>ML780288.1:618260-735205 GCA_009831015.1 Picea engelmannii | reverse complement strand
GTATCAACTATAGGAAATGAAAATGTAGTATGTTCTTCTTCCTCTTCTTCATCATTTCCTCTTGTCTCTTCTCGATGTGATTCTCTATCTTCTCATTCTTTCCTTCCTCTTTATTCATTTCTTTTCCTTTCTAATTCCCTTTCTGTTTGTCTATCAGTGTCTGCCATTTCAAAGAAGTTTTATGTTGTACAGTCAGATATTTCTGTTGGAAAAAGAGGTTGTCCTATTTGTTCAAAAATAGTTTGTTTTTCTTTTTGCCTTCCTACAGAAGATATTTTTGTTTGTGTTTGTTTCTTCTTTACTTCATAAGCCAATAGAACTTGTGTTTCTATGAGAGTTAACCTTTGTCCTGAACGTTGTTTCTCTTCTAAATCTTCCAAAGTAATTTTTTCAGCAGTTGGTGTGGTAGATTCAGTTGTAGATGTTCCTTCTCCTACAGATGGTGGATTAGTTTTGGGGGGGTTTTGTTTTAAAAATCYGCCTTTATCATCCCTAAGTTTAGACATAAAGAAACATAATTTAAAATCACTTCTATGCTATGTTTTTTTTATTTTATGAGTATATATGTTTTTTTTTATTTCTAAATATGCCTCCCCGGCAATGGCGCCAAAATGTTAGGCTCCAATCTACCCAAGTAAATTAGAGTGAAAATGATTGTCAATCCGGTGTTTGTAAAACTTAGAGGCACGTCCAAAGTATATGGATTTAGAGATAGTTTTTATCTTTAATGGAGATAAACCAAAAAAACCTATTCTAAGGCTGAGTATGGAACAAATGCTAAGCTCATATTTAGAAGTCATCTTCATAGATCTCATAACAGTAATCAGCGCTTGTTTTTCTAAAGAGTAAAAACAGTAAGCATTCAAGAGATGTTTGAACTAGTTTTAAGACCTATCAAATGTTAGAAGAACAAAACTCTTATTCAAGAGATGCATTCATTGTATTCTTTCATTCATTCATTAACCACTATCATCAAATCAAATCAAAGTGTTGAAGGAATAAATAACTCAAAAATATTTCATGACTATCTTAATGCTTGAAGTCAAACTACACATTGAATTCTCATTCAAGAAATCATTCAGAATATGAGTAAGGCTTGTAAACATTAAGAATGTAACTTAGCTATGAAATTCATCTAACTACAGCAAGATAAAACTCATCTACAACAAGATCTGATCTAAAACATGTACTTGAAAAAGAACACAAAGAAAGAGTGTAGTAGTTTGGCAAAGGGGGCCCTCCAATGCTTCACTGGTACACTTGAGTTGACTCAGCTAAGAAAGAGCTCCAACAGCATTCAAATCATATAAGAATTCACAGGAACAAAACACAGAGTTGATCTTCAAGAGTGCAAATTCCAAAGTTTATTCATTCACATCAAGATTGTCTTACTAGTTTAAGCTTAAGAGTATTTATACAAGAGTCTTAAAACTAAAAATGATAATAAGCCTCCTAAATATCATGATTAGATCCATAATATCCTAGGAGGGTCGAATGCCTCCTCCAGATCCACAATATATGGTCAAATACCACGAAAATCCAAAACTGTCCAAGATTTAAGGCTGAAATAGGGCATTTTCTGCTGAAGTGGCCCTATTTGACCAGCATTGACCGGACATCTGGAAGGCTCAGATTTCGAATCTGATAGCTCATTATCCATACTTGTACATTAGGGAACATGACCCAAGTGTTAGATTTTTCCCAGGTGTCCTGAAAGTATACAAACCACGGAGCTTTTATGGGATTTAGTCAAATCCTGTAATTTTTGATAAATTTTCAATTTTAATGCTAAAATTTAGAAAACTCAATTCTTAAGCTAAAGAATGACAAATATACCTTGCATAGGCTGTTTCATGGAAAATATGGAATGAAATGAAGGCGAAATGGATGGATAAAGAGGCAAAAGTATGGTTTTATAGCAAAATGGAAGCACAAAAATGGACTCAACAGAGTGTTGACTCCAAGGTTAGGACGACTTCCAAAACAATTCTAAGGCGAGTGGCACCCTTGGAGCATGGAGGTGCGTCTTGAAGGGAACGTCGCATAATTAAACTTGAGTCACTAAATCTAGATGGTCTAGAAAACATTGAAATATTAAGACTTTGTTGGATTAACTAATTAATTAGACAATAGAGTTAGTCGAAAAGCCTAACAAGAGACTAAGCCTAAGTCTAATATTTGGCCTAAGTTTAAGTTTAATTTGGGGAATAATTAAAATATTAAATTTGGGATAAATCTAATTCTAGGAAAAGGTGGGTAAAATATAAAGATTGAATCAAATGCAAACGTGTGTATGAATTTAATAAAAAAGAAATTTTAAATAGAAATAAATAATAACTTGAGAGTTTGGTTGTACATAGAATAGAATCTAGAGTTAAACTACACTAGTCTAAATAGAAGAAGACTCATAATTAAACTCTAACTAAGATCTATTTAGGAGATACACCTTAAATGAGAATCTGGGGAACAAAGGGACACCGAGGAGTGAAAGTAAGAACACATTGAGGAATGTGAGAGAATTTGACCTTTTTAAATAAAATAAAATTGGTAAATACTGGAGTAACTTGGGGAGATTGTGAAAAGTGTGTGAGTGAATAATCCAAATTAAAATTAACTAAAAATTTAATTATATGTGCATGAGGACATGTGTCAATGAAGAAAAATCTATAAAAACAATTTCTAGAGAAGGGAAAAGGGGGTGATTTCTAAGCATTGTTATGCTGCCAAATTTTTATTAGATTGTGTTTTACTTGTGAGAGTTGGGATACCAAGCTTGTAAAAAGAGTGGAAGCTCTTCCTTGCGAGGGAAATTTTTAGAGCTATTTTGTTGGTTTCTTGTGTGTAGCCCCTTTGTGGCTCGGGGGGCTAAGGGGGAAGAAGAGTACCCCTAGCATTAGCTGGGAGGTACCAATGAAGTCTCTATGATTAGAAATAAAACGAAAGGAAGGAGCGCAAGAATTGAAGGCATCTTCATTAAGCAGAAATTCATTGGTTCTGGTATTTTTATAATTCTAAATTTTATTCTTAGATTGATAAGACCATTATAGAAAAACTGGAAAGCCTGAATGTCAATTTTTATATATGCAATCAATGAGTATTAGTTCAGAGTTATATGTTAATTTATAATTGTTTCCAAATGGATAATATTTACAGTGATTATATTGTAAATCTTCATTGTAATTACAAAAGTTTTCCATTCTCTAAATTTGGGGTGACTTGATCCTCATTTTGGAATTTGAATCTATATTATGATTGGTATATGTTCCAAGATTTGTATTTTATCTATATTTAAAGTTGAATGATCAAATTCTTTAGCTGAGATTGTTTAGAAATTTAGCATTGCATTGTTCGTTGGTAAACCAAGGTTTTAGTTCTGAAATTATGTTATGAGTTGTCTTTTTAATTTCATTTAAATCCAAATCAATTCATATGATGGGACCTCTGTCGAATTGTAATCTAGATATGAAATTTTATCTTATTTCCATTTAAAGATTTCAAAATTTCAATTCTGTTGTATGATGGATCCTCGTTGATTTTCATTTAAATCCAAATTTTATATCATGTTTTTTTCTCTATCGAATTTTATGATAAATCCGAAAAAATTGTAGTGTGGAGATATGTGTTCTTTTCATAGTCAATTCCAAAATTTTCAGGATCGTGGGAAGTTTGTTGAAAGTTTCTGGAGTTTTGAATTTTTATTTTGTAGTCTGTTAGCCCTTTTTCCTTGAAAAAGTTACACAAGACCATGGGCTAGAACCTAAGGCTAACCAAAAAGGGGTGTTATTCAGAGCTCTGGAACTCTGGTGCTCTGGAGGTTTTTCAACTTCAACACTCCTTTCCACCCAGAGAGATACCGGCCAAATTCAGTCATAAGCTGAGTTGATCGATAGTTGTAGGTTAACCCTACTATTCCACCTTCCTCGTTAACCTTTAAGCACTTAATCCAATGGCTAACGGAGATTCTCCTCATGGGAGAATCTATGGTGGAGATCCACTCTGGAACTCTAGGCTTCGAGGTTTTTCTCCGCTTACACAACTTGAAATTTTTTCACCCATATCGCCGAACCTCCAAAGGGCTCAGAGATATAATGTTTTACACTCCTCAAATCAACAGTTTTCATCCACTCCAGAGTTCATAACTCCGAGAGTTCCTCACTTTTTTGTAAACAACAATTCATTTCCTTCGGAGAGCCGAACTCAAGAACCTCTGAAGGACAAGGGCTTAGAGTTCTAACATATCTAATGGTCCTCGATCAATTGATAGATCTATGTCTGACCTTAACTCCAGGACTTCGGAATTTTAGGGTTATATTAATCCTTAGTACCTACACCTTAAATTAGTTGAAGATCCAATTTCCAAATAACTTTGAGATCTACAACCCACATCCTTCCATTAACTGATGGACAAGATTTACTCCAAACTTCAGGACTCCGATAGTTCCTTAACCTTTAACTTCATGACTCTAATTTTTTCGAAGTGTGAAATTACCGAACCCCCGAAGGCTCATAGATCTAATGGCCCATGATCGATCGACAAATCTACGACAGTCCTTCACTATGACACTTCACGGCTTCGGAGTTTTCTTAACTCTTAAGTTGTTATGAACCAAACTCGTCCAAAAGTTGAACCCTTGAGGATCCAACTGTCCTCATCCACTCACCGATCTACGATGTATTTTCACTTCGCGAATTCGGGTTCCAGGGCTCCCTTATTACAAAAATATCTATTATGTCGAAGTAACAAAATCTGAAGGTTTTAGGGTTTAACTAGTGCGCATCTCCTGTATGATCTAACGGTTATGGGATTTTGAATCCACCCGATTAGATATCTTCCACTCAAACCTAAAACAAAGAAATTCTCCCCCTGGAAAATTACCCTCATTATCCCTCATGGAGATTCATCACTTAGATGACTCAATCTATGGCGCACACGGTGTGGTTTCCTCCTGAGATCTAGATTTTAAGAGTCCTCCAGCACATGTATTATGATTACACTGTGTAGTTGCATTGTCTCTCCTGAGATTCGTTCTTCAGAAGTTAAGGTCCCCGTGTACTTTGATTGGTATTTGTGTTCTCCTGGTGTTGTTTCTTCTGATATTTTTACTTCAAAAGGTCCTTATGTGCACCTCTTGCTTTGGCATTGGGAAGACCTTATTCAGTGACTCCCAGAAGAGAAATTTTGGATCTGAAAACCAAATTTAGTTTCTCTTTTTCAGAAACAGACAAACACATAGACACGAATTTTACTTACCTTAGTATCTTTTTAGTTTAGAAGGTACACAGAAAGTTTTCATTCTCCTCTCGGTGATGAGAGATTCTCTCTTCTCTTTCTTTCTCTTTCAATTTATACATATATATATTATGCTAACTCATAATGTCTACTTACTTGATTTGTGCATTGCAAGGTTGTTTCTATTTTAATTAATGATTGATGCTTGTATTTCCTTGGGAAAAGAGAGATATTCATTAATGGTGACTAGTAATTGTATGATGGAATTCATAAGGATATCGCACATTATCTAGATGATGGTTACTTATGGTTACTATAACATTTAGGGGAAGAAAAATTAGACTATTATTTGGGAATTTAATGATTTAAAGTGTGTTATGATTTAGTACTTTACTGATTAATAATCATGAGTATAGATTTGAGTTGGATACGGGAATTAGATGCTTCATTGTTCCTCATAACAGCCGCCAATATTGAGACCTTAAGTGGTCAAAATAAATTGGATGAATCCTAGACTTGAGATTTGATTATGTGTCTTGGAGGTCCTAACCTTGCAGGAGAGTTTGGGTGGGTAGAAATTATATGTGTTGTTATGTGATTTGGAAGATCCTAAATACATTGAATTTGAATCTAAATATAGTTGTGCAATGAGATGAATGAAATATAATGTGTATTGTTGAAGTATGTTAATATCTTGTTTCACTTGTTCAAATAATTTTTTTCTAATGTTCAAAAAAATATATATATTATTGTTCTCAATTACTTATATGAAGTAACAGAGGGGTTGTTACACTTTGGTATCAGAGCGGGTTCAACCCTGCGACGTTGGACCGTTACACCATCCACGGTGTTAAACTAAATGATTGATTTAGAATGCTAAAAAAAATATGAAATTGTTCTTCCAGGTAATCATGGTTATAGGACGCAGGGGAAGTAGACCATGTGGTGCTAGAGGAAGAGGTGTGACACCTACGATAGTACGCATGCTAGAAGGGCCTAACCCCCAGGGAGATGAGAAAAATATTGAACCAGAACAGGTTGTTATGGGAGATGTGGTAGGTTTGATGAGATCCTTCCAGAGGATGTCTGAGGAATTAATTAACCACCCGGATCAAGATGAGGGAAGAGAATATGTACCCAATGAGGGTTCAAAGAGCACTCCATCTAGTAGTGGTAGTATGCACAGAGAACTCGAGAAGGTGAAGTTTCTCAAGTTCATGGGTGCCACGGAAGGATTAGTCGTCGAGGCATGGTTGGAGAATATGGTGATGTGCTTCGCACTTCGTGATTACACCTCCAACATGAAATTCTGCATGGCAGTATTTAATTTGAAGGGAAGTTCTCTTATATGGTGGAAGACGCTCCTACCTCAACTAAACATGGTTGTCGAAGATGTGTCATGGGAACTATTCGAGGAATGGTTCTGAGAGAGGTACTTGTCCGAGGAATTCATTGGGATTCAGCTTAATGAGTTCAATGCCTTATGATAGGGTAGTCATACGGTGCCAGAGTATAAGGTCATATTCATGGAGTTACTTAGGTATGATCCATGTCTGAACACGGAGAATTCAAAGGTCAACAAGTTTGTGTTTGGCCTTAACTTCAACATTCTTGCAAAGGTATAGATTTTAATGTCTCAGTATTTACACGATGCAGTTTAGAAATCCCTCATGGCGGAGGAATATTTGAATAGTGGGGTTCAGGGGAGGACTCCTTCTAGACAAGTTGTATAGGCAACATCGGGAGTGCAGCAGTATCAGACACCAGCCAGACAGGATTCGGGGCATTGAGATACGCCTAGAGGACCTATGTTCACGAAACCATGATGACAGACTCCTCAACAAATGACTCCTTACAGAGGACCACAGCAGCAGTAGCAGCATCATCCACAGAAGCAACAGTTTAGGCATGTTTAGTAGAACAAATTGGGATTACACGTTGTTACACTAGTAGCTTCTACTTCAGGGAACAAGAGCATTGGACCGAAGAATCGATGTTGGGCATGTGGTGGGCCACATTACCAACGAGACTGTCCAATTGAGAATGACAGAGCATCCGGATCTCTAGGACCCACTATAGTTGGATATTTGGGAAAGGCCCACAGGATACATGCAGTAGTGAACAACTGCCAGGTTGAGCACCAGTCCACTGTGCTAGAGATGTCAGGTACAATCGCAAACCAAAACTACAATGTATTGATAGATCCAAGTGATACAAAGAGTTTTATCTCTAGTGCAGTGATGAAGAGAATTAAGGTAAATGAAGTCGAGCAGAACAAGTTCAAGTACATAGAAATGTCATCGGGTACCAAATAGAAGGTTGGAGGAAAGGTTTCAGACTGTAGAATTAACTTAGGAGACTTTGTAATGAAATTGGATCTTTATGTCATGATCTTAGGATCTTATGACATAGTGATTGGTATGGATTGGTTGGAATTGCATGATGTGATACTTAACTATAAGATGAAATGGTCAAGTTTGACAAATGATTTGGGACAAAGTAGAGTGATTGTATGAAGAAACCAAGGAGTGTTCTTGAGGTTTATTTCTTCCCTACAATTGTAGAAGAGTATGCACAAGGGATCCAAGTTATATGAAATATTAGCGTTGAATGAAAAGGGTGAGGCGAAAGGAATAGAAAACCTTCTTGTAATACAAGAGTTTACAGACATATTTCTAGAAGAGTTACCTGGTTTACCACCTAAAAGAGATTTGGAGTTTACAATAGACTTGAAACCTAGAACTGAACCGATAGAAAAAAACGCCTTATCGGATGTCAATTCCTGAATTGTAGGATTTGAAAATCCAATTGAAGGATTTGTTGTATTTAGGAGTGATACATCCAAGCGTATCACCGTGGGTTGTGCCACTGATATTTTTTAAAAAAAATGATGGATCGTGGAGGCTTTATATTGACTATCGTCAATTGAACAAAGCCATGATCAAGAACCAGTATCCATTGCCAAGGATTGTCGATTTATTTTATCAAATGAAAGGAGAAAAGGTGTTTTCTAAGACTGACTTGAGATCAGGATATCACCAGTTACGGATTAAAGAGGAAGATATCCCCAAAACCACTTTTAAGACGAGATTTGGACACTATGAGTTTACAGTTTTACCATTCGGTTTGACGAACGCCTCAGGGGTATTCATGAGTTTGATGAATGGGGTGTTATGTGAATACTTAGACAAGTTTGTTCAATTTTTTATTGATGACATATTGATTTATTCTCAGAAGAAAGAAGAGCATGATGAACTCTTGAGATTGGTCCTGGAGTGCCTCAGAGAAAATTGTACGGAAAGCTATCAAAATTCTCTTTTTACCAATTGAAGATTCATTGTTTAGGACATATCATATCTCGTGAAGGTATCATTGTGGATCCAGTGAAACTAGAGGCTATTATGGAATGGCCATCATTGAAAAATGTACAAGAAGTACGTAGTTTTATGGGTCTAGTAGGATATTACCGATGATTCGTCGAAGGCTTTTCGAAGATAGGAAATCCGATCATGGAATTGCAGAAGAAGAACAAGAAGTTTTTATGCACTAAGAAATGCACAGAATCATTTCAAAAACTTAAGGAGTTGTTGACGACAACACCGATACTAAAAGTTCTCGACATGGACAAGGAATTATTGGTATGCATAGATGAATCCAAGGAGGGTTTAGGCAGAGTTTTGATGTAAGACGGTCGAGTGATCGCTTACATTTCAAGAAAAATGAGAAAGCATGAAAAGAAATATGAAACTCATGACCTAGAATTATTAGCAATTGTATATGCCTTGAGAGTTTGGAGACATTATCTGATTGGACTAAAATTTGAATTAAATACAGATCATTGTGGATTGCAGCATATTTTTACACAAAGTGACATGAACGTGCGACAAAGGCGTTGGTCATAATTACTTAGTGAATACGAATTTGAAATTACTTACATTAAAGGAACTGTGAACTGAGTGGCAGATGCATTGAGTTGGAGACCACACATATTTTCAGTATTACCTATTAAGGAGAATCTTCGAGAAAATATTCTAACTTTACAAATCAATGATGACTGGTATAAAGAAGTTAAGAATAATATTGGACAAGATTCCATGATGGTACCGAAGTATGAAGGTTATTCACTAGACAATGATGGATTGTTGATATTTAACGGAAGAATTTACTTATCGCCTAATGACGAACTAAGAAGTTTGATCTTGAGTGAAGCGCATCGAGCAGTATACATGGCTCATCTGGGAGTCATGAAGATGAAGGAATATCTTAAGCCTTTATTCTTCTGGAATGGAATGAAAGAAGACATAGTTGGTTACGTGGTGAGATGTCTAGAATGTCAGCAAGTGAAGGCTGGACATAGACATCCAACAGGATTGTTACAACCACATGTTATTCCATAATCGAAATGGGAGGTCATTTTGATGGAATTTATCGTTGGATTTCCACTGACGGCAAGGAGGCACGATTCGATTTTTGTGGTAGTTGACACTCTAACGAAGAGTGCACACTTTATTCATGTGTGTGCAGTGTATCAGGATCCAGAAATAGCTAGAGTATTTGTTAGTGAGATTGTGAGATTACATGGTGTTCCAAGAAGAATCATATCCAATCAAGGATCGGTGTTTACAGGACGGTTTTGGACCAGTTTCCAAGAGGATTTGGGAACACAATTAAACTTTAGCATATCTTCTCACCCAGAGACAAACGGGAAAACAGAAAGAACAAACCAAATTTTGGAAGATATGCTACGTATGTATGTAATGGACCAACAGAAACGTTGGGAAGAATTATTGCCACTAGTAGAGTTTGCATACAACAACAGTTATCAAAGTACGATTAATATGGCACCATTTGAGTTTCTTTATGGGCGACCATGTAGGACATCGTTGATTTGGGATCGACTCGAGGACGGTGTTCTGGTAGGACCAGAAGTGATTCAATAAATGGAAGAACATATGCAATCAATAAGACAGAGGATTAAGAAAGTGTGGGATCGACAAAAGAGTTATCTTGATGTGCATCGTGTTGACCGCAGTTATGAAGTTGGAGACATAGTCTTCTTGCGGGTAAAACCGCACAAGAGTTTGATTTTAATTTAAATAATATATTATAGGGAGTGTCCTTGAAGTTTATTTTAATAACAAATTTTAATTTAAATAATATATTATAATTTAGTCAATATTAAAAACTCTAATTTAAATAATGTTGTAAATAATATAATAGTTCATTATTGTTATCTATTTTATTATTATAATAAAATAACCATGCATATAATATCTCACTATATAAACATATTATTATAATGAAACATTTTTTTATAATCATAATAATAATAATAATAATAATACGGTAAAATCATGAATATGGGTGTCTATTTTCCTTGTTTTTTCAGAAAATAAAATACATTTTTTTATAAAATTAATTAAAAATACTAAAAAAAAAAATTGAATACAAATTGTATCAAATAAAAGTCCATCCAATTCTAAAAAATTTTGTATTAGTTCTGAAACCAAACTCACAATATTTGAAGGAGTCTGCTCCTACAAAAGTTGGACTAAGCTGAAGAGAAGTGACAGTTTTCTAAAAAGTGTCATAGCTACAGGTTTTTGACTGAACTAATAGTTTGGCCGAAAGTTAGTATTTTTCGGCCGAAAGTTAGTTTTCAAGGAAAATTGTTGTTATATTTAAAATTTATGTTATATTTTTAGGGTTCGTTAGATTTAACTTTTAACCGAAAAAAGAGTTTGGCCGAAATATTTTTTGGCCGAAAAATTTAAGAGTTCGACCGAAAACATGCCATTTGAAATTTCCGTGACTCGATTCTCATGAAAGTGTTACCAAGATTCGTGATTTTACCCAATAATAATCTATTTTTAAGGTCACGTCCAAGCGAGACACCAAATTGGTGTATGATACCCCCTTGTTGGTGGGACAAGGGACCCCTCCACCGAGTGATTTGACTAGTAAATTCTATAGAGGTATAATACCCTACCCCCTATGGATTTGAACTTGTGACCTCTTAGAAGGAAACACATGTTCTTAACCAATAGGCCCACTCAAGCTTAAAATAGTTTTTAACTATAACTAAATTTCAGTTATTCTACAGTTCACAATAACTAATTTTTTTCTTTTTTTTTGAATTTGTTTGTAATTACCATATAAACCTAGCTAACTTAACTTATTTTGTCCATTATTCTTACTTATTATATTTAATTTGAATGTTTTTATCATTTTTGTATAAAAAATGAAGGAAAATATTATTTTTCATATATTTATTTAAATTAAATTAAGTATTAATAATATAATTTAATCTTTACTAAAATTTAATTTAATATTTCTAATTTTATCTATTTATGTTTTATTAAAACTCAATCTGTAATGTGTGTTTTCCCATTTTATTGAATTATAATAATAATATACTTATTGCAATTTATTAAATTGTAATAATAATATACTTATTTCAATTTATTAAATTGTAATGATAATATACTTACTGCAATCTTATTGGATCTCATCTTCCTTTTGTTATATTTTAATAATGAAAAAAATTAAATTTTATTTAGTATTTTTTTATAAATTTTTAATGTGTGTGTGTGTGTGTGTGTGTGTGTGTGTGTGTGTGTGTGTGTTGCAATACTAAGAGGGGGGGTGAATCAGTATGAGCATTTAATACCACTTTTTAATCACAATATGTATTCTTTAAACTTTATCAGCAATATTCAATGGTTTATCATTTATGCATTCAATACATTGTTGCATCATAAACATTATCATCCATTAGTGCATAATAAATAATCGTAGACACATCCACAAATACACAATACACCAATATTTACGTGGAAACCCAATGCGGGAGAAAACCACGAAATGTTTTTCTTATATGTCAAAAGAAATACATTCATAGGAAGCACCAACTTTCCATTCTCCAACTACAACTGAAAGTAGGATACAACCCTGTAGTTTCTCAGGCTCCAACCTGAAGGAAGCTACAACTCCCTGATTCTCTGGCTCCAACCACAAGGAGGCTACAACCCCCTATGTTATTCAGCTCCAACCGGAAGGTGGATACAACCACCTAGTTCTCATGCTCCAACCTGAAGGAAGCTCCAACTCCCTAATTCTCCGACTCCAACTGGAAGGAGGATAAAACCCCCTTTCCTTGCCCCATCCAACCACCCTGAAATATAAGTGTCAAACAAATGTTACTTTCACTGACACTCTGTCACTATCAACATGTCATTGTATCCAAACTGTCATTGTCACTTTCAATGTCGTTTTCACTATCTCATCCACAAAACCAAATCCACTTCCAACCGCATGCAACTCATGCCAATATCACCAAGAGAATATCTCAAACCATATGCCCATCATCACCACCACATGCCTCTACCAAGCATGTACCAAGATCACTACATACCATCACAAGATATGTGTCTCAACCAATTACCAAACTATACCATGCATCAACCTGTACCACAACCTGTATCATTAACCATCTACCATAACAAGTAAATTACATCAACCGTGCACCAATACCTATACCAAATCGTGCATCAACCATGCACCAACACCTGTACCATACCAAGTATCAATCATGTACCATACCATGTTCCAACCATGCACATCAACCATGTACATTAACACCATACCATGTACCAATCATATACCATATTACGCCATACACCATATACCAATAAACCAAGAAATGCTCCAGCAATGTATCTCAACAAGTAGACCTCAACCAGCATGTACAATACATCCAATATGTACCACAAGACATATACCCAAAAACTCACGAAGACATGCCTCAAGCATGCTCCACAAGATCACCAAGATGCGACTTCAAACCAATAATATAAACATATCTATGATCCTTTAGCTAACTTGGTGTATGTGATCGCATACCTTCATATCTTCCTAAACTTCGGCAACAAGAGAATAGCATCTTCATCAACCTTTACCTCAGTCTCACGGGACTAGTTTTGTATTAGTCACAAACCCTAACTTTGAACAAGTATAATTGTGTACCTGTAATGAATATGAAACTTGTACCCAATATTCTTCAATTTCTTCTCTGCAATTTCTCCAAGTTTCACTACTTGGAATTTCCCAGAAAAAGAGTTATAGAAAAAATGGCAGACCTTTCGGAATTCTGGCTTATTCTAGAGAGTGAACTTGTATAGAATTTCACAGGAAGAATATTTGATATATATATCTGAAAATCGCACGAAACATACTAATACATGTACCCTATCCAATTAGTTTTGTCTCATTGAATTTGGATCCTCTATGAAGAAGTTATGATTGTTTTACCAGGAACACCTGTTTAAAACTAGTTTCAAGACTAGTCAAAAGCTCTATCTTCCACAGAGTGTATCTCCAAAAATACAACGAACCAAAAGATGCAATTTATACCAAAGGTACCTTGATATGTCTTCTCAATAGCCTATCATTTTTTCTATCTTAATCATTCTATAAAACAAGGTATTGTGAAAATGGTGAGATGACCTGTAAATAACATACCTTATAACACATCATTAAAAGACCTCATCCTCCCTTAAATTTTCAGCATTCTTTACTTTACCTTCCCTATGAAATTCACCTCATATATCCTTGGTTACCTCAGTCACTTATAGATATTCAATATGTTCAATAGGTGCTAATGGGAGTCTCTTGATATGTTATTTATACTTCCCAAGTAACTTCCTTTAGAGACAACTTGTAATTGTTTTACCCCTTCTCCTCAATCTAGGGCTAACCCACTTTCTTGTTGCAACTAACTTTTCATTAATTAGTCAAATCATAAATAATTTGTTGCAACTGCTTTATCCTTAATTAGATTATTTTTGCAACCACTTCACCCATAATTAATTAATTTCTTGTTCAACCACTTTGACTATTCAACTTTTTGTTACAACTACTTTACCCATAATTAATTTTTTGTTGCAACCACTTTGACTAGCAAAATTTTTGTTGCAACTACTTTACCCATAATCAATTTATTGTTATAAACACTTTGACTAGAAAACTTCTTGATGACTTTCTAGGAGATTCCGTAATAATTGACTTCTTGTTGACCTTCTACGGGCTTCTAGAATATTCTTGAGGGTCCTCCAACTTCACAAAGCCATAACTCCTCAACCGTGAGGAACCATGTGGCGTACCACATATCACCAAAAATGGCATGACATGTACTATCCATATATGATAGTATTCCCTATAAATTCATTGATATTCATGTATTTATTCCTTAATTACTTTTAGGTTCCTTAACCACACTTCTTGGGCTACCAAAATTTGCTACTGAGCTTGCTTCAAGGGTTGACATCAGTCTCTAAGGGTTGACAACAGGGATGATTTTAAGGATGGAAATTGATTTTAAAATGTAGAAACCTTGGCGAATCTTACTAATCCTAAAATGCCAACTATAAATGTTTGGCAAAATTTTTGTAAAAATATTCAAATTTCTAAGGATTTTATATAGTTTATATAAAATTTTGGCGATTTTTGAGGTAAAATAATTTTGTCCTTTAGAATTTGGGCGAATAATTTTTAGAATAGCGAATCGTTTTTTGGGAAAAACCATGGAAAATTAGTCCATGAGCGAAATTTATCCCCTAAAATCATACCTGGTTGACATCAATTTCCAATATCACTCTCCAAGGGTTTACATCAATGACAACCAATTGTCCAACAATATATGTGTGTGTGTGTGTGTGTGTGTGTGTGTGTGTGTGTGTGTGTGTGTGTGTGTGTGTGTGTGTGTATGTATGTGTCTAGGGGAATCGGTAACTGATCGAGATTAACTAGGTGAGGCCTAGGTTCAAATCCAGGTGGATGCCACTATAAATGCTAGGCTAGTGCCAATAGCCTGCAAGCCATCCCCTAGCAGGAAAATTATGACTTAGCAAGGACCAAGACGTTCGGAGACACACCCACGAGGGGGGTCCCACTCAAGGGGGGAATCTATCCTTCCATCCTTATCACAACGAGCCATGTTTCATTAGGGATTTGAAACAAGATGGGGATCGTGCAAGCACTACTTCCCAACCATCTCGTCAAACCACCTCCACAAATTTTTAATATTATATTGTTTTTAGGTCTTAGCTAGGGATAAAGTTAATAAGTGGACAAGAATTTTGTTGCAAGTCGTAGTACTTTTCCCCCAATGAATTTGGCACATTTAAAGATAACTATGATTGAAAAATATTAGACAAAAAGTTGACTTTGTCCACTTATCAACTCATTCCAATTAAAAAGTAATTTTAATTATATTTTAAATCTATAGTAGTTCAATTCTCATTTCTTTAAAATACATGCATTTGTTTTCTTAAATCAAAATATTATTTTTCTCTTAAATAGATTAATAATAAAAAATAATTTCCACTTTCCAAAATGACCCACTATGAAGTAATTATTATGGAATTTTGTTTTTAAATATGTGGAGGTAGTGGTATTATAAAATATTAAATATTTAGTGTCTCAAGAATATTTATGATATCAAAGGGGAATATAAATTTTTTTTAATATCTAGAGGTAGTGGTATTATAAAATATTAAATATTATGTGTCTCAAGAAAATTTATCATCTCAAGGATGATCTCACCAAGGTCTTCTCCAAGGTGTGTGTTGAGGAAAAGGTATAAGGAACCTTACTCGAGTATTTTCAGATCCTGTCAAGCTAAGGCAAGATAGTTGGGAATGTCACATGGGGTTTATAGCCTTAAAAAAAAGACAATCACTTAATCCACAAGTATTAAGTACGAGGGACCAAGGCTGGTATTATAGATTTTATATGTAACTGTGCAAAAGAAATAAAATAAGAAAGAAATTACATAAGTGTGTACATGGATAAGAGACAAGGTTAAATATAAAAATCTGATTTTGATATTTATTTCATTCTGAGATACAAAGCTGAATTATTTTTACAAACCCCTGCAAGGGTAAAGACCAAAGTCATATTTAGAAGCCTCCAATGGGCACCATACAAAAAGACTCTGACAACAAAAAAGAAAACCAAAGCTAAATATCTGGATCAGCTTGCCACAAAATGTTGTCACTTGACTCTGCAAAATATTATTTATCAATCATGAAATTAAATTCATAAACAAACAAGAACACACAGACTGCCAAAGATAAATCATACACCTTTAAAGACAAGTTGTTGAAAGATATGATTCCGTTTTTTAATCTTGTTTCCTTCAATAAGATCTTGTTGTCATCAATCTGTTTAATCCTTCTAGTAAACTCAGAATGAATGAAGAATAGAATTATTCACAAGTACAAAGCAAAACTTATAGTAGAAGTTCTCCTTTATTCTCTCTTACTCGTTGTCTCTTCATGTCATTGAGCTTTTATCTTTTCTCAACAAGTTATGGTATTTCAACTACCTTTCTTTTGTTAAGCTTAATTAGCTTAACTAATTAGTTGAGACAATTAATTAATAATTTATAATTAAGGGTCTATTTAAATAATAACTAAATAGGTGGGAAACCTAATCTCTTTGTTAAATTTTAACAAAATATGACTCCTCCTTGTTACTCCCTTTTTATTGACTTCAATAATCAACATAATGTGAAATATAATAACCCAATATATGCTCTCACATTTGCCTTGTAACTCCCATCCTCATATTAATAATCAAATATTTTAATACCAGCAAAATAGAACATGACTATATCAAAAAATAGCATTATATCCATGTTCTCCAATACTCTATCTAAATATGTATTTGTCGTCCAAAATACTGTCAAAATAAAATATTGTCCTCAAAATAAAATAGCATTAATCAGCATTAAAAACTATATCTATTGTGAGATACATTTTGCCTCTTTTCATTGGTTCCCTCTTTAGATCCCATTTTTGAATTATCTTGTGCAATAGCCTTCAATTAATGGTAACCTTGTGGGTGGAATGCACTCATGATGTGTGAACAATCATCTTTGATATGGAGATGGGAGGACACAAATTTAGAGGAATATTTGGATGACTTGGAGGGAGTGGCCACCCATTTCCCTTTATCTAGCTCCGGCTTGGGAACATCAGTTTTTATCCTTTAACTTGCATGGGAAGACTGTATGCGTGAGACAACATGATCATCTTGGGAATTTGGATTTATTGGCGTTGGAGGAGGGAGTAATGGCAATGACATAGTAGGCCAACCATGGTGATGATCTACAGGATGATGAACAATCTCTTGCCAACCATCATTGACAGGTGGTTATGGCCGCATAGACACGTGAGGGGGAACGTGGATACCAGAGACATTCTGAAGGGGTTGGTAAGGAGGCCTCTCAGGTATGGATTGCATAATTCCTTGGCCAACTAGATTAAAAAACCTAGCTTGGAAAATCTAATTCAGTTCTTGTGGATCAGCGTCAAAATGTATCAAAAATCGTGGCATTCTATGGCCTCTTTGCCAATTTTCTCTGCTTCTATTACACCTCTATTAGCACATCTGCCATTCCTGCCTCTACTAAATAAACTCATCCTGAAGAAATATCCCAATCATGGTATGAAAAACTCTTAGCAATCCATGCATCAATACTCTACCTAAATAAAATCAAAAGGTTGGCTCTATTATTCACAACATAAGCACATGCAATCCATCCATCAATAGTTTTAAACTCAATAATCAATTTCCATTTGAATATGGAGTGATAGGGCTATTGGGAAGATAAGGGGATTTATAATGAGTGTAAATGGTAGCATGGATGGGAAATGACCAACGAATATTGTTCAAGCAAATGCATAAGTAACAGAAAATGTGTCCATATCCAAACTTCCAACACCAGTCATCATCTAGTCCCCTTTTTTTTAAATGAAATTCATAATAATAGAACATGGTATGTTTCAAATGTATTTGGGAAGGCGATGGGATTTATAATGAGAGAAAAGTGAGATAATTAAAGGGAAAAAGACGATTATTGTTCTATTATATGCAATAATATTTACTGAAAATCGTCATCACTATCATTTTCCAAAACTTTTCTCTATTTAATAATTCAAATCCAACACAACCATTTTTATATTACCCAAATATAAAACCTCGGGAAAGTTTTAGGACTGTCAAACTTGACATCTTCAATTTCTCCTTTTTACTTTTCAATTAGCATAGCTTTTATAAGAGATTGTTAACATAGTCATTTGAATTAATTAAAACCAGAATACATCAAGCATGCATGGGAGGCTAAGAACACAAACATAAAGTCATTGAACTTTCACTATTCAACGCTTGTATCACAACCTCAATACTTGTTGCATAAACAAACTGGGTTCGAAACCCCATGTGAAATTAGTACTCATCGTTTGATTTAATCGTCATATAACTTCAAAATTGACCGAAACCCCATAGATAAATAAAAAATGAGCCAAGACTTAATGCATATAACCAATATTTTCCACTATCAGGTCAACACTATAACATTCATCAAGAACAGAGTTCGAATCTACTAATTTCCATACATCGTATAAAAGAACCGAGGTCTAGAAAAACGTAAAGGAGAAACACTCATAAGGGTTTTGTAAAAACCAATTAAACATTCATTTCCACAACAGACCTTCCATAGACCTCCCCTAATGGTTGCAAGGCAAATACGTCTGTCTCACATAAATTCCCAAACTGTGGAAAGATAATTTGAAGGTGTTTCAAGTCTCCCAAAGACTGGGTAAAGGGTATGGCGTTATGCAAAAAAAAAAAAAAAAACTTTTGTTCCACAGAGAAAAACCCTTGAATTTTAATCTCCATAGATGAGTGAAACCAAAATTACTTGCCATAATTATTTTCCAACA
Source organism: Picea engelmannii (assembly GCA_009831015.1). Classification (NCBI taxonomy): domain Eukaryota; kingdom Viridiplantae; phylum Streptophyta; class Pinopsida; order Pinales; family Pinaceae; genus Picea; species Picea engelmannii. The sequence goes on along the minus strand of ML780288.1, from coordinate 716,188 downwards.
GCCATAGAAACATAAGAATCATTCATTATGGGCGTAATGCAATCACATAATTCAAACAGAAAGGAATTTTGAACATTATTCTCAGCTTGAAACATTTAAATGCCAATAGGGAGGAACCTCTATTTAAATGTAATTTGCACAACCGTGATACCCACATACACCCATTATAAACTTCGGAAAGGAAACACAGTCTATAAGAAAATCTAAGAGCCAACATCATGATTTTATTTGGAGCGGAGCTACAATTCATGAATGGAGAGGTAAGAGTCAACATACATGTAAGGAGAATGCCATAAAACCAACAAGCACCACTATTCTTCCCAAGTTCGTACAAGATGGAGGAAATACCAGCCAAAGAGACCAACACAAACGCAAATGAAGTGAAGGTGGCGACCCTCAGGTAGGGTTAGAGCGACGTGCAGTAATTGCACATCATTTCCCACATTAATTTTTGTCGACTAGAGCCAAGTATGAGTGCACCCAATACTTCCAACGCATAGTCTACTATGCTTTCCACATAACATTCCAATCCAAAAATCGAATTTTCCTCCCTACATTAAAATCATGCATACTCAACACTTAGCACCAAACATGTTATGTCCCGCATTCCTTGCTAGCGAAGGATTTCTATCTCATAAAACTTATCCACTGTCCACAATAATAACAAGTATACCATAAGTGTAATACACCATAACTATATGTGGCTCGTTCTTGAGGTTTGAACAACAAATCAAAATATATGTGTAGCATTAATAAACCAAGATGCTTATTAACAAACATTTTCCCCTTTTCCTTTCTTTTCAAATTAAATTCCCAACACACCCATCATTTGTCCAATTCACATGGAAATCGGTTTCAAATTTCTAGGTTATTCCCAAACTATAGAATCAATTATGCAAGTTAGTCATGAGTGCAAATCATATAAAAACATCCTTCATCATTATTCACATAACAGGGTCCCACCTATTTAGTATATTATTAAATATATATAATTAATAAAGTATTGCAACCAATTTGCATGTAGGGATTCCATGTTCCACTTTTTGGGTGTCAACAAACTGGCGACTCCTCAGGGAAAATGTTCTCTACATATTTAGAACTCAGAATGTTTGGTTTCGCAAACCAATAGAATTAGGTGATCAAAAATTGTTGAAAATAACATTTTTGCAACAAGGGGAAAAAACATGGTTTAAGGGAAATAATGATACGGGACTTCTGGGAATAACTTATGGAAAGTGAGATGTATGAGGGGAGTTGGTCCTGTATGCACAAAGATTCATAATTGATAACTCTTTTTAGACCTTCAAGGACAATGCCTTTGATATGCTCTTGAATCTCAGGATGGAGGGAAGAAAGGGATATCAAAAACAAGGAAGAAGACAAAACCAACTATACTACAACAGTATTGAAAGCAAAAATCTATTTCAGCGGTGTCTGAAAGGAGGACATCGTGATAGTTGTGTTTATTTTATTTTCATCGATAAACAATACTTGCAGAATGGCATTGTTATGGAAAAACTGATCCAGACTTTATTTTTGATGATTACGAGAAAAAAACAACAGAATTTAAAACTCAACAAATCTAAGTAAAAAAAAAAACAGTAAAACAAAGGACTATATACAACAGTCATGTTTATAAAAAGCATTAATAATCAATCTAGTTCCACATAATGTTTCAAGTGGGAACCATTAGTACTGTACGAAAACAACCTCTCTTCCAAATCCTTCAGAAGGTATGAGTTTGTGCCAAGAATAAAAGTGATTTTGAAAGGACCTAGCCATAATTTTTGGAATTTAGAATGTCTTCCTCTTTCAGCATGGGATGAGTCCCATAATAGGACTCTGTCGTGAAACTTGAATTTGGAAGCCTTTGCTCGCTTGTTAAAATACTTTTTCACCATTTGTTGCCTTCTTTTTAGGTTCTCCAAGGAAAAGTTTATTTGTTCTTCCAAGTCTAACAATGCATTATCCTTTGGGGAACATTAGAAGAATTTAATTCTTCAGTATATAACATCATTCATAAAGAGTTAACCTCCAGTTTAGTAGGTATAATAGCCTCTTGGCCATATACGAGATGAAACAGAGTAAAGCATGTACTTGCCTTGGTGGTTGTACGGTCTTCCTAGAGAGCATAGTGAGAAGTGTGTGCCACTGACGAGGTTTGTCTTCTATGATTCTATTTATGATCCTAACCAAATTCTTGTTAATGGATTCTTCTTGCCCATTTCCCTAAGGGTAATAAGAAGATGAAGTGAAATTTTTGACATCTAATTTAGCCAGAAATTGGGTCAATTTTGTAGAAATGAAGGTTGGGCCATTGTCTATAATGATCTCTAATGAGATGTTGATTCTAGAAAAGATATTAGATTCTAGGAAAGAGATTGCCTACTCATCTTGTGCGTTCCTAAGACGGACAGCCTCGGTCCACTTAGTAAAGTAATCAATGGCTATAAAAATAAAGATATGGCCTGGAGAAGATGGAGGATTGATAGGACCAATAAAATCTAGACCCCATTTAGAAAAAGGTAAATCTGGGAGGACAGGTTGTAAAGGAATGGAAGAAAGGTGTTCTTTCTTGGCAATTTTTTGGCATTTATCACAAGATCTTGAAAATTTATATGAGTCGTGAAATATCAAAGGTCAATAGTAGCCATTTCTTATGATCTTAAAAGAAGAATCCTTAGCAGAAAAATGGCCACTGATGTGAATGAAAGAAGTTGATGATCCATGGATTTCGAGTAATAACTTATGTGTTTCTTCATCATTTACACATTGAAGTAACAAACCATCAACAGACCTCCTAAACAAAAAGTCTCATAAAATGATATACTTGGAAGCTTCAAGGCAGATTCTCCTCCTCTAGTGAGGATCCAACCCATTTGGACACCTTTGATACTGCAAATAATACACCAGATTTTTATACCAAGGATGCTCAGATAGAGAGAGGTTCTTATTTTCAATGTAAAATAGCATTGAAAGGGGATTATCTTGTTTGTCAAGTTATTCACTTGGTTTAGGGTGTTGAGCTAAGTGAAAGGCTAGGTATCGTCCCTTGATTGTCTTCGAAGTCATGATCGTCAAATCATGCTCCTGAATTTTGGAAATCCAATGTGCAATTTTTCCTAAAAGATAAGTTTGTGAAAGAAGAAATTTGATAGCAGGTAAAGGGACTTTTACCTGCGTATGTTTACCCAAAATAAAATGGAGAAATTTTTATATAGCCTTGACAAGAGAAAAAGCATATTTTTCAATATAAGAATATTTTATCTCATCATCTGAAAAACTTTGACTCGTGTAAGCTACAGGTTTTTCATTGTTTTGGTCATCACTTTGCAAGAGGATAGAAGAAATTGCTTCCTCAGTGGCATTGGTATATATGATAAAATCTTTCTCAAAATCTGGTTTCGCCAGAACTGATGCAGAGCTAATTGCTTTCTTAATCCTAAGGAAAGCATTCTCGACATCATCTGTCCAAGAAAAATAAAGATCATGTTTCAAAATACTATGGATTGGTTTAACCATGACAGCAAAATCAGGAACAAATCTACGAACAAAATTAATAATTCCCATGAAAGATTGAATTTATTTCTTGGAGGTGGGGGCAAGGAGGTTTAGAATGGAAGTAATCCTCTCGGGATCTATGCTTATCCTTGAATCATAAACAATATGATCAAGGAGCTTTCCCTTCGTGACACCAAAAATAGATTTGGAAGGATTTAAAGATATGCCAAATTTTCTGCAACGCATGAGAACTTTTCTAATATAACCAAAATGATCCAACCGATTTTTAGAATAAACAGTCAAATCATCAAGATAAACTTGGATAATCTTACCGATTAGATCGTCAAAATTTATATTCATAGCTCTTTGAAAGGTGTCACCTGAATTAGATAAGCCAAAAGGCGTGAGTTTAATAAGTGAATGTGCCCCAGCGTGTGGTAAATGTGGTTTTATACCTATCAGTCCTTTTTACCTTGATTTGATTATACCCAGAAAAATCATCAAGTAAGGACATCATTTGAGACCTTGCAACTTGTTGTAAGATCATTTCCATATTAGGAAGCGCAAAATGGTCTTTGACACTTTCTCTATTCAATGCGTGGAAATCGACACATAATTTGATTTGGCCAGTAGTTTTCTGAACAGGAACCAGGTTTGAAACCCAGTCGGAATACTTAATTGGAAAGATTATATTAGCTTTCAACAATTTTTCCAATTCTTTTCTAATAGTGGCTTCGAGCACAGGGTTAATAGGTCTTTGTTTTTCCTAGCTGGTTTTACCCCTTCCTTGATAGGAATGGCATGGTGTATGAGAGAAGGATCAAAACCACAAAGATCCTTGTATGACCAGGCAAAAACATCTTGAAATTCACGGAGTAATTCTGTGAATTCCATTTTTTCTTCATCGAAACATTGGGCACCTAATTTAATGATCTTTGGGGATTTGCATGTCCCAATATTCAAGGAAACGGTATCTCCAACTTTCCTTTTCAACTCCTCTTCCTTATGTGTTTCTTTGTTTCCTACATCACTTGATGAAAATGAAATTTCGAGAGGAGTCAAGCCTTTAGGAAATTTTTCATCTTCAATAGAGATGATTTATTTGGGCTTAAACTATTCATTTTGTATGAAAGCGCAAATGCCTTCGTCACTCAGGAAAACCTGCCATGATTCTACATTATCAGGGATGTGAGGACGATATAGAGATTGAAACGTACAATCAGGTCTTTGAGGTAAAATTTGTCGGGGAGGGGATGCTGCAAAAACATATAACCTATCAGCCATTGAATTAAGTTCCCTCTTAACATGAGTGATGTTAATTGATAACATATTTGAAATCAACATCCAAATAGCTTGAGTATAACGTTTAAGTAACTTATTTCTTGGTGAATAAATCTTACGTACAAGATCCACAACAAGTTCGGAATCACCAAATACTGTAAGGTGGCCACAACCAAGGTTATATGAATTTTAGATGCCTAACAACAAGGCCTCAAACTTGGTGACATTTTTTGTGCAAGCAAATCCCAACCTATAAGAGAAATTGTGTATTTTACCTATAGGAGAATATAGAATTATGTCGGCTCCATTATATTCGTTTGAACATGAGCCATCGAAATGCATGTGCCACATTCCATCATCAAAATCAATTGGTTCAAGCATAGTGTCACCCTCATCAACAAAGATAGAGTGCACTCCCAAATATTCTTCGAGATAATGTACATTAGGTTGGGGAACGCTCTATATATACGGTGAAATTCGCCCTTCCCTGGGGACTATAATGTTATTTCCATTCTGAGGGATGGACAAATGTGTACCATCAAGTGAAAGGTATCCACCGGTTAAGGCTTGCCAATCTCTTCCTAAAATAATTGAATAGTTACTCATTGGCATATCAATTACTTGGATGTTGAGGGTTGTTCTTATCTTGGGATGCACACACAAAACTAAGGTTACATCCTTGATTTCACCTATATTTGATTGTTGCAAACTATTATAAGAGAGCATGCTTCTATAATTTTTGTTAGTGCAAGATAAGACAAGATCTTCCATGATAGTTTTATACATTACACTTGGACCGGACCCGCCATCAATTAGGAAACAATGAGCTATTTTATCCATGATTTTTACTTAAATGTAGAAAGGGGGGGGGTTTACAGGGTTCCTAAAATTATTTACACCTATCTTATTTACAATTGAGTCATCTTTCTTTGAATATTCAAATACATTAGCAATGGTATAAATCTTACCTTCCATAAAGTTTTTAAGATTCTTTTGTTGTTCTGGGATGAAAACCATGTCCAAAAGAGTAGCATCATCTCTGATATTAGTCAATTGATTAAGTATATTATACTTAGACGAGGGAAGAAGAGAAGACACTCCTTGATTATCTAAAGTTATGACAGCTTGTGTATCATCACTTTGAGAAGATGAGCTTGGGGTGGATGAAGTGCGGGGAAGGTCATATTTTCCCTTGACAGTGTAATATTTATTCCTGGTATTAATTACCATAACATCTTCAGGTTCAACCCAATCTAAAACATCGATCGTGGTATCGGGCCTTTTGTCGAATATCTTATCCCTAGCATTTCTCTTAACTTCACAAGTACTCTCCTCATGATTTTCTTCGCAGAAGTTACACCAACTGCGAGCCATAATGGCCTTTGTCTGAAAATTGTTTTCATTAATATTCCTAAAAGGCACTAAGGAAGAAGAATAAGCCCCTGGGGAAGAGGAAGAGGAATTTCCTTTTCTCTCATAGGCTATCATCCTATTATTCATATCTTACACGAGTTGTAGGAGGGCATACATGTTTGTTTTCTTGACCAAGTATCACTTAGGGAGACATGTTCTTTAGATTTTCTCTTCATATTCTAGGTAAGTCTAAAGGGAGGAACCTAGATTGCCAATAGTATTCTCTTCAATTCTATGACGATAAGGGGAAGGTAATGCATGAAAGCGGCCTGATTTTGAGGGCGGATTAGTTCAGGGATTTGATTATATAATTTGGTGAAGTGAAGGTTAAAATATTTAATGGTTTCACCATCCTTATAGGAAATATTATTGTATTACCTTAACTGCTCAGCTGGACTCTTAGGCTGTCCATAAGTGGACTTGAACCAATAAACCAATTCTTCCCAAGTACAAAGTATTTTGGGAGGGAGGTCAAAAAAATTTGTTGTATCTTTCCCTTTGAGAGAATTGACAAATAAACACATGAAAGTGTCATTATCGTTAGCCCCTATGTTATGACAAGCATTATAAAATTCTACCAGGTGTTCATTTGTAGTAACGGTGCCATTTCCCGAAAACCTAGGTAAATGATCCTTGAATTTTGGTAATGGGTGAGTACCTGGTATGAGATTCAAGGGAGAAGGTATGTGCCATGGGGTGGTTGTATAATCTTCCTTGAATTGGAAGAGCCCATATTTCTCTATGACTTTAGCAGGATTGGTAGTGGATTGAATAGGGACTCGATGACTGTAGATACTGCCAATTACTGATGAAGCAGAAGGTTGTGAGGAGGAGGCACCTCCGGTGCCACTACCACTACCCACATATGTCATGTTGAAAGTGATAGATATGGGTGATAAAGGTGAACTGGAAGAATCAGATAATGTTCACCTAAGAGCACTTTGTTGTGTTGATAAGACAATTTTCCTCCTTCCTATTTCAGAAATAGAGGTAGCTTCAGGGGACAACCCTCTTCTCCTTCGAGAAATGAAATTATTAGAGGACATGAAATGAAAGGCCAAAGAGGTACGAAAAGGGAGGTTATTTTTTATTTATGGGCTTCCTTTGCCTGGCTTCCCAATGTTCACGAATATTTATGTCCCATTCAATTACTTACCAAGAGCATTCAAGTTCATCACGAGTACTAGTAGTTCCTAAAATATTCTTGAATAAATTCAATGCAATGTTGGTTTGGTCATCAAGACCATTTCCAATATTGGGTTGTCTCGTAACAAGTACTATCATGGAAAAAACAGTCAAAGAGTAATCCGATAAAACAGAAAAATAAAACACAGATGTGATACAATCAACCAGAGAGATATGGAAGATCTCCCCAGTATGGTTGCCAAATAAATGTTGAGGAAAAGGTATAAGAAACCTTACTCAAGAATTTTCAGATCTTGTCGGGCTAAGGCAAGATAATTGGGAATGTAACCTGGGGTTTATAGCCTTAAAAAAAAGACAATCACTTAATCCACATGTATTAAGTACGAGCGACCAAGGCTAGTTTTATATATGTTATATGTAACTATGCAAAAGAAATAAAATAAGCAATAAATTACATAAGTGTGTACATGGATAAGAGACAAGGTTAAAAGAAAAATTTGAAGCAAATCATCATAATACACATGTGAGACAGAAATCAGAAATCTGATTTTTATATTTATTTCATTCTGAGATACAAATTTGAATTCTCTTTACAAACCCTTGTGAGGGTAGGGAACAAAGTCATATCTCGAAGCCTCCGATGGGAACGATACAAAAAAACTATGACAACAAAAAAAAAAATGAAGCTAAAGATTTAGATCAGCTTGCCACAAATTGTTGTCACTTGACTCTGCAAAATATTCTTTATCATCCATGAAATTTAATTCATAAACAAACAAGAACACGCAGACTGCCAAAGATAAATCATACACATTTAAAGACAAGTTGTTGAAAGATATGATTCAGTTTTTTAATCATCTTTCCTTTAATAATACCATGCTATCACCAAGATGGTTAATCCTTCTAGTAAACTTAGAATGAATGAAGAATGTAAGTATCTCACAAGTATACAGCAAACCTTATAGTAGAAGTTCTCCTCTATTCTCTCTTACTCTTTGTCTCTTCATGTCATTGAGATTTTATCTTTTCTCAACAAGTTATGGTAGTTAAACTACCTTTCTTTTGTTAAGATTAATTAGCTTAACTAATTAGTTGAGACAACTAATTAATAATATATAATTAAGGGTCTATTTAAATAATAACTAAATAGGTGGGACCCCTAATATCATTGTTAAATTTTAACAAAATATGACTCCTCCTTGTTACTCCCTTTTTATTGACTTCAATAATCAACATAATGTGAAATATAGTAACCCAAGATATGCTCCAACATTTTGTTTGTAACTCCCATCCTCATATTAATAATCAAATATTTTAATATCAGCAAAATAGAACATGACTATATACAAAAATAGCATTGTATCCATGTTGTCCAGAACTCTATCTAAATATGTATTTGTTGTCCAAAATACTATCAAAATAAAAGACTGCCCTCAAAAGAAAATAGTATTAATCAACATTAAAAACCATATTTGTTGTGAGAGGAATTTTGCCTCTTTTCATTGCTTCCCTCTTTATATCCCATTTCTAATTTATCCTATGTGATAGCCTTCAATTGATGGGAACCTTGTGGGTGGACTGCACTGATGACGTGTGAACAATCATCTTTGAGATGGAGATGGGAGGACTTGCATAGGAAGACTGTATGAGCAAGACAACATGATCATCTTGGGAATTTGGATTTATTGGCAGTGGAGGAAGGGGTAATGGCAACAACATAGTAGGCCAACCATGGTGATGAGCTACAGGAATATGAAAAATCTCTTTCGAACCATCATTGACAGATGGTTTTGGCCGCATAGACACATGAGGGGGAACGTGGATACCAAAGACATTCTGACGCGGTTGGTAAGGAGGCCTCCCGGGTATGGGTTGCAGAATTCCTTGTTCAACTAGATTAAAAAACCCATCTTGGAAAATATGATTCAATTCTTGCGGATCAGCGTCAAAATGTATCGAAAATCGTGGCCTTCTATTGCCTCTTTTCCAATTTCCTTTGCCTCTATTAGCACCTCTATTATCACCCCTTCCATTTTTGCCTCTACTAAAAAAACTCATCCTGAAGAAATATCTCAATCATGTTATGAAAAACTCTTAACAATCCATGCATCAATACTCTACCTAAATAAAATCAAAAGGTTGGCTCTATTATTCACAACATAAGCACATGCAATCCATCCATCAATAGTTTTAAACTCAACAATCAATTTCCATTGAACGGGGAGTGATAGGGATATTGGGAATATGAGGGGCTTTATAATGAGCATAAAATGGTAGCATGGATGGGAAAATACCAACAAATATTGTTCAAGCAAATGAATAAGTAAGAGAAAATGTATCCATATCCAAACTTCCAACATCAGTCATCATCTAGTCCCCTTTCTTTTTAAATGAAATCCATAATAATAGAACACGTGATGGTTTAAATGTATTTGGGAAGGCGATGGGATTTATAATGAGATAAAAGTGAGATAATGAAAGGGAAAAAGACGATTATTGTTCTATTATATGCAATAATATTTACTAAAAATCGCCATCACTATCATTTGGCAAAACTTTTCTCTGTTTAATAATTCAAATCCAAGACACAACCATGTTTATATTACCCAAATATAAAACCCCTGGAAAGTTTCAGGACTTTCAAACTTCACAACTTCAATTTCTCCTTTTTCCTTTTCAATTAGAAGAGCTTTTATAAAAGACTATTAACAGAGTCATTCGAAGAAATTAAAACTAGACTACATCAAGTGCGCATGGGAGGCTGAGAACACAAACATAAATCCATCGATCTTTCACTATTCAATGCTTGTATCACAACCTCAATACTTGTTGCATAAACAAATTGGGTTCGAAACCCCATGTGAAACTGGTACTCATCATTTGATTTAATCATCATATAACTTCAAAATCAACCAAACCCCCATAGATAAATAACAAACGTACCAAGACGTAATGCATATAACCAATGTTTCCCATTGTCACGTCAACACTATAACATACATCAATACCATAGTTTGAATCTAGTAATTTCCATACATCAGATAAAATAACTAAGGTATGGGAAAATGTAAAGGCGAAACACTCATAAGGGTTTTGTAAAAACCAATTAACCATTTATTTCCACAACAAACCTTCCACAGACCTCCCCTGATGGTCGCAAGTAAAATATGCATGTCTCACATAAATTCATAAATAGTGAAAGATAATTTGAAGGTGATTCAAGTCTTCCAAAGACTGGGTAAAGGGTATTGCGTTATGAAAAAAAAATGTGTTATTTTGTTCCACAGAGAAAAACCATTGAATTTTAATCACCAGAGATGAGTGAAACCAAAATTACTTGCCATAATTATTTTCCAACAGCCATAACAACATAAGCAGCGTTCATTATGGGCGCAACGCAATCACATAATTCAAACAAAAAGGAATTTCGAACATTATTCTCAGCTTGAAACATTTAAATGCAAACAGTGAGGAACCTCCTTTTAAATGTAATTTGCACAGTCGTGATACCCACATACACCCATTATAAAATTCAGAAAGAAAACATAGTCTATAAGAAAATCTAAGAGCCAACATCATGATTTTATTCGGAGTGGAGCTACAGTTCATGAATGGAGAGGTAAGATCCAACATACTTGTAAGGAGAATGCCAGAAAACCAACAAGCACCACTATTATTCCCAAGGCCGAACAAGACGGAGGAAACACCAGCCAAAGAAACCAACACAAATGCAAACTAAGTGAAGGTGGCAACCTCGAGGTAGGGTTAGAGCGATGTGCAGTAATTGCACGTCATTTCCCACATTAATTTCCATCAACTAGAACCAAGTACGAGCGCACCCAATACTTCCAACACATAGTCCACTATGCTTGCCATATAACATTCCAATCCAAAAATCGAATTTTCCTCCCTACATTAAACTCATGTATACTCAAAACTTAGCACCAAACATGTTATGTCCCACGTTCCTTGCTAGTGAAGTATTTCTATCTCATAAAACTTATCCACTGTCCACAATAATAAAAAGTATACCATAAGTGCAATACACCATAACTATATGTGGCTCGTTCTTGAGGTTTGAACAACAAGTCAAAACATGTGTGTAGCAAGAATAAACCAAGATGCATATTAACAAACATTTTCCCCTTTTCCTTTCTTTTTAAATTAAATTTCCAACACACCCATCATTTGTCCATCTCACATGGAAAGCGGTTTTGAATTTCTGGGTTTATTCCCAAACTGTAGAATCAATTTTGCAAGGTAGTCATGAGCGCAAATCAAATAAAAGCGCCCTTCATCATTATTCACATAACGGGGTCCCACCTATTTAGTATATATATATATATATATATATAAGGTATTGCAACCCATTTGCACGCAGGGATTCCAATTTGTGATTTTTGGGTGTCAACAGTGTGGTTTATGCACGTGGTTAACTATTGTCAAATGAAAATGTGACAAAGAAGCTTATTTGACTTTAATATTTGCAACTCAACCATTATGGTTGACCCAAAATTTTGAAATTCTATTGGTTATTGAATTTCCAACTCATCACTCATATTTTTTCTTATAAGGCCCATTTTAGCCCAAAATTTCCTCTAATGGAATGGGATCAGGCCTCTTTATATTTCTGGTAATTATTATTTAAATCCTATATTTAAAACTAGGGCATAAAGTTTTATAATCAATTGAAACATTTCTTTGAGATGCCTAGACATTGTTCTTTGAGCCTAGAACAATATCAAGAACAACAAGGTGAACAATAGGTGAAATTAATTAGAATATTACCAAGAGAAGACCTTCCTCGATATGCTTTGGAAACTGATGAGTTAATTCAAATTTTAGGGGATATAAGGGTGGCACAAGAAGATTTTGTTTAGATAACTTCAAGGATGCCGGACAAATTAAACCATGAAGGGAGATAGGTTCCATAACACTGCCACAAATCTTCATATCGTATAAAGGAGCCCCCTATTTTTTTCCTATCACAAAAGAAATTGAAGATGTTGAGGAAATGAAGCAGCAAGGAGAAGAAAAGGACATTCAGATTTTTGAAAGTCATCATGGAATATTTCTAGAAGTTGTTGATTCTAATGAAAAATACATATCATATTGCTCCATAATGGTTCCAATATGCTCTTGAATTTGTAACAATGGTTGCTCTTGCCACATCATTTATTATACAAGTCTCATAATTGAAGTAATGTCATTTTGTAAAAATAATTTTTTTCCTTAATAGTTGTGATTGGCAATCTTTTATTGATGATTTTTGAAATGTTGTCTTGTGAATATATTTTGTGATGTCTTATTCAAAAGATACCAAGGAGTAAAGACATAAATTTTGTTTCACAAAATGTTTAATCACGCCATCAAGGATTGTCCGTCATTAAATGATCTATTTTAGAGTGGTTAGCGCACTATATTTAGTATATTTTGAGACCATTTTCAAACCTATTTTCAATGTGTACACCAGTAGTTGGGTCCATCATTGGATAATATATTTCATACCTGTCAATGCAGTCAATACCCATAGATCTTGTAGATAGGGGAACACCTTTTTTGTATATTTATGGATGTATTTTCCATGGGGAATTATCTTGTCCAGCAAACCATAAATCTCCTTTACAGTGGCCCACTTCCTCCACTCCATCTTTCATAGCTTCTATAAATATAGTTGAATTTATGTCTATAACAAGAGAATCCATGGCAAGTGCTTGGATACATGCCAAAAAGGGACCAGGGCTTTCAATATCTAAGAATGAGTTGAGAAATTATTGAAACAATGTATCCAAACAGCTATGTTCATAAAAATTATTCAAAGAGAGTGATCTACAATCAATCATCATATGGACAATTTGATTTAATAGTGCAGAGCTTGATTAATTCATATGAAAAAAATGTGTTTATATTTATTATGAAATCAACAATGATTGTGTATTCAAATTGCAAATAACATAATGCCAAAAACACACTCATAATAAAGAACACAAATATTACACTAGAGGAGGTGTGGTAAAAATAAAACAAGAATTATTTGATAAATTCTTTATTATTTCTTATAAAATTACAATCTAGAGAGATACACTATGTTATTGAGGCTTTGACAACTTTTTCTCCTCTATCCCAAATTGCATATGGGATCTTTTTTATTTCCCATGGACATGCTTGTGTTTTGTCCCTTTGTCCTTCATCCTTGGAACAATCACCCTGGTTCCTAAATTATTTCATTTAGATCTTTAATTCCCATGCCAACCTCTCCAACTTGATTATTATGGAAGGCTTGGTTGGGCATCCCCTTGACTTGAATATAAATGTCATCTCCTATTTTACAGTTTTATTGATGCTTTTTCCATGGGGAATTATCTTGTCCAGCAAAAAATAAATCTCCTTTACAGTGGCCCACTTCCTCTACTCCATCTTTCATATCTTCTATAAATACAATTGATTTTTTGTCCATGATAAGAGTATGCAAGCAAAGGCAAGCACCTAGATACATGTCATAAAAGGACTAGGGATTTCAATCTATGAGCGTGAGTTGAGAAATTCTTGAAACAATGTTTCCCTATACGAGGTCATATATTTGGGTTGATTAGTAGGCATATTTGTTGAGCATGGTATATTACATGTGGAACCCACACATGAATTTACACGTCCAAGAATTTAAACAGTTTGTTGCATGGGAAACTGCAAAGAAGACTGCTCTTTTTCATATGTCCCAGGTGCATTTGACAAGCAAATGTCTTCAAATGGTGAACAAGGAGATATGGCATATTGAACAGCAGTACCTGGACAAGAAACATTTCCACAAATATTGGTAACATGATACAAAAGCATCATACTAAGCAATGCAAACAAAAGTACAAGGCATATTTACATATATTGATGTAATTGTGTTTTCTTGAAATTAATAGTATTGAACATTAACAATATTGGCATGCACAAATCAAGTGTGAAATTGCCACATTAAGACTGAAAATAAATAAAATTTAATGATTGCATGCATTTACCCTCAGTGCTTCCACATCAAACTTCAGTACCCTATTATCAATAGAAGCCTCACTGTATTTTTTATTGATCTTTGTAAAGCATTGAAATAAAGAGGTGTTTTCTAGTCTTAATTGGGCGACTTGTTAAGACATTATACCAAATATAACTCTTTAGTAGAGAATAGAAGAAAGAAGAGAAAAATTTTCATATGGAAAAAAGTTACATAGACATGACTGGAAGTAGCAGATGTTACCTGTATCTCAAGATCATTCAAGTGTGTTTGTTTTCTTCTCCTTGGCTGCCTTTCTGACTTTCTATTTGAAAATTATGTGATACAAAGCATGGTGCAACTCAGTTTTGAGCATAATATTGTTTGTTATAATTGGATCCCATGATAAAAGTGGACTTTATATGTTATTAAATGGTTAGTTGGATGAGGAATATCATGTTTTCTCTCACAACATATATTTAAACAAAAAAATCTTAAAGGTCAACATTTCCCTATTATTTATACTTTGAAACTAAGTATCTCATTTAGCTAGTGTTGTAGAATACTTTTCCGAAAAAAAGAAATCCACAATGATAAAAAATTGCCAACATCAAATGTGCATGAACCTCTATGGTAGAAACTAATGCTAATAATCACAATGTTATGCAATCATAATAGATAAGAAAATTGCAACATATAAGAAGTTAAAAGGGTTGCACAGTAGGTCAGGGGCCTACTTTGCATGCCATATAACCTAATATATCAAACATGGAAATAGACTACAATATTGAGAAATCTACACCCAATTTAGAGAAAAGACTCAAAAAAAGTTGCAGATAATAAAACACCAAAATCTGAGACATACTCCTTAAGTGCCACCTCCTTGATAGTCTCTTACCTAATCTCCTTTACTTGTAGCTAGTTCATTTTCATCCATACCACTTTGATACTCTTTTTGCATAGTTTATGTTTCTGTTTAGTCAATATCTTCATCCAATACCCATTTTTTTACCCCTCCTTGATATTTTTGAATGCCATTATGTACAAACATTTCTACCTTTAGATTGTTCCCATGCTTCACATTGTTTCCTTGTACATGCATCCCTTATCCATTCTTCAATAGATTCTTCACTAGTAGAGTCTATTGCTTGAGGAAACCTTGATACTATGTGTCTATAAAACCATTGAAACATTTGAACAAGTAGGTTTGAAAGAGTTGAGCCACCTCTGTGTTGAGTACTTTTATGATATGCTACCCTCACTTGCTTATGAGACTTCTCCATTCCTTGGGTATTCCAAATTCCTAAGCTACCATACTCCTACAAACCATGGTCCATGAGCATAAAGTATGTGTTGCCAACAAAATAACAATAAATTAAATTTGGTAATCATAAAATGACACAATAAAAAGTCTTCAACATGATGCACGGAGAAGTCTTGAGCATGAAGCCTACCATGTAATGTGTGATCTCATTTTCTCCTCGTACCCTAATCATTTTTTTTGTAAAATGTATAACTTATTTAATGAAAGCTATATCATCCCATTTTTCAAATTTCTCCTTGTCCATTAATGGAAACAAAGCAGAAAGTGTGATCCAGACTTTTTTTTCTTAATGTAGATATGTCATTATCAATCTGATCATCCTCTACATCAATAAGATCCTTATAAATTTCCCACTGACCTTTTTATGATGGTTTGACATCTGCAATAAAGTGTCATGATTTAACCCCTCCCATGGATGGTTTATAAGGAACATTACCTCGATCCCCTGACAATTTTGTATATTTTCATATTTTTACATTACCTCCATGTAAACCAACATTAGAAAGAACCTTCTCGATTGCTTCAATTGACTTTTGAGAAAAATTTTGTGGCCTCTTATTCCAAGAAAATAGAATAGAAAGATACAATAATGTATCAACAATTCTTACAAATGCATGGAGTGTACATATATGTACTCTTGTAAGTTGTATATGTAGTATGGGATCCATATTTTTATCCATCTCATCTCGATTTGGAATGATGTCTTATTGACAACTCATAATCCCATTTGACCACCCACCACCTGGTATTTTTTATTTATTCCTTGTGTGCATACAATAAATTAAACTATGTTTTGCATTAGCACCATGGTCAACATTGTACATGCACTTCAATGCTTTTAAATCAGTTGTCATATTCCATTCAACTTCATATGAACCATAATCATCAACATCAAGTTTTTCTCCCATTCTATGTGAGGCAATTATTGTGGGTATGGAAGTTTGATGAAAAACCCATTTTAATGTTTCATAAGACTCCTTAGAAATGAGAAACAATCCCAACCACCATTTGTGATTCTCAGATTGGACAAAGAAATAGTTTTCATCAATTACCTCAATATTAGGATCCATGGCCCTTTTCATTAACGTGACTGAAACTCTTTCATATTTCTCATTATTAATGAGTTCCATCTCATCCAATTTCATGACAAAAACCATTTTTCCATATGCTTCATCCACGGAAATATCATAAAATATCACCATAGATGACAAGGTTTTCTTTAAATCTAACCATATGTTGTTCTTTGGATTTAATATAATGATTTCATTTGGAATATTTTTCTTTCCAACCTAGCTTTGTTTTATCTCCTTCCTTGCTTCTATATGATACATGTCACCCATGAGATCAATAATTTGCTTATTACTTCTTGCACGAACATTTGATATATGAAAAGGACGAGGAATGAAAACTTTAGTGATTCATGCATTTACCATTCCTTCTCGTAAGCATTTAAAGGGTGTTTCATAAACTCATCTACTGATCCCAGTATCAGCACAAGCAATTTGGACTTTCTCTACATTCATGACTTATGTTATCTGATTTATCACTTGATCAACTAGGGATTTTCTAAGGGAACTAAAATGAGGTTGTTGAATCATAGAGATTATATCCTCTTTCTTGAACATTGACTTCAATATATGAGACACGTTTTCACCGTCTTGAATTTCCTTTATCTTGTTTGGATTCATAAGAGATTTTATAGAATGTACTCTCTTTTCATATCACCCCCTGATGATACCAAATAAGAAATGCTAGCCATACATTTAACCTTTTTTCTTCCTCCAAATGGTGTTTTCTTGATTGTTTGCAAACTCTTGGTTAAAAGAGAAACCTTATATTTTAGATTGCCAACCTGTTTTTACTAAGACATTGTTTGTCTTTAGCAAGTCTTTTATTTTATTCTTCCTTGTTCAAAATATTTTGATTTTGCAAAAATATGGTTTGTTGTAGATTCATATTCTCATTTTTTACGACCAAAACCATGTTCTAAATTTGATTAACGCTTTCAACCAACTTGTTGTTTATGCCCTCCAAATAAAATAGTGTACTAGTAGATTGTTGACTTTCTTCTCAAGGTCTCTACAATTTCCTTTTATATTTTCACAATATCCTAGCAATCCTTTCTTTCCATTATACAAAAACTTCACTTATCATGTTACATTTTTAAATTTTGGGTGAGAATTGGTAGTAGGATCTATTGGGAATACCTCTCCCTTTGACCATAAGTCAATGTTTTTTGCTCCCTCTATTCTTCTTTTGTTTTCATCTACACCATTTACTCTAGGGATATTTATCTTGTGCAATGGTGCCATGTTTTGATCCACTTCAATCATCGTAGAGTATTTCTCTCTTTTATCTACAGTCCTTTTTTTATTGTCCATTTAACCCAATACCAAACCTACAATTACAAGAAAAACAAGAAGACTCATAAAACAATTCACCCATAATACCCAGGGCATTTTCATAACCATATTTTGTGTTGAAAATCATCAATAGAAGCATGACTATAGAGATGGATTTAATGAATAATACCTAGAATGAAAATCTATGCTCCCCTCATTTTATCTTGGTCCTACAACGTGCTCTGGTTGTGCAGTCTTTGCAAGATTTCACGATATGGAATAACTGTAATGAAAGCAAGGTCATCCTATCCATAAAACCCATTTCTGACATAAATGAATCAATCTAGGTATGTGGAATTATTTCAGGAATTGAACATGAAGTAAGATTTTGTGGGATGGAGAAATGGGAGAAATAATTTGAGGGTTGGAGAAATGTGAGAAAGAATTTGTGGGCTAGAGAAATGGGAGAAAGGATTCACGAGCTGGAGAAATGGAAGAAAAAAATTGCAGAAGAGGGAAAGTAAATGAACATTTGGTTGGTTCTCTTGAATTTACTTATCCAGACTATTTTCTGGAGTAATGGTAACGTTTGCAGTGGTGATTCGACCCTCCCAACATTTGTAGTGATGATTTGACCCACAGTTATATTTTTCTTTGTTTTTTTTTTTTTTAAATTAAATTTTAAAAATTAAAATTATGCATAGATTGTGTTTTTTTTAAATTTAAATCATGAAGATTCAAAATTGTAAATATTTCTAATATAATGTATTTTCATTGTGCATATTTTTTGTTATTTAAATAGGTCTCCAAGTTCAAGAAATGGGAATGCATTGGTTGTTCAAGTACAATGTTTTTTGGGAAAGTTATTAATCACATCAATAAATCATTTTTTTATTAATTTTATTTCTATTCAACCTTTAAAGATAACTCAACCATGGTTATTTAGATGGTACGTAGAATGAGGTGTAAGAAGTGAGTTTTCAAATATACCTTCCTCATATAATGATTGATTTAGAATTTTTTAATATATCTCTTAAGAGGCCCTTTTTTTACCTCAAAATTCCCCTAATGTGAGGTGAGGCTATGCTTATATATACCCTCACCTTCTACTCCAGCCCATAGGAAACTGAGATGGCTCACTTAGAAATTAGAAGAGGCTCGGGAGCATGTAGGATCACCAAGAACTTTAATGAGGAAAAGTATACCTCCCAAGAGATATGATAGTCATGTTGAATTGAATTCTTCCATCTATATTACTTCTAGTTATCCATTAGAGGAGAGGTGTGATACCTTCATGGAGGATGATGTTGATATTTTTTCCAAACTTGTCATTGATGGGAGTATCGTAGAGTATAGGGATAAGGTTGATGGATTCTCTTAGACATAGGGATTTTCCCATGGATTATCTTACACAAAGGGAGTTCCCCATGATGTTACTCTTGCTCAAATATTATCTCGATACGAGGGAGTTAATCTTTTTCAATTTGATTTAGTTACTAGAGGATTGAAGGTATATGAGAGAGATTCTCACATGGACATGTTGTTGATGGTATTTCATGGATTGTTTCCTTTACCATGAGCTTTGTATTCCAAGATCGAGTAGTTGACTTATGTAGATTTCAAATTTTGTGACTTTGATAGATGTGATCCACATGTCTTAGTCTTGTATGGATATATGATTATCTCTATAAGATTTCCTAGACATCGTATGATGTGGTGTCCTTTAAATTTTTCTCGTGATGATGAATTGGAGGATTATGGAGTTTGGCAGGTTTCTTTTGTTCAAGGGTAATGTTCCTGTAAATTCTAACCTTATACAATATCTACTGCAAACATATATTCAGTAAAGGAATAGAAAAGATACAATGGCAAATACAAACATTACACAGATATTTTTCCCCTGGAAACCCAAACCGAGAAAACCAACATATTCTATATTATTCATCATGTTACAATGTTTACAATGCAAAATACATATAGGAGCCAGAGGCATCCAAAACCCTAACCCAATGACCTATATTAGTCCAAAACCCTAATTTCTTAACCGAAAATAGAAAACCCATGTGCCGAAAAACCACCTAAATATAATGCAGTCCCGAAAAATGTGGTCCCGATGCAGAAAAAAAAAATCGAGGGCGCTGCCCCCGAACCCCTGCGCGCCCGGCACATACGCTCAGACACTACTACTCGTGCAAAGAATATAAAACATACCCAACAGTTCCCTCATATCCACAAGTGGTCATTATTATTTGGAGGATTGAGATTATGTGATAAAATGGGTTAAAATTTATTTACAAGTGACAATGGTTGATTCTAGGATTGCAATAGATATTGATTTACAGGTGGAAAGTTTGGTGGAGTTGCAGAGGGATCCAATAGGTGTCGGTGTAAAAAATTTCCTCATAAAAAGGAAGTGTTATCCTTCAGGTTACTTCAAAAGTGTTAACACCATAATTGGGGTTGTTTCATGAGATTTGGGGTACATTGTATATGTTCATCCCAGATGGGCTAACATGGATTGGCAAATGGGAGATGATCCATGATAGATTTTCACTATGGAGACAACTTGTTTAGTGATTTCTTGACATTGGGTGGGTTATTTCTTTGAATTATTTCCTTAGGTGTTGAACTTATCTTGCTTGATTGATGGGCACCCTTCATTGTCGACACGTGGAGAGATCCACTTTCTTGGAGAATGCCCTACTTGTGAGGAGGAGTGTTGTGCATCATGGAGGAGGGAATCAGACCTTAGATTCCATGGAGTGTTTTAGATTATTAGATGGAGACTTGTAGTTAGTTTAGGGATGCATGGGATATGACATTATTTTTGTAGAGGTCACTGAATTAATGGAGTAAATAGCTTAGGAGGAGCAATTAATTCAATGTGGGCTTGGTATGGAGAGGTATGGACACACCTTCCATAGCTACACCGTATTGGAGATCGTATAGTGTACAACGTCACCTTGGAGCATGACATGAGTACACTTGGAGTGGAGCACTTCACTTCTGTAGGAATACAAGTGTTTATTGTAGGTTGTTTGTAAGGGCTTGGGGCCACTTTATATTATTCACCTCCCTTACCTAAAATATATATAAATGAATGAGAGAATCATTTTATTATCATCATCATCATCATTCTCTTCTCTTTTTAGTTCTCTTATCGGAGTGATTTGTTAGGGTTCGTGAGGAAACCCTAACTTGAAGTCTAAGTCTAACGTTATAGTTTCTCTCTCTCTCTCTCTCTCTCTCTCTCTCTCTCTCTGAGTTTCTAGGGTTTCATGGTTTTCTTAGAGCATTTGGAGAAACTTGAAGTCTAACGTTATAGTTTATCCCTTGGAAGTTTGAAGTTTTAGGTTTGTGACAAAATAGTAGGGTATATTTGGTGAAGAATAAGAAGAAAGAGGATGTATTTCCTTCAAGGATTTGTTTGAGTGATTCACGTGTGTTGGAGCTCCTTGGTTGAGCTAGTGCTTTTCTTGATTTTCCATAACTAGTTTTTTTTAGAGCTAATG
Source organism: Picea engelmannii (assembly GCA_009831015.1). Classification (NCBI taxonomy): domain Eukaryota; kingdom Viridiplantae; phylum Streptophyta; class Pinopsida; order Pinales; family Pinaceae; genus Picea; species Picea engelmannii. The sequence continues at coordinate 694,693 of ML780288.1, read as the reverse complement.
ATTTGTACTAGCCTTGAGAGAAGGATATGGTAGGTACATGAACTTCGTCTTTGAAAAATTAGTGAAATTTTTGGCTATCCAAAACTTATGCGATTTCCAAATTTGATTTTCATACATCTATGTTCATGTATTATTATTTATATTTCTATATGTATTGTTGATTTGAAATAAGTAAAAGAAATTTTATTGAGTAATTTGACATCATCATTGAATAATTTAAGGGTTGTTTTGCAGATTTTACATATGTTTTTTTTGTTTCTATTATACATGTTGTAAAAGTAAATTCTTAGATCTAGTTTGGTATCTTTTCTCCTTATATTTCCTAAAATATTGGGTTATTAGAGACTGAAATATTGTATCTTTCCTACTATGGTTTATACTCTACTTCATAACAACCCTAAGGCTGAAATTCATAGGGTTAAGATCTGGAAAACCTCTTGTCAAAGAGGTGAAATTTTATGTTTTTCATTAAATCTCCAATATAGAAAATTTCTACATGTTATCAGAGCTTGTCTTGGCTCATATCACTTTAGTGTAAGAGGGAGCTTGTATTTCAAATGAAGATTACATGGGAAAGGTACTTGACCATGTTGAGGTTGTTGGTTTTGAAACCCTAGGTTGCTTTAGAGAATCACCTTGACCCTTGGAAGGGTTGTTTCTTCTTCATATTGCATATTTTTTAGGATGGATATGACTTTGGTCTCCTTCTTGTCCTTTAACATTGTGTCTAGTGTTGGATGGTATGTAGACAATGGATATTTGAAACATATGGCATGTAATGGGTATTTATTCTCTGGGATTTAGAATCAAGAGGGAGGCATGTGTGTGTAGCTAGGTGATTATGTGACTCATCCTATGAGAGGATTTGGCTCCATCTCTTTTTTAGATGCCTTCAAGTGACGTTCTTGAGTTAGGTCATATTTTATTTGTCCCTGGTTTGAAGAATAATTCTTTCAGTATCATATATGGAAAATATTCATTGTGTGACCTAATTTTATGTTCAAGAGGTCATGTTTAGAAGAAAAACCTAGGTTGTGGCAAAAGGGGTTGGTATTGGAGGTCTTTACATTGCAGGAAAATCTAGTGAAGCATGGTGCTTTGGAGCATGACAATACCAATTTGTGTGAGGTATGGCACAGGCGTCTTTGTCACTTGCATTATAGAGTGCTTCCTATCTTGAAAATTTTATTATAGGGATTTCCAAAATTCAAGATAGAGAAGGAAAGTGTTTACAAAGGATGTACTCTTAGTAAGAACATCAAGAATTTTTTTCCTAATAGTGAACATGGATCAAGAGGGAGTATTGATCTAATGCATTCATATGTGTGTGAACCTATGTCTTCTACCTCCTTGACAAGTAATTGGTATTATGTCACTTTTATTCATGATTTCTCTTATGGGACCTAGATCTACTTTTTGAAAACTAAGGATGAAGTGTTTAGTGAGTCCACAGAATTCAAAGCCTTGGTTGAAAATCAAACAGAAAGGAAGATCAAAGTACTTTGCTCAAATAATGGTGTAGAGTATAGATTTGAAAGTTTGATTCTTTATGCAAGGAAGTTGGCATAAAGAGGGAATTTATTATACCTTACAACCCACAACAGAATAGGGTCATTAAGAGGAAGAAAAAATCTATTATTAAGACTGCCAATTCTCTAATTCATTAAATGGATTTTCCCATGTGTTTTTGGGTTGATGCTTGTAACATGGCCCTATATATCCTTAACAGGTGTCCTCACAAGTCTTGAAGGACATGACCCAAGAGGAGGCATTCACTAGTGTGAAACTAGATATATATCATCTATGTGTGTTTGGGAGTATAGTTTATATTCATGTGCTTAAAGAGAAAACGATAAAGTTGGAACTTTCAAGTATGAAAGGTTTTTTCATCAAATACAATGAGACTTCCAAGGCTTACAAGGTATACATTCTAGCACAAAATAAGATAGTAGTAACTAGAGATGTGAATTTTGATGAGGATGTGATATATTTTAGTTCACATGGCTCTCATTTAGTGATTGAAGAGAGTGAGGAGGTTGATGTCCCAAATATTGATCATGAGACTCATGATGAGTCAAATTCAGGTACAAATGAGGTGAGCCTAATATCACATATTCCCTCACCTTCTACTCCAATGCATAGGAGATTGAGATGGATCACTCAAACATTGTAGGGGGATCAATAGCATGTAGGAGCACCCAAATATTAAATGAGGGTGAGTATACCTCCCAATAAATATGATATTCATGTTCCATTAGTTTATTCCATCTATATGACTTCTAGTTTCCCATTGGAGGAGAGATGTGATACCTTGATAGAGGATGACATTGTTAGGTTCTCTAGGAAAGTGATATTATATTGTTTTCCAATCATCCTCGTAATATTAGACAATGTATGTAGTGCATTATATGACTCCATTTCCATTAGCTTAATTTTCCTCAACTATGTTTGTAGTTCTCAAGAAGAATTTAACATATCCAGCTCTTCATCATATTTCTAAATTCCTCATAGTTTTTCCTCTTTTGGGGTGGGTTTCATCGATTGATCCACCTCGATCTACATTTGCACCATATTTTGTTGAATTTCATCCAATATCTTATATTTTCAATTCACAATTTGTATCCAGTCTTGAGGATCATTGTAAATTTCCCTAGAGTGCATAGTGACAACCTTTGTTTTCTCTTTTACTCCTTCCATTAACTGGGAAACAAGGTCAATTGACCACATCATTTGTATGTCCTTGGCCTCAAGGATTGACTTCTCCACTGCTAGTTATTCTTATAGTGCCTACTTGCGCTCTCGGATCTATGTTACAACCAATCGTACCTTATCTTCCCTCCCCACTAAGGGGTCTTCAAAAGAAAGTTCTAGAATATATGTAACTTCTACTTGTAGTGTTGGCCACATGTGTAGAAAACAAGTCCTTATAGCTTCAATTTCATCTACCATTGTCTCTTTATCACAACGCAATAGTATAGTTGTATAGTTGTATAGTTGCACCTATAATTCATGTTTTCTATGTGGAGTTAGTCATTGTCTCTTTCATCCTGGAGAAGGTGGTGACCTAGTTCATTCCCAAAAATGTAGTGTCATCGGATCAATTCATCAATGGTGACTTATTCGACATACAATAGTTGTGATTCCTATGAATGAAGGAGTATATGCAAGTCCATTATAGCCAAGGTTTTCTCATTAAGGTTTGATAGATCTGCACAACTATGTGCCTCAATGTAGTATTTCTATATTGTTGTGCTAAGGCGGATGGCCACATTCCTTATCATTTATTGTACATCTATAATGATGTAATGTATAATATTTGTTGGGAGACTTGCATCAATTCCCTCTAGTACTCTTGATATTGGGTGAGTTGATAAATCATCTATAGGGTTATCACATGATCCCAATGAAGAACTAGAACTCTAGGTGGGTTTTCCAGTTGTTGTGATGGAATCGAGATGATTGATTTGAAGATATATCCTTATTATAGGGATTTTTCCTCTTTCTCTTCATCTTGTTCTTCTCATTTTCTTATGTTTTCTAGTTAGACCCAACAGTAGGGTCTTCATCTTACTGGTTGTTTTCCTATAGGTTTCTATCATCTCCACCAGTGAAAGTAATCATGGGTTAATCCTTATTGACTCAACTCAACAACAACAACAATGAAATGAACATAGGGAACAATCATATATGGTGTTCCTTTGATAGAAGTGGTGGAACTTAACCTAATGGAGGGGTGAATGGTTTCAAGAGAGTGTCATTCACGCACCCCTCCCAAAGTTTTCCATCACTTTTATCCAACTAAACCACTCCCAATTCATAGATATATGGGACTATAAAAATTCCTATCCAATGCAACTTCAACTTGCCAAGATGCTTAAGGTATTTGTTTTTGTATAGCGATAAAAAATCACATTTTTAAACTATTTTTTTATATGGTGATCATGCCATGCATTATGTTGTAACTTCTCAACTGTAAAGTGGTACTACAATAAGGATAAATCATCTTCCAATCCTATAAGTTTTTTCATGCCACTGTAGACAAACAACTCCTTTAACATTCAATGGCATTGGCAATTAGTAGGTTGAGTATCACAAATTCCACATACACCACTACTTCCCTCCCATACACCAAACTAAATGGCATGTGATTTATTAACTTCTTTTGAATCCTTTAATATGCCCAAGCACCGTTGTCACCCTTTCATCCCATTGGTCATGATTCACAGTGAACACCTAGGTTAGGCCCCGTTCCAATATTTTATTAAATGCCTCAATTGTCCCATTCACTTGTAAATGTTAGGGACCATTGGCATGAAGTCATACCATGAACTCTCAAGTCACGATTCTTGATTATGGATATCATGAAGTGTCTCCCTTAATATATTGTTATAATTCTAGGACACCCAAACCTGCGGATAATGTTTTGAACTATAAATCGTGTGGTTGTTTGAGTGGTGCAATGTAACATACCCAATACCACTTTGAGGATATGGGGTACTTATGTTAACCACTCAAATTTGAACCAATTCACTACATAATTGAACTCCATTACTCTATTACTAACTATTCACTATCAACATGCATGACACTACATATTTATGCAACCTAATGGAGCCATTACATTCTTCATGAAACCATAAATCATAAATGCAGGCTAGCACATGAAATCAAAAGAACAAGTTGGAAATTAATTCAACCTTGGCATAACCATAACAATTTAGTATTAAATTCAACTCAATTCATATATACTGTAATATCCCCAAGGATGAGCCTTGCTGTAATCATGTTTATGAATTGTAAATCATGTTTTATAGGCTGGTGAGCCAAGTTAATATAAGCTGGTAAGGCTTATGAGTTTATTAGGCCAGAGAGCCTAAGTGTTAAGGCCCGGAGCTTGTTTTTGTATATGTAATTATGCAGAACATTAATAAAAATATAAACACCACTGTGTGCAGACCGACCACGATGAATGAGTGATGGGGGACTAAGCTTCCACAGAGTGGGTAAGGGAATGGGGGCTGAAAGGTGGAAACAAAGGCTAAGTGCTGGGCCTAGGGGCTAATCTAGGGGGCTTACCTCTAGAAAGGGATAATAATTTATTATTATTATTTCTTTAAAACTAAGGTGGACAATTTTGAGTGTTGTCCTAAGTTCTTGGAGAGAAACGCATGTTGATGGAGTGCATGCAGCTTCATGGGCAACATGTGTCGGCCCAGGCACATGCAGTTAAAAGCTATAGAAGTCAGTTGTGGAGGGGGTTCGCTCCTCATTCTGTCATCCTTTGCCTGAGTTCGCGGGGATATGGAGCGTCTGAACCATTTTTCCTATGCGTCTGCCTCTGCATACCCGCGCACAGTGAAGGAAACCCTCATGGGAAGATTGTTCGCTATCCATTTTCCATTCTCCGTGAATTTTGTTGAGCTCTAGGATCGACCTTTGCATAACCTCACGCATCTTTGAAAACAAAAAATCGTGAAGCCAACCTGTGTTGTTTTCTTGTGAAGACGAAACATCCTGGATATGGACTGAACCGTGTTGTGTCTTAGTGTGGTTTGTTTCCATTTTTGGATGTCCATACCCAAATTCATATTGCTGCTATCACCCGTGAGTTAACCGAATTTTTATTATTGTTGTTGTTATCCTCACCTTGCGGGAATTGAAGTCAAAGCTGGTGGAAGAGTCGGGTGGTTAGGCCGTGGTTGAAGAGGCAGGTTGTCAGGCCTGTGAGCAGCTCTTTCCAGGTGAAGGGTCTGTTGGGAAGTGGTTTTCTCCCACAGAGATTCCAACACCAGCTACGGAGCTCTGAGACTTCCTGATCCGGCCTGTTGTTGAGGCCCAGAGAGGGAGGTGAAGCACTGATGGACTGTTTTTGTGAAGGTGTATACTCTCGGGCAGAACAGACATGTAGGGAATGAGAGTCCGTGAGTAGTGGGTGTAATGTAAATTCTAACCTTGTACAATGTCTACTGTAAACAGATATTCAGAAAAGAACAGAAAAGATACAATGGAAAATACATACATTACACAGAGATTTTTCCCCTGGAAACCCAAACCAGGAAAACTAGCATATATTATATTCATTCATTATGTTACATTGTTTACAATACAATATACATATAGGATATAGAGGCATCCAAAACCCTAACCCAATGACTTGGATTAGTCCAAAACCCTAATTCCTTAACCAGAAATAGAAAACCATCGGAAAAAACCATGTGTCGAAAAAATCACCTAAATACATGACACGTTTCTCGAGGTAGACAAAAAAAATACGGGGCTGCTGCCCCCGGACCCCCGCGCGGGGGGCTTCGCCCCCCTCTAACCCCCCTGCGCACCTAGTGCATATGCTCAAACACTACTACTCGTGCAAATAATATAAAAACATACCCAACATTCTCCCACTTGTTGTTTTCTTTGCATATAAGGTGTTACAAGGTTACATAGTCAAAAATACAGGGCAGCAATGCCCATGGATCCTCTACACCAAGAGAACTTCTCAGTGCTCACATATTTTGTTAATGAGTCTGCAAAATTATTCAAAGTGTCCACCTTCATCAATGATACTTTCTTTTCTTTAATCATGTCTCTCACAAAGTGATATTGAACATCAATGTGCTTTGTCTTTGAATGATAAGCAGGGTTCTTCGCCGGAAAAATTGCACTCAAACTGTCACACTCTATCCTTACAACTTGTTGTACCAACCCAATATTTGTAACCATACTGCTTCCTTACTTGCATGAGTGGCTACCATGTATTCAGATTCTGTAGTTGAAAGTGCCACTACAGCCTGTCTTTTGTTCATCCAACTTATTGCTCCTCCAAACAGGTTAAACACATACCCGCTTGTAGATCTCCTACGATCCAGATCTCTAGCCCAGTCTGCATCCACAAATCCATGTATATCGACCACTCTGTCCAATCCCAGTATTCCTTCATATCACAATCCATATCTAGTAGTGCCACGCAAATACCTAAAAACCCTTTTTACTGTTGTCCAATTCTCCTTCCCTGGTTTTGACATATACCTGCTCAAAACTCCCACTGCATGTGCAATGTCCAGTCTATTACAGACCATTGCATACATCAAACTGCCAACTGCACTCGTATATGGAACATGAGACATGTCCTCCTCTTCTTCATGTGTCTTGGGACACTGATCCACAGATAACTTTACACCAACAAGAATCGGAACCTTGACCGGTTTACATTCCTACATATTAAACCTCTGCAATATTGTCTCGAAATATTTTCTTTGATTTAACCAGAGTTTCCTATTTTTTCGATCTCTTTTAATTTCCATGCCCAAAATGAAATTTGAAGCACCAAGATCCTTCATGTTGAATTTAGAGGACAACTGAGTTTTCACATTCTGGATAATCTTCTTGTTGTTTCCTATCAACAACATGTCATCCACATACAAGACCAAATAAATCAAATGATCACCAATTAATTTAGAATACACACAGTGATCCTCTTTGCTTCTTGTGAAGCCAAGTCCCAGCATATAAGTATCAAATTTTTGATACCACATCCTTGGTGATTGTTTTAAACCATACAGGACTTTTTCAGCTTGCATACCAGCTCCTTCTTTCCTTTCACAGCATAACCTTCTGGTTGCTTCATAAAGATTTATTCTTCTAGATCCCCATGCAGGAATGTTGTCTTCACATCTATCTGTTCTACTTCAAAATCAAATGCAGCAGAAATAGATACCAGAAATTTTATAGAGGTTAACATGGCAACAGGAAAAAATATCTCACCAAAATCAATTCCCTCAACCTGGGAATAACCCTTTGCTACTAACCAAGCTTTGTATTTCTCCACTTTTCCTTCTGCATTCAGCTTCTTTTTAAATACTCATTTTCTGCCAATGGGATTTCTCCCAGTTGGAAAATACACTGGATCCCAAGCCTCATTCTTATCCAAAGATGCCACTTCTTCTTCCATGGCCCTTTTCCATAGATTTCCATCCTCTGAATCCACTGCCTCCCTGACAGTTCTAGGATCATCATCAGTAACAGACAAAGCAAAATTTGAACAAAAATCAAATGGACTATACCTTTCCGGTAGCCTTCTTTCTCGATCCGATCTCCTCAATACTGGAGTATGAGGATCTTCTTCTTCTGATTCATGTTCTTCTATAGAGTCTGCTTCATCATCCTTTAAATCAAACTCTATCTTCTCTGGTTCTTCCTTACTTGGTAGGATTTCCTGTTTAACAACATCCTTCATTTCTCTAAATACCACATCTCGGCTATACACTACCTTCTTAGTTTCTGGGTTCCAAATCTTATAACCTTTGAGACCATCTTTATAACCAATAAAGATACATTTTTCAGCCTTCTTATCCAGCTTACTCTTGTTTTCCTTTGGAACATGAACATAAGCATCGCAACCAAATACCTTAAGATGTGTGAGAGAAGGTTCCTTACCATTCCATACCTCTTGTGGAGTCTTTTCACCCAACATTGATGAGGGCGATCTGTTGACCAGATAACATGCAGTACCCACTACCTCTGCCCAGAATTCTTGCCCTAACCCGACATCACTGGGCATGCACCTTTCTTTTTCCATCAGCGTCATGTTCATCCTTTCTACAACTCCATTCTGCTGAGGTGTATATGGAGTAATCTTCTGCCTTTCTATACCACACTTCTTACAGAATTCTTCAAATTCATTCCCGCAGAACTCTCCGCCATTATCTATTCTCAGCACCTTAATTATTTTCTTTGTTTGATTCTCAACAAGAGCCTTAAACTCTTTAAACCTGTCAAAGACTTCAGATTTCTTCCTGAGGAAATATATCCAAGTTTTCCTCGAGAAGTCATCTATAAATGAGACATAGTACACAGAGTTTCCCAATGATGGGACCGACACAGGTCCAAAAACATCACTGTGAACTAGTTGTAAAATTCCTTTTGCCCTCGTTGCACCAAAGGGGAATCTTACCCGATTTTGCTTCCCATATAGACAATGTTCACAGAAATCAAAATCCAAAGAGCAGTTAAACATACCTTCAACCATACCTTTACCATGTAGTAGTCGAAGACCCTTCTCTCTGATATGCCCCAGTCTTTGATGCCACAACATAACCTTTTCTCTAGAGACTGTAGGAGTTTTTTCTTCTTCAACTCCAATATCAGGAACAATGGAGCTATTACACCCATCACTAATAGTTCTTCCTAGAAGCTTATACAGAGTTCCAAACCAAACTCCCTTCATCAACACCATTGCTCCTCGAACCATCCTGCAAGTTCCCTTTTCAAAAATTGTTTTTACCCCTACATCTTCCATTTTGCTTACAGAAATCAAATTTTTGGCCATACTTGGGATGTGTAGAACACCAGGCAGTGTTCTAATCCTTCCATCTATGAGTCTCAACTTGACCCTTCCTCTTCCTATGAATCTGTTTGTCGAATCATTACCTAAGAAAACATTACCTCCATCATACTTTTCATATTCGCGGAACCACTCCCTGTGGGGAGTCATATGAAAGGATGCACCAGAGTCAATCAGTCATGCCTCATGATATGCATGTGTGCTTGAAGAGGCCAAGTACACATCCCCTCCTTCTTCCTTGGAGGTCTTTTCTTTTGTAGAAGAAGATTCTTCAGATCCCTTCTTTTCTCAACTTTGGATCTACACTGCTTCTTGTGGTGCCCTTCTTTTCCACACCTCCAACATACCCTTACAAACTTTCCAGGAGATTTAGATCTACCCTTAAACTTAGATATCCCACTTGATAAATTAGATCTATTTATTTCCTGCGAACATCCTCTTGCAAATAATGCGTTTATGTTATGTCCTTCCATTTTATTTTGTCTCATCTCCTCCGACAACAAGGATGAGACCACTTCTTCAAACTTCAAAGAAGTTGTATTACTACCTATGGCCACAAGCAGACTATCCCACGAGTCTGGTAAAGAACACAACAAACTAATACATTTATATTCATCTTAAATTTTAATCTCAACAGATACTAACTGACTTACCACAGTATTGAAGGCATTCAAATGCTCTGCCACCGAGTCTCCATCTCTCATCCTCAATTTATACAGCTTCTTTATCAGGAATAGTTTATTTACCAGGGACTTAGACTGATACAACTTCCCAAACTTTTCCCATAAATCCTTGGTTGTGGCTTCCTCTGACACATTCAGTAATACTGAATCAAAGAGACACAGTCGGATTGTGCTCTTTGCCTTCCGATCCATTTTTTCCAATCATCTGCAAAAGTTCTTGTAGGTGCAGTACCTATATCTACCGCAATCCACTGATCTATGTCCACCAAAAGATATTCCATCTTGATCTTCCACAACTCGAATCTTTTCCCATTAAACTTCTCGATCTCCATCTTCGAATTGCTTGCCAATTATTTTCACCTGAAAAACAATACCGCAGATCTCCCACTGTAACAAGGCTTATAACAGTCCCGAGCCAAACCCTCGACCACAAAGGAGTCCCCCTTAAGCCAATAAATATCTGATACCAAATGTAAATTCTAACCTTGTACAATGTCTATTGTAAACAGATATTCAGAAAAGAACAGAAAAGATACAATGGAAAATACAAACATTACACAAAGATTTTTCCCCTGGAAACCCAAACCGGGAAAACCAGCATATATTATATTCATTCATTGTGTTACATTGTTTACAATACAATATGCATATAGGAGCCAGCGGCATCCAAAACCCTAACCCAATGACCTGGATTATTCCAAAACCCTAATTCCTTAACCAGAAATAGAAAACCATCGGCAAAAACGATGTGCCAAAAAAACCACCTAAATACATGACACGCTTCCTGAGGTAGGTGTCACATTTCCCGAGGCAGAAAAAAAAAAATTATGGGGGAACCACCGTGCGAGGGGCTCTGCCCCCCTGCAACCCCCTCTAACCCCCCTGTGCAAGAATATAACACATACCCAACATGTAAGAAGGAATCTTGGGAAGAATCCTTCCGGTTATTTTGTGCAGTTTCCCTGTAACCTCAGCCTATTTAAGGATTCCCTTACCTTGGGTGGAGCTTGGTCCCAGCTCGGGGGTGACCCACTGCTGAGAGTGATGAGCAGCGTGGTCTAAGGCTGGGAGGTTCGTGGAAGGTCTAAACGTGGTAGGTGGAGTTACTACAGCTTCAAAGATAAGTATTAATGTTGTACTTAATTTATATGTGATGTTAGTCTGTGATACTTACTATATTATCATGCATTTTGTTGTGATGATGCTTACTGTTGATTTCATTAATTTTGTATGATGGCAGTAATTATATGTTACTCTATTAAGACATTTAACTTCATTTAAATGCATATTACATAAGTATGAGAATGTTGTTCCGTGCAGTAGCATTTTCCCGACCAGTGGGATGACGGTCAGAGACGTTACAATATGCTATCAAAGTGTGGTTTACAACACTGAACCTGAATGGGCTGGATAAGTGGTCATTGGACCCGAATTTCAGGTGGGAATCGTGTTTGGAAGAACCAATTTTTGGACCTTTGAATGTTCCTGAGTGCCAAGGAGTCACTTGGTTGTGGTACAAAGCTCAGGAGGTGTAGCGGTATTATAGAACCCACAGTCGGTGTGGTATATGGCCACAGAGAGAGAGAGAGCTCAACGCATGAAGTGTTGGAGCCGTTGGATCTGATCGGGAGGAAAGGAGATCCCTTACGACCGTTAGATCCAGAGAAGGTGCCGGAAGGATATCCGAGAAGCCTTTCGGGAGTTCGGCTGTCGGGAAAAAGCAAGGAGCGTTGAGACACAGAAACCCGAAAACCTGAGAAGATCTACGTTGTAGATCTGGGAGGAGGGCTCGACCATTAAATCTTGTGGATTTGCGCTCGATTTACTCATGAGAACCTTTCATATTTCGCAAATTTGGGAGATGGGAAGTGAGGAGAGGTGAACACCTCTGAAACCTGAAACCCCAAAATCCCGAAAAGATCTACACCGTAGATCATAGGAGAGGAGTTGGACCGTTGGATCAAGTAGATGAATAGACTGTAATTTCAGAATTTCGGCAAACGGAAGTTCGAAATGTGTGGATGCACGAACTCCTGATGCTCGAAACTTCGAAACGAAAAGTGAAAGTAGTGGGACCCTATGACATCGTTGGAAGTGATGTGGACCTTCTTAAGGACACCATGTGTCACTACCTTGGTTGGCGACAATTGTGCTGTGGGCCCAGGTGGAGAGAGGTCGAAAGTTCGGGAGTCGGGAGTTGGAGAGGGAAGCGAGTGCGAGAACCTCCGGGACCAAAACCCCAAAACCCGAAACCCTGAAGCCCCGAAATCCTGAAACCCGAAGTTTCATTTGGAGAGAATTATAGCACCTAGCAGTTTAGCATTTGATCATGGCCCGTGAACGCATGGGTTGGGGACTAAAAAAATGAGGGCTATCACCCAGAAATTGCAGAGCCAAACAGAGCTTAGAAAATTCGTGGAATCGAAACGTTTTCTTATTCGCGGTCGTTTATGAATTTTGTAGTTTTATTAAGGGTTTAAGGCCTGACAAAATTCGGGTGACTGCACATTGTGTGTGCAGAGTTCAACAAGTGTCACGACAGCCACGAATCGATGCCGAGTATAGAAATGGAAGAGGTGCGGATTCCCTCCAATTCAGAGAATGAAAGAGAATGAAGGGATGTCAACTTTGGAGTCGAAGGATCGAACTCCAATGGGCATGGAAGAGAATTGGATAAGGAAGGGCATATGATGAAAATCATTGAAAGATTGCAGAAAGATGCCCAGGCTCACCGAGCCGATAGCCGAAAGCTCATGAGGGTCAGAGACCAGCAGGGTGAATTCAACTTAAATATGTTGAAGAGCCTGGAAAGAATAGAAAGGAAATTGGAATAGGAGAGTGACACAAGAAAAATAGGGAGTCGCAGGACCCCTGAGAGAAAAATAAGATCGAGGAGTGGTAGCAGAAATCATCGTCGCTCCCCAAAGAATTCTGGTAAGGAAGCACACAGTAGTTCAAGCCCATCCCCTACCAGAAAACACTGAAGATCTGGAGTGGATGAATTGAAAGGGGAGATGAACAAGATTAAGCCTCCTACGTTTGATGGAGAACATAAGAAGGAGGAAGATGCTGAAACATGGTTGCTTGGCATGAAGAAATATTTCCAACTGCAGAATTATTCCTCTCATGCAGAAGGAAGAATTGTGATGTATCAACTAAAAGGAAAAGCATCCATGTGGTGGGATCAGCTTGTGCAAGTGCAGCACATTAGAGAGAAAGATATCACTTGGAAGTAATTCAAGAGGTATTTCGAGAGGAAATACCTGACTAAAAGATACTATGACAGAAAGATGAAGGAGTTATTCGAACTCAAGATGGGAAGCATGACCATTGATGAATACGATCGAAGGTTTTTGGAATTACTGAAGTATGTTCCATTCATCAAAGATGAGGCTGTCAATATTCAGAGGTATCTGAGTGGACTGCCACCTCCCATTGGTGACAAGATTCAGTATGATGATCCTAAGACTATGGAAGAAACAATAAGAAGAGAGAAATGCTTATATGAAAAGCAAAGAGAAAATCCTACCTTTCGTAAGGCTTGGGATGACTAGAAGAAGTTTAAGAAAGAACAGAGGCAGAAGGGAAACAAACCTCCCTTTTTCAGAAATAGTCCTCAAGGATAGCCATTGTTTAGAGAGCCGAGAATGGCTGAAGTGGGGGAACAAAGGCCGAGATAGACGCCCATTCAGTGTTGGGGCTGTAAAGAGAACCACAAGTACAGATATTGTCCCCATAATGTTCAACAAGCTGAAACAATGGAGGACATGGGCAGTAGAATGCCAAGGATCTATGCATCCCTGGACAACAAGCAAGCTGAATTTCGGTCGCACATGATTGAAGTGGAAGGTATGATTAACAACCAACCATTTATTATTTTAATTGATTCAGGGTCTAGCATAGTTATGTAGATCCTAGGGTGGTGAAAAGTTTGCATTTATCAAGAAGCAAACATGAAAAGTCTTGGTTAGTGCAGTTGGCTACAGGAACCAAGAGGAAAGTCACTAAGTTGGTTAAGTCTTGTCCTATGGACATGAAGGTTTTGAGCATGAAGGTTGAATTGAATATGTTGCCTTTAGGATCTTGTGACTGTTTAATCGGGATGGACTGGTTGGACCAGCACCATGCCCTCCTGGACTGTCGTAACAAGGAATTTACTTACTTGGATGAGGAGGGGAATCAGAAAACAGTCCAAGGAATTCCCAGAGTTGTGGTTGTTAGAAAAATCTCAGCAATGCAGCTGAAAAAGTGCTACATGAAAGATTGTCAATTGTTTGCAGCCCATGTGGAGGAAGCATCTAGAGATGAAGTCTCAAAGATTGGAGACCATGCAGTACTAACAGAGTTTGAAGACGTATATCAGGAGGTACTCGGACAACCTCGGAAGAGAGATATTGATTTCTCTATAAATTTTATGCCTGGAGCAGCTCCAGTGTCAAAAGCTCCTTATAGAAAGAGTACGCCATAGCTGAAAGAGTTGCAATTGCAGCTTGAAGAGCTTCTAAAGAAGGGGTACATTCTCCCAAGAGTTTCACCTTGGGGTGCCTCGGTCCTATTCGTGAAGAAGAATGACTGGACGTTGAGGCTGTGCATTGATTTCAAACAGTTGAACAAAGTAACTGTCAAGAACAAGTATCCTTTGTCGAGGATCGACGATCTTTTCGATTAGTTGAAAGGTGTGAAAATATTTTCGAAGATAGATCTCATATCGGGATATCACCGGGTAAGAATAAAGGATGAATACATCAGCAAGACTGCCTTTAGAACAAAGTATGGTCATTATGAGTTCACAGTGGTACCGTTTGGGCTATCGAACGCACCTGTTGTTTTTATGTGCTTGATGAATGGTGTATTCAGGGACTATCTAGACAAGTTTGTCATAGTCTTCCTGGATGACATTCTGGTGTATTCCAAGTCAGAGGAAGAGCATGAGCAACACCTAAGGATGGTGCTACAAGTGTTGAGAGAACACCAGCTGTATGTCAAGTTGAGAAAATGCTTGTTTTATCAAAGGCAGATCCATTGCTTGGGGCACATTATTTCAGAAGAAGGGATCATCGTGGATCCTAAGAAGGTTGAGGCCATCATAGAATGGTCAGCGCCAAGGAATGTGGTGGAATTTATATCCTTTATGGTTCTAGCGAGATATTACAGAAGGTTTATAGTAGGGTTCTCAAAGATAGCTCACCCTATCACTTCCTTGCAAAGGAAGGAGAAAAAGCTTCAGTGGACTGAAGAGTGTGAGAAAAGTTTCCAGCGATTGAAGCAACTGTTAACCAGCGCTCCAATATTGAGGATTGCAGATCCAAATGTGGATTCTATGGTGTGCAAAGATGCGTGTAAAGAAGGTTTGGGAGGAGTTCTCAGCCAGGATGGATTCGTAATCTGTTATGAGTCCAGGAAGATGAAAGAGAACAAAAAGAATTATTCCACTCACGATTTGGAGTTGGCAGCGATCATTCACGCTATGAGGAAATGGAGACATTACCTCATGGGAAGGATATTTGAATTGAGAACAGACCACAACGGTCTGAAATACTTGTTTGACCAACCTACCTTAAATTCCAGGTAGAGTAGGTGGCTGGAGTTTCTGTGTGAATACGACTTTGATATCAAGCATATCAAAGGGAAGGAAAACAAGGTGGTCAATGCACTCAGCAAAAAGGTGCACAATTTACATGCTTCGGCCATTAGCATGTACAGGACTGATATTAAGGATAGAATTTTGGAAGCTGCAAATGCAGATTTACAGTACAAAGACTTGGTAGCAAAGCTACAGCAGTGTGAGAGACCATAGAAAGAGGAAAATTACACCTTGGAAGTTGATGGAATACTTTTGTACAAAAACAAAGTATATATACCCAATGTCTAGGGTTTGAAACTTGCAATTATAAGAGAAATGCATAATGTTACTTATGTTGGGCACCCTGGATATCATAATACTGTGGCAGCAGTCAGGAGCCATTACTTTTGGCCAGGTATGAAGAAAGATATCGATGAATATATCGCCAGATGTATGGAATGCCAGAAGGTTAAAGCTGAGCATAGGCACCCAGCAGGGTTGCTACAACCTTTGCCCATTCCTGAATGGAAGTGGGAAGTGGTGACAGTGGATTTTATTACAGGATTGCCTAGAACAGGAAAGATGCATGATTCGATCATGGTAGTGGTGGAC
The DNA here is from genome assembly GCA_009831015.1 of Picea engelmannii. NCBI lineage: Eukaryota > Viridiplantae > Streptophyta > Pinopsida > Pinales > Pinaceae > Picea > Picea engelmannii. Next base: position 678,495 of record ML780288.1, on the reverse strand, counting down.
AAGCTTACAAAAGATGCCCATTTTATTCCACTAAAAAATACTCACAAGGCAGCAGATGTTGTTGATATTTTCGTGAAGGAAGTGGCACGATTGCACGGAATCCCTAAAACAATTGTGTCCGACAGAGACCCGAAATTCACCTCGAATTTATGGAAAGGATTGTTCAAAGGATTTGGAACGAATATGAACTTTAGTACAGCTTATCATCCTGAGTCTGATGGACATACAAAGGGGTTGAACAGAGTGATAGAAGACATACTGAGAATATATGTGATGGACAAACCATCAAAATGGGAAGACTACCTACACTTGGTAGAATTCGCTTACAACAATGGGTATAAAGCATCATTGAAGATGAGCCCATTTGAAGCAATTTATGGCAGAAAGTGCAATACTCCAGTAAGATGGGATAATCCAGCTGACAGAGCAGTAATTGGGCCAGAGTTGCTCAAGGAAATGGAAGAGAAAATGCTTAAAATTAAGCAGAATTTAAAAGCTTCCCAAGACAGGCAGAAAATTTATGCTGACAAAAACAAAACCCACAGAGAATTCAAAGTGGGTGATCATGTTTTCTTGAACGTAAAAGCTAATAGAAGTTCCCTGAAGCTGGGAAACTGTGTCAAGTTGGCAGCCAGATTTTGTGAGCCATTTGAAATCCTAGAAAGGATTGGGCCAGTTGCATATATGCTTGCATTACCTACATCCATGACTGTACATAATTTGTTTCATATTTCATTTCTTAAGAAATGTATACTTGATGCTAATCATGTTATCGATTGGAATGTGATTCAGGTGGAGCAAGAAGGTATCCTGCAAATGCATCCTGTGCGCATATTGGACAGGAAAAGAAAACAAATCCAGAATCGAGCTATAGGGCTTGTAAAGGTCCAGTGGACCTGGTACGGTACTGAGAACACAACATGGGAGCATGAGGATGCTATGCGGGCAGAATACCCGCATCTTTTTGAATATTTTGGAAATCTTGTTGATGTTGTGTGAAATTTGCACTAAGGACAGTGCAAAAATAAGGCGAGGGGATTGTAATATCCCCAAGGACGAGCTCTATTGTAATCATGTTTATGAATGGTAAATCATGTTTTATAGGATGGTGAGCCAAGTTAATATAAGTTAGTAAGGCTTATGAGTTTATTAGGCCGAAGGCCTAAGTGTTAAGGCCGGGAGCCTATTTTTGTATATGTAATTATGCAGAACATTAATAAAAATATAAACATCATTGCGTGCAGACCGACCACGATGAATGAGTGATGGGGGACTAAGCTTCCACAGAGTCGATAAGGGAATGGGGGGTGAAAGGTGGAAATAAAGGCTAAGTGTTGGGCCTAGGGGCTAATCTAGGGGGCTTACCTCTAGAAAGGGATAATAATTTATTATTATTATTTCTTTAAAACTAAGGTGGACAATTTTGAGTGTTGTCCTAAGTTTCTGGAGAGGAACGCATGTTGATGGAGTTCATGCAGCTTCATGGGAGACATGTGTCGGCCCAGGAACATGCAGTTAAAAGTTGCAGAAGTCAGCCACAGAGGGGTTTCGCTCCTCATTCTGTCATCCTCCGCCTGATTTTGCGGGGATCTGGAGTGTCTGGACCATTATTCCTATGCCTCTGCCTCTGCATACCCACGCACAGTGAAGGAAACCCTCACGGGAATATTGTTCGCTATCCATTTTCCATTCTCTATGAATTCTGTTGAGCTCTAGGATCGACCTTTGCATCTCTGAAAACAAAAAACCATGAATCCAACCTGTATTGTTTTATTGTGAAGACAAAACATCCTAGATATGACCTGAACCGTGTTGTGTCTTAGTGTAGTTTGTTGCCATTTTTGGATGTCCATACCCAAATTCCTGTTGTTGTTGTCACTCGTGAGTTAACCGAATTTCTATTGTTGTTGTTTTTATCCTCACCTTGCGGGAAATGAAGTGGAAGTTGGTGGAAGAGTCGGGTGGTTAGGTCGTGGTTGAAGAGGCAGGTTGTCAGACTTGTGAGCAGTTCTTTCTAGGTGAAGGGTCTGTTGGGAAGTGGTTTTCTCCCAGATTCCAACACCATCTACGGAGCTCTAAGATTTCCTGATCCGGCCTATTTCCAAGGCCCATAGAGGGAGGTGAAGCACTGATGGAATGTGCTTGTGAAGGTGTATACTCCCGGGTGGAACAGACATGTGGGGAATGAGAGTCTGTGAGTAGTGGGTGTAAGAAGGCATCCTGGGAAGAATCCTTCCGGTTATTTTGTGCAGTTTTCCTGTAACCTCAGCCTAGTTTAGGATTCCCTTACCTTGGGTGGAGCTTGGTCCTAGCTCGGGGGTGACCCACTGCTGAGAGTGATGAGTAGCGTTGTCTAAGGTTGGGAGGTTCGTGGAATTTCTGCACGTAGTAGGTGTAGTTACTATAGCTTCAAAGATAAGTATTAATGTTGTACTTAATTTATATGTGATGTTAGTTTGTGATACTTACTATATTATCATGCATTTCGTTCTGATGATGCTTACTGTTGATTTCATTAATTCTGTATGATGGCAGTAATTATATGTTACTCTGTTAAGCCATTTAACTTCATTTAAATGCATATTACATAAGTATGAGAATGTTGTTTCGCGCAGTAGCGTTTGCCCAGCCAGTGGGATGACGGTCGGGGACGTTACATATACAATTAAGAACACTTATCTATTTGGAATTTTTCACCAACTAGTTGTAAAAGAGGGACGTTCCACCCAACCATAGGCTCCCTACTATATTAGTTCTCTTTTCAATAGAGTCCACCCCCGAGTTGAGGGTATGAATCCACAAGGGGCACACTCTTCATATGGTTGGCTCTAATTTATCTTCTCATATCCCAATTCCTAGGATAACAATCACCTACAGCAGTTTTGAATCCATATCCCTCTTCCCCATCATCCTGCACAACCCTAGGAATGGGATCCCCTTTTTCTACTCAATAGTCTCTCAAACTATCTGGATTCCCTCTAAGGGTCCAACACATGTTGGGTAGGAAATATCACTACTGGGTTTCCAAGGAATTATCAACTATAATAAATTTTCCTCAGTTACAGCTAATATAATTTCATGCAGCCACAATTCTTTATAAATTCATGGTTATAACTTTCATAGTTTGAAATCAGTCTATGCACAACGATTTTCTCTAGGCAATTTTCCCAATTTCCCAAACAAAGGATAGTTCATAGGGTGAATTCCCATTTCTAGTGAGTTTGGGTCTCTCTAGTTATTGAACAACAATACTCTTTGAACTCCCCTCTCCCCTTGAACATTCAAATTCAAACAACAATAATCAAAATAATAATTCACTTGCATGTAAAGGTAAGTTTTTAATTGCATGGAATGAAGGGGCCATGTATCCCTTCACACATTAATCCCCCCAAGGTTAATTAAACATAATTATCTAATAATAATGGACATAATCAATACTAATAATACTTTGGCTCAACTCCCTTACTAAGGTCACTTCCTTAGCCTACTAATCCCCCTTGTCTTTCCCCTTTTGTAGAGTCATAGAATCCTTTTTTTGTCCTTCTCTTCTAGAGCCAGTGATGTACTTTTTTATTAAATTTCAATGTTTGATTACAAAATACATCATTCAACTTATAGCCATTCATCATGTACATACACAACATTGAATTGGGGGTCAAAACTGGGGTAGTACATGCAATGTTGTGTCGATTTTTCCTCTACCCATTGAATGATAATCAATTGTGGTGATGATGTAGTGCACACCTAAGTGCTTGGTAGGTGAAATGATGGACCTGGTGATGTCAACTACCTATTTCTCAAAGGGTTGAAATCTGAAATATAAATCTTGCAGTTGTTTGAATGGTGCGGTGTAACGTACCCAATACCCTATGTACACTTTGAGGATATGGGGTACTTTTGTTAACCACTCAAATTCAAACCAATTCACTAAGGAATTGAACTCAATTCCTATGTTATTAACTATTCACTATTAGCAAGCATGAAACTACATATTTATGCAACTAATGTAGCCAATCCATTATTCATGAAACCATAAACCATAAATATATGCTAGCACATGTAGTCAAAAGAACAAGTTGGAAATCAATTCAACCATGACATAGCCATAAGCATCTGGTATTAAATTCAACACAATTCACATATAAAATTAAGAATAACTATCTTTCTGGAATTGTTCACCAATTGGCTATAGAAGAGGCATATTCCACCCAACCACAGGCTCCCTACTACACTAGTTCTCTCTACAACAGAGGCCACCCTTGAGGTAAGTCTATGAATCCACAAGGGGCACACGCTTCCTATGGTTAGCTCTAATTTCTCTTCTCATAGCCCAATTCCCATGATAACAATCACCTCCTACAATTACCAATCCACAGTCCTCTTCCCCATAATCCTGCACAACCCTAGGAATGGGATCCCCTTTTCTACTCAACAATCACTCGCGTTATCCCACTTCCCTCCAAGGCTCCAGCACAAGTTGGGAAGGAAATATCAATGTTGGGTTTCTAGGGAATTATCAACTATAATATTTTTTTCTCAATTGTATCCAATATAATCACATATAGCCACAATTCTCTATAAATTTGTGGTTGTAGCTTTCACAGTTTGAATCAATTTTCACATAATGGTTCCCTCTAGGAAATTTTATCAATTTCCCAAACAAAGGACAGTTCGTAGGGTGAATTCATGATTTCAAGTGAGTTCAAATCTCTTTGGTAATTCAACAACAATACTCTTCAAACTCCTTGATGGGCCCCGATATTTTCTATCTAAAGGGCCCATCACAGACATAATTTTGACCATAATGCACCTAAAAACCTACTTTAATTGACCATGTCTAATAGTAATTGTGGATATTTTGCAAGTTGTCTAATGAATAGTTTTGAGGATGGGATTTAATGAGTAATGGAAATATTTTTTTTTAATATCCATGATGAAGTGAATATGTAGCACAATTTCAACACATCAAACTATCCATGAGAAGAGGAATATCCCAACACAAGGAGAGAATCAAGGACCTTGTCCCTACCTACCTCCATATGTGTTGCTAGTACATTTATAACCATTATTTGTAGACTCAAACTTGAAATATCTAAAGGATAACCAAAATACTAAAGGAGGATGCGCTTCCCCATATACCCTTCATAATTCAAGGACAAGGTTGAGTTCTAGTTGTATGAATAAACCCCCAATAGGAAGAACAAAGGAGAAAAAACAAAAATCCAAATATTGGATTATAGTATTTTGTTGAGAAGCTTTTTGAAGACTTGGATCTTTTCTCCCTAGATGTAATAGTTTTTATTGGTTAATAAAGATGTTTTTGTTCCCATCTCATTAGAGTTTTCATAGGTTCCTTGTGTTACTTGGGTAGGGCCCACACAAGAGAGCTCAAGGAACCTTTTGTATTATTTATGTCTTTTTCATGTTATTGTGTTGCATTTTATTTTCTTAATCGTTCTCATAGGATTAGATAGATATGCACATCATTTTCTAATTATAGTTTTTCATTCATACTTTAGTTGCTAATAACTTGTAATGTTCATCATGTTTCCTGTAGAAATGCTTGCAAGTCTATTGAAGTGCTCGGGAAAATATTTTTAGGGCTATGAACCTCATCTATAGCTTATTGCATCACGATTTGGATTTATAAATAGTTTAGAAAAAGTTAATAGGATTTTTAGACCTCTTCTTACCATCCTATAGAAGTTCTTGTAGGGTTGTTACAATTCTTGTAGGAAAGTTTGGGTTGAAGTTTCTTGAATTTCTTGCATACATTTTATGAGGTTAACATTTGTTGATAAGATAGAAATGGGTTATGATATTGAATCAAGAGTTAGGAGTCAATATTCATGCAATTAGATTCATTTCCTTTCATGCAATTAGATTCATTTCCTTTCATGCAACAAATTGATTTTCTTTCTCGCAATTAGGTTAGTTTTCCTTTTCAGCTCACTATGTTTTTACTTATGCAATTAGATTAATCTTTATTTCATGCAAATAGATTAGTTTCTTTTCAGTTTGGTGTGACTTCCATTTCCTGCAACTAGATCAATTTTCATGCAATTAGTTCAGATTTCCTTCAACGGGTTGTAATCAGGTTTTATGCATTCGATTAGTTCCCTTGATCAAACTCAAACCTAGGATGTTGTCAGTGCACTCTCCATATACTTTTCACAACACCTCTAAATTTTGTATGAGCCTCGGGTTGATAATTAAATTAACATGTTAAGGAAGTAGTAACATTATTGTTTCTATTCTTAGGCCCACCAGTCCTCTCTCCCCTCGAACCTTCAAATTCGAACAACAATAATCACAATAATAATTCACTTGCATGTAAAGGTAATCTTTTAATTACATGGCATGAAGGGGCCATGTGTCCCTTTATGCACTAATCCCCCCCAAGGTTAATTAAACATAATTAGGTAATAATTAGAGACATGATCAAGTTTTACAAGACTTTGGCTCAACTCCCTTACTAAGGTCCCTTCCTTAGCCTACTAAGATCCCTTATCTGTCCCCTCTTTTGGAGTCATAGCCACCTTTATTTTTGTCCTTCTCTTTTGCAACTAATGATGTAATTTTTATAAACTTGCAATGTTCGATTACAAATTACATCATTCAACTTATAGCCATTCATCATGAGAATACACAACATTGAACCAAGGATCAAAATTGGGGTATTACATGCAGTTGTGTGTTAGTGTTTCCTCTAACCACTGAGTGATAATCAATTGTGGTGATGATGTAGTTCACACCTAAGTTCTTAGTAGGTGGACTAATGGACCAGGTGATATCAACTTATCATTTCTCAAAGCGTTTCAATGCGACAACTAGATGAAGGGGCATCTCATCTTCTTTGGAATGGCCATCAACTCTCTGACATACATTGCAAGATCTAGCATATCCCTTGGCATCCTTGAATATTATGGGCCACCACAATCCTACCTATAACACCTTATGATCTATCAATTTTCTCCCATGGTGGCTCCCACCACCCCACTATGACGCTCCCATAATATATTGGGACATTTTTTATCCATTATGCAACCCCCGATTATCCCATAAATACCCAACTTATATATTTTTCCTTCGGATTAGTTGATAATCCACATCCTTGGCAACCAATTGCTTTATTTGCACTGTTATGTATCCATGGGGAGCAAGTCCAGTGGTCAGAAATATGGTGATATCCTCCAAGTAATCTAGTACAACTTCTACTTGTAATAAATCCAGACTGGTGGTGAATCATCTAACAATCCCCCCAATTCTCCCATCTCTATCATTTAAAAATGATATGGGCCAACATTGTTAACAATCCAGGATAACAATAGTTGTAATCTTCGCCAAATCCACTAGAATTCCATCATTTCCCACAATATGACCCAACAACATGCCAAAGGGTGTGAAAAAAATGCATTTCTTCAGGTTCAAGGATAACTATAGTTGAAGAAACCTCTTGAACATGATCAGCAACATCAAAACATGATCGCTAAATAAATTGTAAATAGCCTAGTCAACTTTCAATAAATTGTAAATAGTCTAGTCATCCAAATACACTTCTATGAATTTGTGAATGTAGTCGCAAAAAGATGCTACAAAAATCCTAGAAAATACCATTGGAGCATTCTTCAAGCCAAAAAAATAATGTTGTAGGAATGGGATCCCCAATCTATTGGGAAATCCATTTTCCTTTTGTATTCTTCCACTATTCGAACTTGATGGTCTCCCGAGAACCCATTAGTGAATGAATAGGTCTCCTTCCTATCGACATGATCCAATGCATCATTGTAAAAGGGGGTGGAAAAGGGGTCATGAACACAAGTCGCATTCAAATCCTAGAATTCCATGCGAATTTTGATAGCCCCACCCCCCAACTTTTTGTCTTGGATCACTATTAGATTGATCCAGTGTTATTCTTCCATAGGGGAAATATTAATCATGTTGCAAGCATATTTCCGATTTCATCTTTGACCTTGTCCTTTATTTTGTGGTTTATCCGATATAGTCTCTTTTGATCAGCTTGGAATATGGTTTCAACTCAATCCAAATCTCACCAAGTTCTCCCCTAATTCCCTTCATCTTTGTAAATTTCTGACAAAATAGGTCTACATATTCCTTGAGTAAAGTTGCAACTTCAGATACTATCCCATAATCCCACTAGTCTCATATAGAATCCATTAGAGTTTCTTCCTCTGATTCAATGTTCAATTCTTTAATATTCAATTAATCAATGTATACTTTCTCAATTGGATCCTCCATTATTTCCTTGATCGACCTTTCTCCTTTCAAATCCTTGAATTTCAAGTGCTACAACTTCTCTAGATCATCATATTCTTCTGGTTATAGATCCACACTAGCACAGTACCCAAAGTCCCTTTTTCTATCACTCTATCCCTCAACTAGGTCTAAAGGTCATATGTAACCCCTAGGTCTACTCGGCTTCCTATCAAACAAAAATGAGTTAATAGAATTGACAACATATTTCATGCCAAGAGTCCTACTAAGGTAGGTGAAGATCATGAAAAATCCTTTCTTAAGTAGTTCCCACTTGTGCATATGACATTAGACTTCCTCATGAAAGTGACATGCCTTAGGGATGGGCCCCAAGATGTGTATGAACTTATATACCCAACACTATTTGAGACATCCATCCCAATTTCATTCTTTGACACAACTCTTTGTATGTAACATTGTGTCAAACCCTTACTGGTACAATTCTACGAGGGTGATCGGAGCTTCCACTAACCCTAAAATATCAATAACGTAATACTCAAAAAATGGGTTAAACTAGTACCACAATGAAGGTAGACCTCTTCCCAAATCTTAGCCTATCTTTAGGTGTAGCCCTCCATCTGAGGGAGTGGACCTCAAGGTTGTATCTAGTGTCAGAATTAACTATTATTAGGGAATCATTAATCTTATGTCTTCCAGGAAATCCTCCACATCCCTGATGCCATAAAAAATGGGAGGGTCCCTCAACTCAGTGCCAATCCATCACACTAACTTGACCATAGTGCAATGGAAAAATTAAATCCCATGATTGTGCTCTTACCAATCTTGGAACACATCTTGGTTGTTAGGATCATAGGAGTAGATTCTCACCAACTCACTGCACCATCTACCATGGGGTTTCAATAGTCATCCATCATTTTGGTTGTTAAGTTATACAACTAATATGTCGGTGTTTCATCCATAACCTCATCCATATACTTTGTGCATCAATCCCCTTTGGAAGGATCGATGGGATCTATCACTCGTCCTACCATCTTCAAAAGACACTTCCCCTTTATTCAAGTTGATGATGGCCTCATTTTCATTTTCCCTTTCAAACCAAAAGAGAGTGTGGTAAGTATCATTTTCTGCAATATCGATGACCTCAAAATCTACCACTATCTTCATAATTCCTATATTTACCTCAACATTTTCCAAGGAACCAATAGGGTATATCCTACACTAGTTTACTAGCTGCAGTTGGATGGGTGAGTAGACTAGGCATAGGCTCCCCATTTTTTCCCATGTTTTCTTTGGAATAACGTTCACGTAGAACCCCAGCACCAACATAACATCCCAAACCTAATTCCCATGTATTGGGCATCCATATTGAACTCTCATTTAGTCCTAGGCTTCTTCTAACCAACCCATCGAACTTGTCCCTCAAGTACAGAGGCATAGACGGGATCCTCCTCCCTTACCTCTATAAGTTAGTTGAAGGTTGACCACAAATTCCTTGCCAAAATTTCATCATCTAGAATCTTAATGAGAGAAAGGAATAAATCATGTGGTACCTTTGAAGATTCATCTTCTCGTATGACTTCATGTTACAGTCCATGCACCCTCCTTCTCGACCATAGACAACCAGTGTGAGCATGGGAAATTGAATTTTTTATTTCATTGTTCCCTATTGCAATGATGCTTCCAAAGCTTCTTTGAAGTAATCCTTCTACTTCACTACATCAAAATTAGGATCTACATGAGTGAATTTTCTTCTATGGAAAGGCTCTTAGTTGTCTCCATCAACATCCATGTGAGCCCCTCCCTTGGTTATTACATTGATCCTTAGGTTTCCTACCCTGGTTATGTTATGGGGTTCAAATTTCACCAAGTTTGTGTTGTGTTGTTGCACCTTTGTCTCCCATTTTTCTATCAAATCTAAACATTCATTGGTCACGTGACCCAGAGCCCTATAGTGACCACATCACACTCTCCTTCGTTGTGGACAATTATAGTATATATGTCCTAAATCATCATATTTGTAACATCTTATGAAGCTTGTTTTCCCACCATTCATTCTTCCTTGGAATCCTCCTCCATATCCACCTCAATATCCTAAACCATATCCTTCTTGACCCCCTCCTTCGGTAGGCCTTGAACTTGCTTCCTCTACTTGGAAGTAACACCTCTCAAATCACTCCACAAGCACTTGTATGGCATGACAGTTATTCATAGTGTAAGTTTTTTCCTTGTAGAAGTCACAAAGTGATATAGGCGAGGTAGAAATATAATTTTGCAACATTGAGCACAGTTGCGGCAGATAGTTGTAAGATCTAAAAATTTTACGATACTTGTTCAGCGCATTACTCAAAAACCTAGAATATGGTGGGCTCGAGTTGGGAGCCGAAACCCCCCATAAGGAAGGTAAATCATTAGCAATGTGGCCCTCTATTTTTCACATTGTGCAATAAACCTATTATCTCCCTCTCTTGGCTAGATTTATCTCTTGGCTCTGCTCTATTAGGGATGACAATTGGAACTAGAACTATGCCAGTTTGAGAGTAACACTAATCAAGGGAGTCATTGCAACCTGTATTCGGATAGTCCTAGGGTATTCATTCACGGACTCAATATTCACTACTTGAGCTAAAGCTTCACGTTGCATTGCCCATTTTTGTCACATGAGTGGCGCTCTAGTTAATGGAAAGAGACCGTGGATGAGCCATTATTTGTGCTACATTACATCAATTGGATACATCAACCTACTAATCAAGTTGTGGAATCGTTGATCATATTCTCAGGCACTTTCACCAATAATATGTTTATTGTCCTTCATCTCGATGCAACTTTGTTGCTCTGAGTTAGGCTTCTAGAACTATACTATAAACATGCCTTTACTTCATCCAATATTTTAGTGGTATCATATGAATCAATGCGTAAAAATTTCATGTACCATTGTAGTTGAGCCCTCCCCCACAACATGATTTGGAACTCCACAATATTAGCATCTAGAGCAGTGGTCTTCTCCGCTCTTCAAATCAATTCACACAAGAACTAGTGTTTCTCTACATCACTATCACTATCAAGAACTAGTGTTTCTCTACATCATTATCACTATCACTAAGGCGCAACGTCATATTAGCTCACTCCAACCATACTATTGGTATGTTCACTCACTAAAATGAAACCTCACAAACCTAGTTGGTTGACCAGATTCATCTCTCCACTTGAATAAAGATTAATTGTCAAAATTGTATTTCTACCAGTACCCATACTTACTCCTAAAATTGGCTATATATCAATAATATTTCTTGAACCATTGTTTGAGGGTGCTTTCAAATAAAAAATGGGTAAAAAAAAAAAACTATTTTCTTAGTTGGGTTACATTGTGTAAGGGGTCATGATTTTTCTATACCAGCTCAACTACCTTCAAGTTGTACCATGTTTTTTATCTTGTATCTCCTTCAAACAATGGTAATATGTTACCAAGCGTCTCACCATATTATGGATCAATAACCATGCCCTCTTTTGTCAACTAATCAAAATTTTCTTCAGATGTGATTTCTTGTTGTAGTGTCTCTAATCAATCAATATGAACACATTCTCCCTCTAGTTGTGATTTCTCTATCACTTCCTCCACTTCCCTAGATGCTCCTCCTTCTTCCATTATCCTTCTACTACCAATCCTTGTTCTCTCGACCATCGACCATCTTTCTCTTCCATTTTTCTCAACTTCTCCAACTTCATCAATCATGATTTTGTGTTTCTCTTCTCTTCAATATCTCTACTCACCACTTTAGCTTCCCAACGAATCTTATACAACCACCACTATTCACATATTTCACCCCACTTTAAATCCTTCTCCGCGCTCTCCTAAGATTGCACCTCCTCCATGGTACCTTCTACCTTCAACTACTTGTTCTTCTAGTTCCATCCCAGGCCAACCCTGAGCACAAGTGCTTATGGTACTAATGAACAATGGGTTAAAATGAATATAGTATGATTCTGCCAAAAACATCTTCACCTAGGTCGCAATTTCTTTTACCAACCTCCCACGATATCCCTTCTTAAATTGTCCGTTTTCTTGTGAAAAAGACTCGTTGAACTTGACTATGAATTCAACAATGTATCCCTATATTGTGCTTTTGACCCAAAGATCAACAACTATTGCAACTTCATGATCAAATCTCTACAATGCAATTAGGTTATGAACATTCCACTAAATATCCCTCCTCCTTTTCCAGTCCGGTCGTGGATGCTCCCCCAATCTACTCAACCATTCAAACATCACCACTTGAAATTCTACCTAAAAGACTTCAAAAGTATTGTAATCATCATGTATCAAAGAAAATCAATGGCTCTTAGCATACTAAATTACAAATATGTTTATTTGTCTAAAACACCAATCCTCCACATAGATATGGGTCAATGTAATAGTCACATTGTCAAAATGTCATACTTCATGATAAGGTCCCAACAACTAATCCATTTGTTGGTTCAATTTGAGACCTAGGTCTACATCAATGTCCAACAAGGGGTCCAATGTAATCTAGGTGCTAGAAAATTTCAATCCCCTTAATGGAAAAGGTCTCACCCGAAGCGTTATGCTAAAACATAAACAGTTGTGCAAGGCTTTAATTAGTACAAGTGATGTGACCAACTTCCATCCAAAGGCTCATCCTTAGCAAACCGTATCAATATTACAGACCTCTAATTCTCATACCATAACCTCCAAATAAAGAGATAATTATTAATTGTGATCATTCAGATCATCTCTCATCTAGATCCAAGATGCAATAGCTTATGCAATCAAAGAACCATCATTGTACATCGCAGCTAAGTGATGCAAGAGAAAAGACACCCCAAGTAAAAAACGAAATTTCATGAAGTTTCAAGAAGACACAACGTGGCTGAGAGGATGATATTTCCTCGTATTTGATTGATTTTTTTGTATATTGTTATGTAATTTGCTCTTTTGAGCCTCTTGTTAATGTTTATAGGAGGGAATCGTGGATATGAGATGATCCACGATATAGCGATTTCTTGTTTAAATGTAAGTCTGAAGGCATTGTGAGGCAGGGGTCGACAAGATGTAAAGATCATGCCAGGCCCAGTGAGGCCTTTGTAATGTAGTCAAGCTCGATATAATGGAGATTTCATATTATTTGTGTATCCTTGTGTAAATTATGAATTTATGCGTGTATGTGTGAACTGAGAGGCCACAAATCAGAGAGTGCAGTTGTGTTGTAGGTCGGAATGACAAGTGTAATACCCCAAGAATGTGCCCCAGTTATATTATGAATTGTAATCATGTTTATAGGTTGGTGAGCCAAGTGTATATAAGTGGTGGGATTATGTGTTTATTAGGCCGGAGAGCCTAGGTGTTAAAGGCCAGGAGCCTGATTTTGTATATGTAATTATGCAGATCATTAATAAAATATAAACATCGTTGCATGCAGACCAACCACAAAGAAAGAGTGATGGGGGACTAAGCTTCCACAAGGTTGGGTAAGGGAGGAGTCTAAGTGTGTGGGCCTAGGGGCTAAGATAGGGGGCTTACCTCTAAAGGGGATAATAATTTATTATTATTTCCTAAAGGCTAAGGTGGAAAATTGACCAAGTGTTGTCCTAAGTTCTTTGAAAAGGAACGTGTGAAAAAGGGAACGCATGTAGCTCCAGGAAGACAAGTGTCGACCTGAGCGCATGTAGTTAAAAGCTGAAGTATCAGTTGTGTTGGGGGTTTGTAGGTCATTCTTCCATCCTCCGCCTGAGGTCGCTGTGCCATTCTCCCATCCTTCGTCTGAACCTGTTTTGCCTCTGCGTTGGAACTCTGCATAACCACACCTTATGAAAGCCAGAACCGTGAAGTTGACCTATGTATTTATGTAAGCCCAGCCTATCTGCTCTTGCAGAGCCGAGTCCGTACCTGAATCGTTTTGGGTTGTTGCCTTATGTTTTTCCTGAGTGGTGTTGACCAATTGTCGTTGTCCTCACCTTGTTGGATCTGAGTCGAAGACTGGTTGAAGAATCAAGTTGTCAGGCCTGTGAGCAACTCTCTCCAGGTGAGAGAGTGTGCTAAGGATGAGAGTTCTCCTGGATGGGGTCCCGTAGCTGCTACAGAGCTCTAAGAATTCTGATCCGGCCTGTTGTTGAAGCCCAAGGAAAGGGAGGTTGAGCAGTCGATGGACTTTGGGACAGTGAAGGTGCATACTCCTGGGGTGGGACAGGCATGTGGGGAATGAGAGTCTGTGAGCAGTGGGTGTAACTCATGGTTGAAGAGGTAGGTTGCCAGGCCTGTGAGCAACTCTCTCCAGGTGAGAGAGTGTGATGAGGAAGTGAGAACTCTTGGAAGGGGTCCTGTAGCTGCTACAGAGCTCTGATCATTCTGGCCCGACCTATTGCTGAAGCCCAAGNGGGTGTAACTCATGGTTGAAGAGGTAGGTTGCCAGGCCTGTGAGCAACTCTCTCCAGGTGAGAGAGTGTGATGAGGAAGTGAGAACTCCTGGAAGGGGTCCTGTAGCTGCTACAGAGCTCTGATCATTCTGGCCCGACCTATTGCTGAAGCCCAAGGCAAGGGAGGTGAAGCAGCCGATGGACTGTGTGACAGTGAAGGTGTATACTCCTGGGGTGGGACAGGCATGTGGGGAATGAGAGTCTGTGAGCAATGGGCGTAAGTAGATCCTGGGATAAAATCATTCCTCTTTCACTGTTTGACTTCCCTATTGACCTTGCCTAGACTAGGAATCCCTTGCCCGGTGGAGCTTAGTCCCAGCTCGGGGGTGACCTACTACTGAGAGTGATGAGCAGTGTGGTATAAGGCTGGGAGGTTCGTGGAAGGTCTGCACGTAGTTGGTGGTGTTACTCTAGTTGAAAGATAAGTATCATTATGTGCTTGATTTATACATTATCCATGTTTGTGCTACTGATGTTGGAATGTGATCATGTGTTCCGTTGCATGTGAATTTACTGTTAATCTTGTTTGAATCTGAATGGTAACAGTAACTCTGTGTTATGTGTTTAATTTTGATTAAAATGCATGTTATATATATAAGTGTATATTCTGCAGTGGTAGTATTACATGGTCTTTGTGTTGGTCGGGAATGCTACAGTTTGGTCTCAGAGCTAAGTACAGCGTATGAGTAGTAACATTGCCCCGGAAGGTGGAGTTGTAGGCCGGGGGATGTTACAAGAAGGAGAAATATTCTAACGTAGAGAGAAGATCAACCATTGATCACTGTAAGGATCGACAATGATCTATTGTCAACTGATAAACATAAAGGAGAGATAGGAAGGTGGATATTAGACCGTCAGATTCACGATTCTCATAATTTTGGATCTCGGCCATCGGGAGTTCTGGTAGTTTGGAAGTGCTAAAAAGTCCCAACATCCTGAGACCGAGATACGTCAGAGACCCACTTCGGAGACTACACGTGGCGAGGAGGTTCCGAAGTATTCAGAATTCCATGGTGGTCCACGTCCCAAGTTTCAAAGGGGACTCAACGGTCCAGATCTGTGACTCTACCGGATCGACAGTGATCTGAGTTTCTAATCATTATTGTGACGGGAGATCCAACTATTCATCCGTAGAGAAGATTGATGGCCGATGTAGAACGTGCATCAGCAAGGTGCTCGGGACTTAACACCAAGGGACCTATATGCACAGTGGTATAACAAAATCTACCTTTGGACACGTGGTAGTTATCGTGTGAACACGGATCCTCCCAATAGAGGTTTTGGAAACCACTATTTGACCATTCGTGGGCTTAAACCAAGGACAAAATCATTGGTCCTATGAAGAGAAAGACTTAGTGTCGGGAGCCTCACGAGCGTTAAAGAATCTCGATTAGACCATAGTTTCAGCCTGTGGTCTCGTGGAAAAATAATGGATTGAGTGCATTGTTAAAGGATCATGTGATGAATATTAGAACAACACGAAACGAGGTGTTGGTAAGGAGATAGGAGCCTACGAAGGACAATGAAGTTTCTATGAACTTCATAGAGACAATTTTTTAAGGTAATGTAGGGATTATTGGGAGATTGAGGTACGATCTAGGATATGTTTGACAAGGATTGAGGAGTTATTGATGCAGGGATGTATTGAGTCCATTTTGTGGGCCAAGGAACCCATGGATCCAAGGATCGAAATTATGATCCTAAGGACCCCTATTATTGGTCTTATCAAATAAGTATCAGAGCATGGTCTCTAAACTTATCACTAAGTAACAAAAATAAAAGACATCACATTAATCAAAATTCAAAAGGGAAATCTCATTCCATTGATTTGCACGACAATCCACTACATCATGGCAAAGCCTCTTATTATTTACTAGGGTGCAACAACATTACATAACAATTCTTAAAGACAATACATCCTACCACTATCCCTCTATCATTCAACTACTATCCAACTATTAGACAACCATTAGAAGGTTGAAGCCCTTACATTTATACACAAGCGCTTGTGGGCAAGAAGATACACTCAAAAGTAAGAAGGCATTGGCCTACTTCTAGTTCTTCATTTATGAACTAGCTAATAACTTCTTGGGCTTTGTCTAAGTGTCTTTAGTCTCCCGCCATTATGCTCCTCAATCACCCAGAATCCTACCTAATGTTGCATATCCCTTTCACTCTTGTCAATGGTCTTCAATCCAACTAGCACGACTCTATATCTACTTATCTAGTATGTTGAAACCACTATGTCTTACATCAACACCAATGGGGGGAAGCCACAAGAGAGTGGTGTATCCTACTAACATAATGGTTGATTGGTTGTGATTTGAGTATGTTTCCTTGCTCAGCCTTCCCCTCCTCCTCTGTGGGATGTATTGTGTGGGTGCAAGTGTGTGAAACATCTATTTGATACATGTATTCTATGGCATCCTAGAATTGCTTCTACAACAATAAAATATACTCTACTCCTTGTACATTATCCCTCATTGGTTGTGAGGGTTGGTGTGTTATAGTATATAAGTCTCAACATACCATGATCCTTATACAAATAAAGTAAACCACAAGGGAGTGTTATCTCCTATTGACATAGTGGTTAATTGGTTGCAGGATGAGTTTGCTTCCTTTCCCAACCTTCCCTTCCTCCTCTATGGGACGTATTATGTGGGTGTGTGGGTCTGTGAAACAACAGTGGAATACACTTATCTTGTGGTGTCTTGGAATTGTTTCTACAACTACAAAATATTCTCTCCTCTTTATGTGTTATTTTGCATTGGTTGTGAGGGTTGGTTTATGACAGCATATAAGTCCCAACATACTAAGATCCCTATGCCAATGAAGGAAACAACAAGGAATTAGTGTCTCCTAACATAATTGCTAAGTGGTTGCAAGATGAGTATGTTTTCTTGCTCGAACTTCCCTAAATCCTTTGTGGGATGTATTGTGTGAAACATTAGTTGGTACACCTATCTTATGGTGCCTTGGAATTTCTTCTACAACTGTAAAATATCCTCTCTCCTCTGCAAAAACAAATAATTAAAAATGAAAGACCCTTGATGCATTGATAACACAAAAAAAATTCTAGAGATGGAAAAGGAAGGTTGATCAATAAGATATGAGTTCCCTTTTCAATGTAAGAGGATCAATGTTTTTCCCTACAAATATGAACACGGGCTTGAGCCATTATGTTTCAAGAACCTATATGATTCGATTAAAAAAAGGATTGTTGAAAAGTATCCCCCGCGTGGTATTTTTGTAAGTTCCACTCTAAACAATGTGCCAAACAATTCTTTTGTTCTCTACTTATGAAATTAAGATTGATTGAAGAAAAGTTGAGACAAAGAACAAAATTTCAATGCAATAGAATCTGGAAACCACTATGTGATAGTATAATATGAAATATTCATGACACAGCCCCAATTGTGGCTCTGGCATAAAATAAGCTTCCTTCACATAAATTTGATGACTATAAAGTGATTTTATTTCATTACCATTTAGAACTATTTATGCAACAAAGTTCTTGATCATTCTGTAGTTAACGTAATTTTTTTCCTTTATAAATTATAATTATAAAATATCCTCTCTTCCTTGTGTGTTATCTCACATTGGTTGCAAGGGTTGGTTTGTGATATCATATAAGTCCCAACATACTAGGATCCTTATGCCAATGGGGGCAGCCAGAATGGAGTAGTGTCTCCTAACATAATCGTTGAGTGGTTGCAAGATGAGTATGCTTTCTTGCTCAGTGTTTCCCTCCTCGTCTATGGGATGTATTGTGTGTGTGTGTGTGTGTGTGAGAGAGAGAGAGAGACATTAGTTGATACACCTATCTTGTGGCATATTGGAATTTCTTCTACAACTATAAGATCATCTCTCTCCTCTACAGAAATAGCTAATTAAAAATGAAAGCCCCTCAATAAATTGATAGCACAAAACAAATTCTACACATGGAAAAAAAAGGTTGATCAATAAGATATGAGTTCCCCTTTCAATGTAAGAGAATCAATGTTTTTTTCGTACAAATATGAACATATGCTTGATCCATTATGTTTCAAGAACTGGTATGATTAGCTCCAAAAAATTATTGTTGAAAAGGATCCTCTCTAACGTACCTAGTCCCCTTATTGTCCAATTGAGGATATGGGGTACTAAATTTTTGCCTTCGCCATTTCAACAAATAGTTTCAATACCAATTTTATATATAACTCCACATCAACCACCAAACATAGGGTTTGTTGATCTAACATTTTCATTGTTGGCAACGGTAAGTAAATCAAATTACCCCAATATAAACTACTTCCAAAAACACAATAATAAAGTTTAGCATTATAACTCATCAATGTACACTAATCAGCTTTTGGGATTTCGAATCAATTATAAACTAGCATTCAATAATAGTTTTGCATGAATTATAAACTAGCATTCAATAATAGTTTTGCATGCACAATTTATAGGATGATAACATTTATAAACTAAAGACATTCCAAATCATGGCAAGTATATTTATTTAATTCATATATCAGATCGGCAACAACTATTAGATTTGCAACAATTGTTACATTCGCAACAACTGTTACAAGGGATCCGTAGGAATCACGACTATCGATCTGTAGCAAATGTTATAGATCCAATAAACAACCTACATCTCAGAAACTAAAATCTAAGTACTAGATATTTTTGGTGAGCGTTTTCATACTAATGTAAGGTTCATGTATACCAAAAATCACCTAGACCTATATCAAATATTTTGATTTATAGACCAATCAACGACTATAGGCGTTCTGCAGCAACACCCTGTTGGGTCCATAGAAAATTTTGCAGGTATGATGAACGACCTATCATCTTTTAAACTACAATCTGGGTAATAAAGGTTTTTCGTGGAGGTGTCCATCTTAATATAGGGTTCTTGTCTACCAAAAATCATATTTACTCGGATCCTATAATTTGAATTATAAACAAATCAAATATACAAGTGTTCCATAACAATGCTTTTATCTATGTCATCTAAATTCATTGTGCCAAAGTTGCAGCTTAACACTAAATTTCATCACCATAACAACCCCCAGATTTACACCATTTAGAGCTTGATTTATTTAAGTGTTGTAACATGATTTCTCAAGATTAGATCCATCCCATTAAAAAAATCATCATACACATCAATTATAATAGGAAACATTGACGTAATTTTAAAAGCATTCAAACTCTAACGATAAATGAACGGTTATATATATAACACACACAAGACTCAAATCAAGACACTACTATAGCATAAACTAAAGGAAAGTTAAAAGTCAGGGAGCTAATTTTTCTCATATGCAAAGGACTCAATGCACAACTCTACAACTCCTTAATATAGATTTTTCCTAACAATAACCGTCATAGATCAATCAAAAATCACTCATGCATGCATCTTTCATTTATAAAATATGAAAGCATAGAATTGATAGCATAGAATTCATGACTTATCTATTTGCAAGCTTTGGCCAATCCCACTAAGGGTGAGCACTTTTCCACCCAACGGTAGGCACAATTGTATATTGTCTCTCTACAACTGGCCACCCCCTAGCCAGACCATGATACCACCAAGGAAAATTTTTGGCACTCTCAACAATCTATAGGTTGGTTTACAAGCTCTCACAGGTATGTTTTCATAGGGGATTCTCATTGCTAAACCTACAGGACCCACGATTGTTTAAACACCCCCTTGCTAACTCTGCACAACATAAGAGTGAGCTCTCTTCATTGTTGCACGGTCCCTCAACACTACTCCTTACAATGCTTTCTCGTGTGCGACTAGCAAGACTCAAATCATGGTTTCAAGCTTCAGCTAATTGCAGATATTTTCTGATGTGTTCAAGACTCTAAGCTTCAGCAAATTTCTGATATTTTCTTGCAAACAAACATTTTCTTTTTTTCTCCACACCAATAATTGTTCCTCTATTTCTTGTGCATGTTTCCTTTTTCCCATGCATTTTGGTCTTCTATGATTTTCCAAGCTAACTATGCTTTTCCCATATCTTGCATTTGTTGTTGAGAGGAATCTCTCAACTACCATCCCATGCTCTCGTAATTTTGGGAGGTAACACTTCCACCAACCAAGTTTCCCATTCAATGATTTGGATAGGACAAGTAAAGAGGGAAAAATGAGTGGAGTATTCAAAATTCAAATATCAACAACATGGCTCTAGCAAGGGTGGCTCGAGATTATTTGTAGAATAAACCCCTGTAGGACCCCTCACATTTCCTCATTCGTGGTAGCATGGCCCTTGTAGGTGCTCACACTCAATAACTATTGGTTTTTTTTCTTCATTATCTGAAATATAATACTACCATGTTTTGCTTTGTCCAATTCAACTTGGAATGGTAACGAAATATTCACACAGAAATAAAACAATGCTAAACATAATTAATTACAATTAATCAGGAAATCAAAATGAGGGTGTTACATCCTCTACATGGTACTTTTGTAAGTTCCACTCCAAAAAATGTGCCAAACAATTATTTTGTTCTCTTCTTATGAAATTAGGATTGATTAAAGAAAAACCAAGACCAAGAACAAAATTTCAATGCAACAGAATCTGGCAACCACTACATGACAGTATAATATGAAAGACTCATGATACACAACTCCAATTGTGGCTCTGGCATAAAATAAGTTTCCTTCACATAAATTTGATGACCATGAAGTGATGTTATTTCATTACCATTTAGAACTATTTCTACAACAAAGTTCTGGATCATTTTGTAGTTAAAGTAATGTTTTTTGCCTTCAGAAATTATCATAATTAAAATTTTCGTTTTTTTAATAAAAACTAAAAATAAAAAGAATAATTAATATCTAGTCGGACAAATGAACAGGAAAAAAAATTTAAGATATTACAAATGAGCTAAAGAAAAAAAGAAACAAAAGTATTGCTAACAAAATTGTTAATCGGATAATATTTTATGAAAAGTATTTCTTTCAAGGAAAACCTTGTGAGGAAACCCAAGGGATGCTTCCACACATTCATGGATGGCATTCCTAGTAAACCCATCGACGTAGACTAGTGCACCTGACTCAAGGAGATCCGAACCAAACACTTGTTGGCAGTGTTACCAGAACCGATAAAATCGGTCGATCAGACCGGGTCACAGACTAGATCGGTTCAAATCAGCGATTTAAACCACCAGTGACAAGTTCCGTACGAAACCAGTTTTTTTCTCAAACCGACCGGTTTCGTACAGTCGCCTTACGACCGGAAAAGTAAGGGGATTTTCATTTTTTTTTTTTAAATAAAAAAATGGGCATGCATTAGAAGGTTCTAGAAATGTCTAGAGCCCCTAATAAACCTATAAAAGCAACCCCACCCCCTCTATTTCACTCACACTATTCATTTGGGTTCTCTTGAGTTTGTGAGCTAAGGGTTTTTGCTGATTTTAGAGAGTTGATTGCAGGGCTGATTTTGGAGAGTTTGCTAGGCTGATTTGAAGAGTTGATTGTTGGGCTCATTTGGACAATGAAGACCTTCCCTGGATGGATTTGGATCCCCAGCCACATCAAGAGAATGTGTGCACTGATGTTGCAATTGTATATTTTCCTTCTAGACTAGAGGAATCAAGCCAGGCTCGAAATCCCCCTATTGAGTCTACTCATGTTGAGGATGTAGATGATGACTCTGAATCTGAGTCTGAGTTTGAGTTTGAGTTTTAGTATGCAGATTCAGATTATTGGATTGTGTAGTCTCTACTCTCTAGCCTCTAGCCTAGACTCTAGAGTTATTTTTGGACTTTATAGGCCATTTAGAGCCTTTTTGATGATGTATTTTGATTCAGATATTCATATGACTATGGAATGCACTTACTCTTAGTGCTATTTTGGTTTTATACAATGTTACTTGTTATATATATATATATATATATATATATATATATATATATATATATGACAAACTTTGCAAATTTGTGTATAATGGTTTGGATTCACATGGATGCACATGAATATGTATTTTTTTTTCAAAATTTGAATATTTTATGTATTTTTAGTGACCGTTTTTTTCCGGTTCCGGTTTTTTGGGTCGACCGGTCCGGTTCTGGTAACTTTGTTTGTTAGCGCGGAACTAACCAAATGCTCAACAACATTAATGACAACTAGATGAACTAACCCCTTCAGCTTATTTTATGAAAATTATTACATTTTTATTCAATAATTTCCATATTAACTCCAATATCTACCTTCTCACATAATCAATTTATTTAACATTTTATTGGATAGCTATTGGCTCCTTGAAATCAACAAAAAAATCAATCTCACTACTGAAGCAACTTCTTTTTCCTTGAGCAACAGTTCCAGCACTACCAGCCATAAAAATGTAAAACTGCACCAATTAATACTCTCCATATAGAAAAGGAAGATATAGATTCTAAACTACTCTATTGGGATGATATTTTCAAAGTTCGATCTCAGAAACACAGGCTTGGCCGTGTTTATTAGATACAAATTTGACCTAAAAGGATAGAACATGTCAGTATCCCTGGCATTAACGGAGCACTCTGTTCTTTTTCCATGAATAATGGAAGCATTAGTTACAAATTCATTGATAAAAATCATTACACTTGAATATTCTGCAGTACCTGTCAGAATCGTAAATTATGACAGCATATGCCCTTTTCAAAGAAGAATCTGGCAACCACTCCATGACAGTATAATATGAAATACTCATGATACACAACTGCAATTGTGGCTCTGGCATAAAATAAGCTTCCTTCACAGAAATTTGATGACTATGAAGTGATGTTATTTCATAACCATTTAGAACTATTTCTAGAACAAAGTTCTTAGATCATTTTGTAGTTAAGGTAATGTTTTTTCCTTCAAAATTACATTTTTTTTAAATAAAAACAAAAGATAAAAAGAATAATTAATATCCAGCCTCAAATGAACACGAAAATATTTTTAAGATACTACAAATGTCCTAAATAAAAAGAAACAAAAGTATTGCTAACAAAATTGTTGGTTGGATAAAAGTATTTTTTCCAAGGAAAACTTCTTTAGGAAATCCAAGGGATGCTTCCACACATTTGTGGGTGGCATTCCTAGTAAACCCATTAACATAGATGGGTACACTTAACCCAAGCCAAATGCCCAACAATATTGACGACAACTCGATGAACTAACCACTTAAACTTATTTTATGAAAATTAATACATTTATATTCAATAATTTAACATTTTATTGGATAGCTATTGGTTCCATGAAACCAACAAAAATATCAATCTCACTACTGGAGAAACTTATTTATCCGTGACCAACAGTTCCAGTACTACCAGCCATAAAGATCTAAAACTGCACCAATTACTACTCTCCATATAGAAAAGGAAGATATAGATTCTAAACTATTGGGATGATATTTTCAGAGTTGAATCTCAGAAAAACAGGCTTGGCCATGTTTATTAGATACAAATTTGAACTAAAAGGCTAGAACATCTCAGTATCCCTGGCATTAACGGAGCACTCTGTTCTTTTTCCATAAATAATGAAACCATTAGTTACAAATTCATTGAAAAAAATCACTACACTTGAATATTGTGTAGTAACTGTCAGAATCGGTAAATTATGACAGCATGCGCCCTTTCATAGAAGAATGAAACTCTGACATCAAGAACAAATAGAAAATTACAACAATGACAGATCATGGGCTCTTACAGCAAACTCATTGTAATTGTGCCTCTGCTTTCGAGGCATAATAAACAGCTGATCATACACACCAAATGCAATATCCCTCTACGCATTTGTACCAATATTTGTTGGCTCCCGTTTCTTTGCTCTCTCTATTTTTCTTTTGCGCCATTCTTCAAGAGCTGCATGGAGAGAAAAACCCGTTAGCTCAACGGCCTAATAGTAAGTAAACCATAAGCACTATAACTCTTATAAGGATAACGGGTGTCCTTTATTCCCTCCCCAGTCCTTTGAACAGGATCTGTACTGAGGATGAACTTTGCAGGGATTCCTATTTTTAGTGGAAAGGAACGTTCATGATCAATCCTTTCACCATAAGTTAAAGTCATACTATTGCCACTTTGATTACTCATCATTATAGGTAACCTCAAGCAAATTACTGTACGTTAGAGTTAGCTTTGGTTTGTGAAAAACTAGTGTTTGAACTTATTAAGCATGTTCTATGTATAAAGTTGTCTATGCAGTTGTCTCAATGCTGTTTCAAATGTGTAGGCTTATTCTATGGGTTACTCATAGGGTCCAATGATACGAGTAACTCGAAGTATCTATCTAACATATTGGAATTTGGCATATTCATTTGAAAATATCTTCTAATTATTTAGTCAAGGGAGGAAGGATTTAGGGTAAGTTTAAGTGAATTTATCTAGGGGAATTAGATCCAATAGGGCGCAGCTGAAGTCACGCCATCAGCTAAGGGTAGCTGAGGCATTAGCCT
The DNA here is from genome assembly GCA_009831015.1 of Picea engelmannii. Classification (NCBI taxonomy): domain Eukaryota; kingdom Viridiplantae; phylum Streptophyta; class Pinopsida; order Pinales; family Pinaceae; genus Picea; species Picea engelmannii. Next base: position 653,407 of record ML780288.1, on the reverse strand, counting down.
CTTGGCATTGTGGTTAGTTTGTTGACTATATTCATTGTTTATGTCACAATTTAAGATTCATCGGTCATGGGATCTGTTACAATTTATATTCTATGGAGTTCTATTTTGTGATTTTCGTCACATTGATGAAGACTTGCTGCTGATACTCTTGAGCATTGCACTGACTTAGGGCTACATCTTCATGGAGCCCCTCTCTTTCTTCATTGTATTTGATCACTTCATGGAAATCTCTTTCTTCATTGTATTTGATCACTTCATGGAAATCTTTGGTTTAGGGAGTCTCGCTTTTCCTTGGTTGTATGGAGATGTGGTTTTTGTGACGAACTTTCTTGGTACCTGGTTCTCTCTTCATGGTTGCATATCTTTGGTTGATGGAGCTTTGGGGTTAGAAGTTTCTGATCTTGATGCTTTGGATTGATGGTTGTGAGATGCTCTTTAGTACTATGGTATATCATTGGTGGATGATTATGTTGTTCATGGTTTACGTAGTATAGCACTCATATATCTCATGATCTCCTTTTATTGAGACTTTGGTTTATGGTGGTGTTTACCAAAAGATACCACTTCCATTTTATTGATACAAGACCTTTGTAGAATATACTCTTATTGACACACATATTGAGACAAGTATATTATTATTTTAATGATGCCATCCCCTTTCTACACCTTAAACCTTATCATCATTGGAGCAATACCATGTGAAAGCACACGTGTAGGAACTTATAGCCATCTCCTTTCTACCTCATATATTAACTTTCTAACCTTTTAATGAAGTGTTTCTTTATACCATGATGGAAACATAAATAATGGTGACCTATTATTATTTTAATGAAGGGCACATATGATGAAGCAAGCTAAAGGTTATCGTCCCCTTCATTCACATATCAATGTCACCTAAGACAACCATGCACCTTATCTTGCCCACGAATACAATGTAAAAGCCCATGATATGGTTTCGATGGTGGGTTGACCAAATCATGGATTAAACCGTTTAGCATCTCTTCCATTACATATTATGTGGAAATGGCACATATGTGGAAGAGAATATGTAATATAATATCTTATGGACCATTTCCTTTATCCAACGGCTTGGCTGCCATATGGATGTGGTTGTTCAGAGTGCACACATGTTGGGATCACGTACTATGGTGTTCACATATTATTTTCTTTTTTTAGACATAGAGGAATTGGTAACTCAACCGGATTAGTTAGGCGAGGCCTAGGTTCAAATCCAGCTGGCTGCCACTATAAACCTCTAGGTTAGTGCCAATAGCATGCAAGCTAGCGCTTAGCAGGAAACTTATGACTTAGAAGGGGTCAAGATGTCCCGAAGCCCACCAAGGTGAAACCTCTATCCCAGGGGGCGTCTACCCTTCTAGCCTTGTCACAACGGGCCAACATGTCTACTTTGTGGAAATTAAACCAAGGTGGAAAGGATAACAAACATGCTATCCAACCACCTGAGCTATGAACCCGAGACATAGTGCTCACATATTATGGAGTGACATTCCAACTGCTGTGTAGGGATCAATGTCTATTGCCTTAAGTTAACTCCTTACCTTGGGCTTGCGAGTGCACCTATGTTGAAGTGGATGGGGTCGCCATCTTCAACGATCATTCCTTGCATTCATCAGCGATTGCTTGCAAGGTGCATTAGAGGGAGCATCACCGTGGCACACAAGTCTTTGGAACCATCCTTTTCCACCAAGTTGTGTTTGCCATTAATTTCTTCTTATTCGAGTGCATATGTTCATGTCGATGCCATCATAGAGATGAGTTTCTAGGGCCACCCCCTTCACTCCATTCATATGATGACTTATGACTTGGCCGTTTGCATGATCGAGCCCATGGATTTCATTGATTTCCAAGATAACGCCATAGTGGTACTTCAATTATTTGTGGAGTCACCGTTTGATGTGAACCCGTATGCAATCGTCGTTTTATCCCGTATACTGCAAGTACAACAAGGAATTTTATGCGATGGTTCAAGCACTCAAACAATGTCAACACTACATCCTTGGTTAAAAACTATTTTACACACAGATTATCAAGCTCTTCAATTTTTGAATTCCCAAACTATAATTGAAGAACAAAGACATTTAAATTAGGCCTCTCACATTTTCAGCAGTTTCATTTAGTCATTAAATATAAGGGTAGAACCAATCAGGTGGTCGATCTACTTAGTGAATCCCTGGCAAGGCCCTTTCGATTTTAGATATCAAATGTGCGACCTATGAGTACTAGAAATACCAATACTATAGAGACCCTTACTTTGGCCCAGTTATGGAGTCCATTTAACAACCCATTGTGGTCAATTAGACTCCTTTCCCAGACTACACAATTCAAGATGGTTTTCTTTACAAGTTAAATTAGTTGTGTACTCCAGTTGAATCTGTTGGGTTGTTATATTCTTTGTAGTGAAAGTCGAGTCAATGGTCAAGTCAAAGGTCGAAGTGATCGATAGCAAGTCGAGAGGTCAGCCGACAAGAGGTCGAGTGGTAACTGACTGAAGACGGAGTGGAGGTTGACTGGTAGTCGATTGTAATAGAATCCCAAGATTCGCAGGTTGTGCAGCCAATGATTTGCATGGATCTGTAACCGTTTTTTAACGCCATGATTTAGGGTTTCGCATGCTATAAAGCCTATAAATAAGGCATGTTGTAATACTGTAGAAGCTAATCATTATATCAATCTTTAGCAGAGGTTCATAGTCATACATATGTAAGCTGAATTGGTTGCAGGGTTGTTCTTGTGTAAAGCAAGAGAGTATGATGGCAATTGTGCCTTAGGTGTAGACCATGGTCAATCATGTAACTCTTTATTCTGAATGAATAAGACAACAAGAGAGTAAGAAGCTCAAAGAATGTTGGTTTTCCTGAGTTAGGTTTCCAAGGTAAAATCTATGTGTACTGTGTGATTACTTTGTCATTATTTTTTCTTCTTTAAATTTGTCTCCTCTTTTCCTACGAGGTTTAGCGTGGAAGTATATTTCCTTACATGTGGTATTAGAGCTTAAGTGTGTAGATCTTGGATCTGAGCTACACCCTAAGTCTAGTGAGAGTTGCAAGTCGGGAATCTTTAGAGTTGTGGTTGAAAGAATGGCAAGCAATTGCAGGAGAGAGATTGAAAAATCCAATGGCCAGAATTTTGAGCTTTGGAAGCTTAAAATTGAAGATCTCCTTCTAGATCGAGAACAATGGCCAGTGGTCTGTCCAGGTACCATTCCGACAGGTATGTTGAGGGAAGAATGGGAGAAACTTGAAAGAAGGGCAAGGAGTACCATTCGAATTTGTCTCACAGATTCAGTGCTACTAAATGTCTCGGGTGAAGACTCGGCCAAGAAATTGTGGGACAAGTTGGGAAGCTTGTATCAATCAAAATTCCTGGTAAAGAAGTTGTTCCTTACAAAGAAATTGTATCTTCTAAGGATGAGTTATGGGAGCTCTGTAACTGAGCATTTGAATGCATTCAATATTGTAATAAGTCAGTTATCTTCTGTGGATATTAAAATCACTGAGGAGGAGAAATGTGTTAGCCTATTATGTTCTTTACCAGACTCTTGCAATATCTTAGTCGTGGCTATAGGGAGTAATTCGACCACATTAGTGCTAGAAGATGTAGTTGCATCTCTACTATCGAAAGAAATGAGACGGAAGAACATGGAAGGATCGACCATCGATGCTTTAATGGTGAGAGTTCGGCCAGTCGACAGAGATAAAGGCAAATTCTCCGGTAGAAAGTCTAAATCAAAGGGTAGATCTAAAGCCTCGATTCAGTGGACAAGAAGATGTTGGAAATGCGGTAAAGTTGGGCATTACAAAAGGGACTGCAAGTCAAAGGTGATAGAAGTCCGTACAGGGTCCGACGAGAAGCAATTGACTGAGAAAAAGACTACTTCGGATAAAGGAGGCGATGTGTATCTGGCGTGACTAGTACACAATCGGATCGGGATGTTTGGTTGATTGACTCAAGATCATCCTTTCATATGACACCTCACAGAGAATGGTTCTGCGAATATGAGAGATATGAAGGGGGAGATGTGTTCTTAGGGGAAAACTCGACAACCAAAATTGTTGGACGAGGAAGAGTCTGAATGATATTGCTGGGTGGGAGTAGAACCCTTCCAGGCGTGCTACATATTCTGGCTTTGGCAAGAAATCTGATATATATCGGCAAGATGAGAGATGTAGGGGTGCACACTTTATTTCAAAAAGATATGTGCAAAATGGTTGCGAAGGTCTTAATGAAAAGAGTTCGGATTGGAAACCCTATACAAGTTGCTAGGGAATGTCGACTCGACTGGATGCAACAACATTGTTGTTCTTGAAGTCGACTCAACTCGACTCATCTCAAGCTGAGTCAATTCAAATTGATTCGACAGTTCTTCGTCAAGTCGACCCGACCATGTTATAGCACCAGAGGACGGGACACATTGGAGAAAAAGGACTTCGAACTATGCACAACAAAGGTATTGTCGAAGGTTTTCCTAATTGTAATTTGGAAGTCTATTTTTGTGAACATTGCATATATGGAAAAAAAAATCGGGTTAGGTTCCCATCTTGAGTGACAAGGGAAAAGGGGATTCTAAAATTGGTTCATAGTGATGTGTTTGGGCCTGTAACAATCCCTTCACTTGGTGGATCCCTGTATTATGTCTCCTAAGGAATATATGGATATATTTCCTAAGGAAGAAATTAGAAGTTTTCAAGAAATTCAAAGAGTTTAAAATTTAAATCTCTTGCGGAAAACTAAACAGATAAGAAGATCAAGGTGTTAAAAACTGACAATGGTGTAGAATTTTGTAGAATGAATTTTGAGTAATTCTGCAAGCAGTGTGGCATAACACGCCAAAATACCACACCATATACCCCACAGCAAAATGGAGTTGTCGAGAGAATGAACAAGACATTGATAGACAAGGTAAGGAGCATGCTCAGTGGTGCAAGGCTCCCACAAGAATTATGGGCAAAAGCAATCAACATTGTTACCCCCTCAAACTAGGGGTAACTAAGGAGATCATGTCTTGAGGCCCACAGGTAGCAGATATGGAGTGTCGAGAGCCAGATTGACTAGCATAGCCACGCAGGGCCCCTCCTATTCATTGATGCACCACCATACATCACTAGCAACAGAGCAACGGCCATCACACCGGCCTAGCCCCAGAGGACAGCAAGTCTTGCTTCATGAGGTAATAAGTCTGGTATCATGGTAAGTGTCACTCTAATAATTGAAGCATTTGAATATGTTGTAAAGAATTCTTTCTTGATTACAGAACGTTTGCTTGGAAATTATACCTTTTAACTTATTTAACCTTGGCGGGTGTCATTACATCCTAGTAAGTTGGTCACCCTCAAGAATGGGGTGCTACTGGGGGGTTCCTTGAAGAGTCATTGTACCATTCCCGATCATACTTATCCCTTTCCATACTTCTTCCTTTTCGTCTCCTCATTTTTTGGGTTTTCAGGTGCACTGAGACAAGAAGGGATTGTACCTCATTTCATGGAAAGAAGGCGTTGAAGGCCCAAACGAAAATGTAGCTGGAAAAGGATAAAAGCCAATAATAAACCTTCCAGATGATCGCCCAGGGATCCCGACAACAATGAAATGCTTCTCGAAAAAATGAGGGACCCGTAAAATGCATAACTAATTAATCAATCATGCCAACCAAGGTAGAGCGTATGTGGGCTATGCATTTCCTTTTTAGTGCCCCTTATTGTCTTCAACTTGGGGAAGCATGATGACCAAGGTAGAGCGTATGTGGGCTATGCATTTCCTTTTTAGTGCCCCTTATTGTCTTCAACTTGGCCACACTCTAATAAATTAATGGCAAATGGGTTTGGAAAAATGTTGCATCGCGGACGAAGGGCAACACACCCTCTACAAAGGCACCCATAAATGAGACAATATGAACCCTTGTATGTCATGAACCCCATGCCCAAAAGTCTTAACCCACTCCACCTCATACTCACACATGGCTTAGATAGGTTTCCCTTGGGAAACACATTTGACTTGGGGATTGATTGACCCAATAAGATTCCTTGACACCCCTCCCACACCTAAATTTGACAAATTGTATAAGGTCTTTGAACATTTGTTTAGTTTCAAAAGGGGAATTTGATGCACATGTTTGGGTGGTTCCATTATTAGGCATGGCTTACTTGGCATGATTCTTGTGACTTATGGACCCTTGGAGGGCGCATATGTTTGTCTTTGCAGGACCTTGCCCGGTGGACAGGTATTCATGAGGAGATAACTCTGTTCAGACCTTCATGTGGGCTTTGGAGCCCAAGGATGAGGGCTAGACCCCACGTCTGGGGTAGGCTTATGATCATCATTTGCACATTGAAGAAGGAGGTCATTGCCTTTGGAAGCACTCTGGCATGGCTAGGAGACAAGCTCCCACCTCTCTCCACCTGGACGTTGACTTTTGGAGGCTTGGACGTCACCCTACTAGCCCATGATGTCAATTAGGGCTTGAGGCTTTAATGAAGGAGGGTTTGACTTGACATTTGGCACGTGTAGCATGATGTATGGCCTTTGGAGGCCCAATGTTACACCTTCTCCAACCAAACATTCCACTTTAGGAGCTCAACGTCACCCTAGAAGGGCATGACGTCACGCTTTTAAGGGATATTTTGATGTAAATTTTAAATTTTGTAATTGTAAGGGCAAACTTTTGAGGTCGACCCTCTTTCTTTTTTTAAGTTGACATTTTAGGCCAAAGAAGTGATATAAATACACCTCTTGGCAATTCATTTTCATCATAACTCTTCCTCACACAAGAAGATAGGACTGAAATTTTCTCCCTCTTGACAACATTGGCTGATTTTACTAGTGCGCACCTCTTGGAAGACATGTTTGGATGCTTCTTGGCTGATTTATGGTGGAATTTTCTGCAAACTAGGGTTTTATGCTTGATTATTCTTGGTGAAGTAAGTAAAATCTGCAATTTCATTTCATGTTTTGAATGGTTATGGTAAATTTTACTTGTTCATGTTGAAGATTATTAGATTGATTGCTTAAACCCTAGGAGAGGAACATAAGGTGTTTCTTCCTCTCTCTAGTTCTTTCCACTTACTGAATTGTCAAGAGAATCTTGTCTAGGGTAGGATTCTAAAGCCCTAAAATGTTAGCACTTTAGAAGTCTTGTTCTAGAAACTTGTTGCTATATATTTCAAGAGTCTAAGGAAGAAGAAGAATTCGCTAGAGCCCAAAAGAGCTTGCTCTCTAGCAAATTCATATTTTGAGACTTGAAGTTGAGGCCCTAAAGTGCTAGCTCCTCAACTTCATCTCATCATCCTTAGAACATTGCTATCATTTATTTCTCCAAGTTGTATTGCTGTTGTAATTGACTCCATAAGCCCAAAAAGGCACTAGTTTCATTGCTCTCTTGTGAAGGAATTGATCAAACAACTCTCAAACTCTATTCTCTAAAGCTTTCACTAACATTTTCTAACCCTAGCTTAGCTAAATTCACTAACTAATTTGCTGCTGTTGCAAAGCACTGATACAGCCATCATAATTTGCTTCTTTTGCTGCATACACTAACTTAATACTAGTCTAAACTACTCAGAAATTGTTTGTGATGAGTTTTATTTGATCTTTTGAATAAATGCTAAGTTTTCACTGACTTATCTTGCAATTATGAGCAATATTTCTTGCGGCTGTTACAAAACTTCATTGCTGTTATAAGCTGTTAATTTGCTGCAATCTCATGTCAGCCAACATATATTTTCATTTGTCTACTGTCTGTTGAGGTTTTACTATCATTTTGGTACTTGGAAATTACTATATATATGCTGTATTGTTTTTGTTCCGGGCAGGTACACAAACACTCTTCCTTTGCCTCAATTTCACAGACATAGACCCTTTGACTTAGGTAACCTGTGAGAGGGCTCTCTGAGCTTGACCATATCAGATCCCTTGAGGTTACCGGGGACGCCTCCCCTGGGTTGGACCTCTCCCATCCCTAAAACGTGGGGATTTCCTACTAAGGTGACAGTGGAGGGTTATCATGTAGTTACACCAATTTGATCTATTTTTCTTGGGCTTGGACAAGTACAAATAGCGCGATAACATTTTAGCGTTGTTTTTGGGGAGAATCGAGTTAGTTTTCCTCAACAACACATCTTTGGTAAGCTTTTCCCGAAGCCCTTATCCTACAAGCTTACCTGGCAACTCCACTGAGGCCCTGAGGGTGATCCCCTCATTTCCTTTGATAATCCTAGAAGGGTTATCTGGCGACTCCATTGATGACAACTCATATCAGACATCATTATAGCATCCAATCTTTATACCCATGGCCCCTCCAAAATGGGCCCCTAATAAGGTGTTCGGACCCTTAGACATGAGTGAGATCCTAGGGTATCCTCGACAAATGCTTCCTAAGCACACAAGGTCATGGCTCCCCAAGTTTTCTCGTAATGATGAGACTAGTGTCGAGGAACACAAAAGCATTTTTTGGGCCTTCTTTGAATTTTTTCCCGTGGATGAAGATGTTGAAGATTACTTTTTGCAGTCACTCTTCATGAGGATGCTAAAAATGGTTTATGGTCTCCCTGACAAAAGCATCAAGAGCATGGTTGACTTTGAAGAGATCTTCCTCGATAGGTGGAGCACTAAAGAAGACCCCGATATGCTCTATGACATGAAAGAGGAAGAAACTTACGAAAAGGAGAAAGAATTGCCTCATAATTCTACTGAAGACAACTAAGACTTGATTGAAGAGTGTGGAGAGGTGAGGCATGAAGACTAAGTGTTGGTGTCTATCCCTCCTTTTGATGAAGTCATCCAAGCTTCCATCCCTCCTGCACAAGAAGAAGAGAATTTGGTAAGTCATTTCCCTTTCCATGACTTTGATGATGCTCTATTCTATGATTCAAAAAGTGAGGAAGTATTGGAGGAACCCTTGGATGTACTAGATCCTTCATGTTATGATAAAGGTGATGATGTGATTAAGAGTATTGATGAGTTTATACATGTTGGGTGACGTAAATGGGATGTGACTTGTCATGATGGAGATCCCATTTATGACATTGAAAGTCATTTTCAATTATTGCCTTTACAACAACCAGGTGTGATTACTGTTGATTAAGACGTTTGGCAATGTGAAGATGACATGATTACGGATTTGTTCCAACCACCTAGGGATGACCTTTTGCAGCATTCTCATGATGATTTCCGGTCATGCCCTGAGGAATTTGGTACTTATTCTTTTGAGCACTTGGATTTATTCTAGGAAGATAATTTTCAAGCATCATTGTGCTCTAATTTTGATGAGGGTGAGGACATGGTTTCCCTAGAACATGATTTTTGTGACAAGAATTTCCAACCTCCTCTGCTTTCATCTTGCCATTCTGCTACAGACATGGTTGGGGGTTTCTTTCATGATGGTCACCTGTCTATCATACGAAGTTGTTTCCAACCTTTGGCTGGTTGTAGGCCTTTTCAGTTTCACACACAATATCAACAAGCCTTTGATTGGGAGCAAACATTTTTCTCTAGGCCCGGTTTCATCCTTTACCTTGCGCCCTCTTTTCCCATAGACAACCGTAGAACTTCTCATAGATTCCTTCTCATCCCTTCTTCTCGACCTTCTGGTGATAGCCTTGTAGCTGAGGATGAGGATCTGCCTTCGTCTGATTTTCTTGGCCTTGTCTTGGGATGGATAGGGCGAGGTTGTGGTGATACCTCTTGGCATGATTTTGTCCCTCCCTCCTGCCTCCATGAGTTAGATTTTATGATTATGTCTAATATAATGACTCCTCTAACTCATGAGTTAGTTGTGGAATGTGCCCTCTATTTGCATATGAAAATGATAGAGACAAGTTCAGTCTAGCTCTCACATCTCTAGTACATGATGTGTTCGATATGATGAATGAAAATGCTCTCTCCTCCCTTTATATATATATGGAAGGCAAAAGAGGCCAATAATAATAAAATGGACAAGGTCCACAAGCAAGCAACTTAGTTAATCACTAGATAGGCCCACATATGAAGTGCTCTAACTTTAAGTGATACATGTCAAGCTCCATGGTAAGCATGTACATTAAGCAAGAGCCCCAAGGTGAGCGCTCCACAAGAAATGTCCAACACTCCTCCAAAGGTTTTCAACGCTCCAATGTTCCCTCCTATTCCATGCACACCTTCGGGTCCAACACACCTCCATGAAAACTCTTCAAATCAAGCGTCCTCAAGTCAAGCACAAGCCTCCATCTAAGCAACCAAGAGGTCCCATGCTACCTAGAGCTCAACCCCCTCCTAAATGCCCAATGCTCCACCTCCAAGTAGGTCCTCCATGTGTGCCTTGCGAAGAAGGTCACCATGCCACATAGGTCTCCAACCTCCTAAGGTAGTGCGCCACATAAGCATCAAGTCAAGGTATAGCAGTCTATGAGTAAGCTATCTCCATTGTGTATGTGTGCTAAGGTACAACCAAGGGTTGGCATGACACCATGCACTCCACATCACATGAAGCACCCCCAAGCATGGTGTAAACACTTTCAGTGTAACCCAAAAAACAAGTGACACATGGTAGGCTATGAGAGTGGCATGTGGTAGGTGACTTGATTGCTGACATGACAGTGATGTGGCAAGGCTGACTAAATGACGTGTTTGTCTCGGTATATGTATAGCTACGGTACTACTGTCTTGATATACATGTTGTTGAGGTGGCATTTCCTCGTGTACGTACATGTCCACTTGTCTATCTCGATTTCCATTCTATCTATGTGGCAAAGTGAGGTGGCAGTGTTCTCTTCAACCTTGGGTGAATGTTTTTTTTTTAATTTCATGAATCTGAATGGGCATCTTGAAGTCTCCAAGGGTGAAGGCCCATGTGGGCTCCTCCCATGTGAAGGGTGCCTTGAATGGTGGGGATTTTCAAAAATTAAATGAAACTCTTGTCTTCTTTGTATTAATCAGAAAAAGAATGCAGGCCCACACAGGTTGAAGAGCAGAGAAGCATGTAGTGAAGGAGCTGAGTAGATAGAGAAGGGTGAAGACCAAGACGATGAACTGGTATAGAAATAAACTCATAATGAGAGCAAACCGAGTCTGATTCATGTGAAACAAAACCCCAGGTAAGCTAATTTGACCACTGTGGATGCACTGGTGCCATCTGATTTTTCTGAAAGTGTTCATTTGCTCAGAAATTGAGCATGCAATGTAGATTACACTTGTAGATCTAAATGACGTGTTTGTATCAACAAGTTATGCCGATTCGTGTAAGCCACAAAATAACCTAGATCTTGCACACAGATGCGACACAAGAAAAAAAACAAACTGCAAAAGGCCATAATTATAGATGGAAAACTAAGAATGAAATCAGATATATTAGTATCTGTTAGAAAAAAAAATCAGCGAGATGAGGCCCAAGTCACTGGATCTGTTTTTGATCTGCTAAGTTGCTTGAAGCACAGACCAAAGAGCATATATAGACCAACAGAGGGAAAAACTTGAAAATGCCGAAAATGCTAAAAAACCGAGAGCATAAGTAGAGAAATTGTTTAAATAAAAATTAATATTAAAAATATTACCACCTTGTCAAATCATCGGAAATAAATGGCCATATTTCGTGCAAACAGAAGCTGTTTTGTATGAACCGAAAGGTGTTCCTAGCAGGAAACGATTCTTTGGATACAATGGAGTGGTTCACTAAGCCCAGTAATGCTAAAAAAACTACTGAAAATAGAAAGTCTTTAATGCATGCAATGACACAAGATCGGGATCTCAATCACCAACGAGAGCAAATTTTCATTGGAGCTTTGATGCCATGTTCGAAAATAGGGTATATCCACATAGGTCAAACACCTTAAGAAAAATGTTCACACACAGATCAAAGATTAGTACACCAATGTTTACATGGTTAAATCCCTCAAAGAGAGAAATTAGTCCATGGCCTCAACCAAACGGACACTTGAGGAAATTGATTAATGCAAAATGAATAGATTACAGGAACAATTATGACAATTGATCATCATCAAATGACCTTTCATGCTCTTTAAATATAGATCATGGACCAATTGGGTGCTAAGCTATGGATCAAGTACTGCTAATATCAAGGAGATGTTTGCACTGTTGGATCACTCATGTGTAGGGCATGATTGCAACCATCGAATTAATAAAGTACAAAAGCACACTAAAAACACACATTAACCTAACATGATGTTAAAGCAAGTTGACCTTAACTAATTGCTAGTGTCTAAATATCTTAACAAAATATGTATTATGCATACTACTACAAATATGCAATCATGTTTTTGCTGAGTGGTGGGTAGAACACCGATGAACTCCATGGAGATGGATTTCCAAGGTTTGGAGGGAGTTGGCAAGGATGGTACAACCCAAGCTCCTTGTTAGCAAGTTTGCTTTGGCTACAATGTGAACATTTTCCTATGTAATCTTTCAATTTTTTTCACAACAAAGGCCATGAGAAGTACCTCTATATGTGTAACTAAGTTTGATGTAGACGAAAATGTCTTTCAAGGATGAATATTGGGCCTTCTTTATAGGAAGAGTGTGAGTTGATCCTATTAGGAAATAGACTTCCACAGTAAACCTAGTAAGGAAAGAGAAGACATATTTAAAGAAGAAAAATAAATGACAAAGTAATAACACAGTACACTGAGATTTTACCCTGGAAATCCAACTCGGGAAAACCAACATTCCTTGAGCTTCTTGCTCTCTTGTTGTCTTATTCATTCAGAATAAAGAGTTATATGACTAACCTTGGTCGACACCTAAGACACAATTGCCATCATACTCTCTTGCTTTACACAAGAACAACCCTGCAGCCAATTCATCTTCCATCTATATGACCAACAACCTCTGCTAAAGATTGATCTAACGATTAACTTCTATAGTATTACAACATGTCTTATTTATAGGCTTTACAACATGAAAAACCCTAAATCATGGTGCTAAAAAATGATTACATATCCATGCAGATCATTGGCTGCAAATCCCATGAATCTCGAGATTTTGTTAAAGTTGAGTACTAGTTGGATTACCAGTCGACTACTAGTTGACCTCCACTCAGTCTTCAATTGGTGACCACTCGACCTCCTGACGACCTCTCATCGACTGATCTCTTGATTTGTTGTCGATCACAAATCAGTGAAGAAGTTACTGAACAGTTTTAGGATAGCAAACTGTTCAGTAACTTCTTCGCTGATTTGTTACGGTTACATAGGCCATTTAGGTGCTCTAGCATGTAGTTTTTGTCACCAAGGGTTAACACATGCATACCAAAATATATGTAACACACCTAGAGATCTTTACTGCTGAAAATACTGTAGTTCTAAACTCTAACATACATGAAAATGAACACAGGTATTTTTGGTCAACATGACCCTGGATAAAACCCCCCCGTGGAAAACCAATTTGGAATATAAGTGTATATATAGGGAGAATAGAAGGTGGAATGCAACAAGTACAATATATAGAAGAACTTGATACAATAGAAGCTTGATCCAAGCTGCAACACAAGCCCAACTGAAGCAAGTGCACCCTAGGAAGGTGCGCCCTCCATATTAGCAGCAAAATAACATTTCCAGCCAAGGAAAATACCTCACAGCACCAAATCTGTCCCACAGAAATCTGCCTCGTTTTCCATGCCAAAATCGTACCGCTGTCCTGCCTCTTCCGTACCTCATTTTCCGTGCCCACAGTCCACTGTACGGACTGTTCTGTACGGCCCAAAAACAGCCACCGAAAATCTGAAAATCGCCTCGAAAATTGTGCCAAAAATCGCCTTGATTTTCGTGCCAAATCCGTACAACTGTACAGAATATACGGATCCATACAGTACGGCCTCCCATAGCAGAAAAAAAAAATCGGCCAAAAATCACAGAAAATTTTTCTCGAGAATCGTGCCCACTTTCCTCGAAAAATGTGTCCTCTTTGCTGCTCACTTTCCTCTCTCAAGCTTGCTCAAAAAATCTCTCTAACTCTCCTCCCAATGTCCTCTCTCGACATTCGACATGTCTTGCACACTACCCAATGCATTCTTTTATAATCTGAAAATGACATTTTCCCCCCAAAAGTGTCTTTTCACCTTCCCCAACCCTAGATCCAAAGGCCAAGATTCGATATTGCCTTTTCCAAGATCAAGGGTCATGATTCATTCCCTCCAACATGTCTCATTTAAAATTAAAGTGAATTTCACTTTATTACATAAGTGCTTTATGAAAATAAAGTCACTTTAAAAATAGAAGGTACATTTTATTAAAAAGTCACTTTAATAACAGAACCACTTAAACAACTTTATAAAAACTATTACAAAGTTAAGTGCCTGGTAGTGTAAACATTAAGGTAACATCTGCATACAAGACAAAACATGCGGAGTACCTCCCGAGCTAAAAAGCTAACAGTTTGTTGTATTCTAGCATTTCTTTAATTGTAAATCTTGTACTTAATATTTGATTAAATTATTCTTTTGTAAGTATCTTGTAATTCTTTTGTAACGAAAAACCCTTTAACTTTAGTTGACCCCTTGCCCAACCTTAGGCACTAGTCTTAGTTGCCCTAGGGAAAGGTCTTGCTTAACATACTAACCCTTGCATCTTGCATTGCTGCTTGTGCATCTTAGGATTAGAATCCCCCCAAGCCTTAACAAATTAAAACTAACTCCTAGAACTTAACTCTAAAACTAATCTAGAAACTATGGACTACCCCCCTTGGCTTCCCTAGGAGTGAGCCTAGACGGAAGAGGTTCCAGTCAAAGTGACAGCGTAGGCTGTGAACCTAGGCATTGTGCCTCCATGGACACACTAAGTGAATCGCACTTAGCTCACATTTGCAAGTGTGTATAAGAACGGCAACAGAGCACATTATGGAGAGCAGTCCAGAGCCTTCTATGAATACTACTTTTCAGTATTCTCCAGTACTAGTGTGTTATTCAGATGATTTTTTAGATATGGAGGGATCTACAGATTTGAATCCCCATGATCAATGTAGCTCTTTGGAGCATCATTTTCAGTTGGTTCTTGAGTTCAGATATCTTCCGCTTGGAGTTCACATGAACACTTGGACATGGGACCCTGGTTTACAATGGTGGTTGGACTACTTCGGCATGGTGGCTTTCATTTCTACATGGGACCCTGGTTTACAATGGTGGTTGGACTACTTCAGCATGGTGGCTTTCATTTCTACATTCTCACCAAGCTTTTGTCCAGGGCGATGGACAGATGAGTAGCATTGGGCAGACATTCTCCCAGATTGGTCATGCTAATTTGACCAAAGGGAGAATGATACATTCACTCATAGGATTAGCCATGCTGACTTGGCTATTGGTGAATGGCCCAGGCGCAGTCTTTCTCCTATTAGTCATGTTGATTTGACTAGGAGGGAAAAACACTCTAGGTGTTCCAGAGACAAGCTTGGCGTGATGTAGAATGTCCTCCCTCATTGAGAGGGAGGTGTGTTGTTTTCTTCTCATGTCAGCTAACCCCTCTAGCCAAGGGTTCCCTCGATCAGTCATGTAAGGTGACTAAAGGGGTAATGCACTATCAGACCTAATGAGAGAAGAAACATTACACGCATAGTCATGAGGACTATGGAAGTAGCTTCGTGCTACTGGATGAGACTATAACTATGGTTGATGGCATTGTAGTATGTGATGTCCCGTTCCCAAGAGTAGGCCAGCAGGGAGTGACTTAGTAGTCTATTTGTTCCCGTAGACTATAGTCATGCACAAACAGGGAACAAGAGGAGAAATAAGGGTGATTCAGTGGCTAAATGATAAATTAAGCCAAAAAGCACAGGAAAAGTCACTTAAGCTAAAGTCAACGGAGAAATAGAATGAAAAGGTGTTGAGGGGGGGCTTAATTAATTAATTACTCACCTTAGGAGGAAAAGCGCCTAGCTTAAGTGATGTCAATGGAGAATTAGATCGGGAAGAGTAAAAAGGCAGGAATTCCACCTAATTCCTCATTATGTTATGATTTGATGTTGAGATAGTTTCCAGAAGAGGAGGAAATCGACCCCCTTGTTGTTTTGTGGATTTCTGGAGGAAACCACCACCATTCATTGGTTTCGGTGTTGAGAGACACACCCTAGCCTATCGGAGATACCATCCAGGTATTTCAAAGTGCTATTCAGGAGATCCAGTTTGCAGTGATTGAGCAGCTCAGCTAGTGAGGGTGCAAGGGTTAGAGAGAGGGTTTTGTGTAGTTGCACGAGACATAGGATTATCTTGCAAATTCCTTCAGACTCCAGGGCACTTCTTTTGAGCCACCGGTCATCAGTTTTTGACGATGGAATCTCTCAGAGCGTAGCAGACAGCCAGATAGTGCGCAGCTCTTGACGAAGTGCATTTGGGGTTCCAGGGGTTATTCTGGACCAGATCCGAGGAAACCCTTCCGACCCATTATAGAGGAGACCGGGACGATCATTTTGAGACATACATCGTCGGATTCCACTGGTGGGATCACTAGGGCGCACTCACACAGCCTAGGAGGTGCGCAAACCCCTAAGGAGTGACATCCAGAGCTTCAGAGGTCAGATCTGAAGATTTTCCAACTCCTATCAAGCTGCCAACTAGGTCTATCTTTGACCTCAAGTTGGCTCTAAGTTTCAACTATCTAACAATGGTTTGTTGTTGTTTTAGGATAGCAAACTATTCAGTAACTTCTTCGCTGATTTGTTACGGTTATATAGGCCATTTAGGTGCTCTAGCATGTAGCTTTTGTCACCAAGGGTTAACACATGCATACCAAAATATATGTAACACACCTAGAGATCTTTACTGCTGAAAATACTGTAGTTCTAAACTCTAACATACATGAAAATGAACACAGGTATTTTTGGTCAACATGACCCTGGATAAAACCCCCCCATGGAAAACCAATTTGGAATATAAGTGTATATATAGGGAGAATAGAAGGTGGAATGCAGCAAGTACAATATATAGAAGAACTTGATACAATAGAAGCTTGATCCAAGCTGCAACACAAGCCCAACTGAAGCAAGTGCGCCCTAGGAAGGTGCGCCCTCCATAAATGTTGTCAAGACCACTGAACTCAAGCTCTCTGCCAACTGGAAGCTCTGATGGAGAAACCCTCCCACAGTACTCTAATACTGAGATGTAGCCTCCCTCTTAAAAGACCTCACTGCAATCTGAGCTCTGAAAGTCCTCCCTGCTAATGATGTGCCCTCCTCACCAAGTACCCCCTCCTCCAAGCAAGAACCTCTCCACTAAAAATGAGGACCCAAGCTTGATGGTTGCCTCCATGGATAGAAACGCTCAAGCTTTCCTCAACCACAGCCTGAAACCTCATGCTCATGCTCTCTCTCAAACTTTCCAAGTGAACAAATGAGTGAATGAGCTCCTCCTTGGCCTTTGCGCCCCTCTTGAACCTCCATAAGGAAACCTAAAGTTTGGACAGTTGAGATCATCCAATCTCATGTCCAATCAATGGTTGAGATCATCCCATAATAATCTCACTCTCAAACCCACTTTGGGTTAAGTTCTCTAAGTTCACTTTATGTCTCCTAATTCACCCACAAAGTGAATTAATGGTCATTTAGGCTAAAATGACCAAATTTCACTTTTGACTTAAATCTCCTAAGTCAAAGTGAAATTAGACATAAAGTACAAGGCACAAAGTACATAGTACTTCCCACATGTGTTTAGGAGCTCACAAACACATGGGGAACACTTCCCAAGGTACATAATCTCAACACTCCCTCTTACCGAAGAAAGTGTTTCTCACCAAGCCCATCTTGTCTCTGAAGCAAACATGTTTGCCCCTTGGCAGGGCCTTGGTGAGGATGTTTGCAATCTACTCGTCAGTCGATATATACTATAACCGCACTGCCCCTCTCTGAATCCAATCTCTGATGAAGTGATATATGATCTCAATGTGCTTCGACCAATCATGAAAAACTAGATTCTCAGAGAGTTTGATACAACTCTAATTATCGTAGTGTATGACGGTCGGTGGCATCTCCTGACCAAATAATCCTACTAGCATCCTATGAAGCCAAATGGCCTCGAAACTGGCCTAATTGGTCGCCATGTACTCTGCCTCAGCGGAACTCAAAGCAACTCACTTCTGCTTCCGGTTAAACCAGGAAACAAGTCCTGACCGTAAACCAAAGCAGCACCCTGAGGTGCTTTTCTTGTCGGTAGCACATCCTGCCCAGTCTGATTCGATGTAGCCAACCAAACTGACCCCATCACCTCTGATATAGTCCAGGCCAAAATCAATTGTCCCAGCAATGTACCTCAACACATGTTTTGCCCCAATCTAGTGAACACTCCTCGACTCTACCATATGTTGGTTGAGAGTGTTCACGGCAAAACAAATATCTGGTCTAGTGTTGACCAGATACATAAGTGAACTGATCAAATGCCTATAAATTGTAGCATCTACCAACTGGGAATCTGAAGCACTAAGCTTCTTCCAGTTGGTAACCATGGGTGTCGGCATAGGTCTGCAGTCCTCCATCTAAAATCTGCTCAGAATATCTACAGCATACTTCCCCTGCCCGAGAAATATGTGTCCCTCCTCCTGCCATACCTCCATACCCAAAAAATAGTGCATCAACCCAATGTCACTCATCTCAAACTCTGATGCAAGTTCCAGCTTGCAGTCAGCTATGAGATCCTCGGCTCCTGTGATGAACAAGTCATCCACATATAGAATGAGAATGAGTGTGTCCTCACCTCTAATGATGTAATAGAGGTTAGGATCAGCATCGCTCTTCTCGAAGCCCATCTGAAGCAAGTGTCAATACGTGAATACCAAGCTCAGGGAGCTTACTTCAAACCATAAAGTGCCTTTCTCAAAAGGCACACGTGAGTCTCCCTCTCACTCACCTCAAACACCTGTGGTTGCTCAATGTACACCTCCTCATCTATAAAGCCATTCAGAAATGCGGTCTTCACATCCATCTGATGAATGCTCCAACCCATCTTTGTCGCTATGGCAATAATACTCCCGATCAAGGTGTATCTCGCAACTGGTGCTAATGTCTCATCATAATCGACTCCCTCTATCTGAGAGAAGCCTCGCGCCACAAAACGGGCCTTGTGTTTCTCTATGTTGTTATCTGCAGCATACTTGGTTTTGTACAACCACCTGGAAGTCACAACCGACTTCCCCACTGGCCTCGGAACCACCTCCCAAACATCGTTGCGCACAATGGAGTCATACTCCTCCAGCATGGCCTCTCTCCAAACCTGTTGGTCCACTGCATGTGCAAATGTCTGTGGCTCAGTATCTGAGATACTCATCACTAAAGCCAAATATGATCCAAGTCTCACTGGAGGTCTACTCTCTCTAATCTGGCTCTTGGGCTCCCCTACATTCTCCTTGGCCTCCTTCAGGGTCTCCTGAAACCATCTAGGTCTCCTCTTCCCTGAAGTGGTCAATGGAGAAGTAAGGTCTCTCTGCCCAAGAGTAACTGCCTCAGGTCTAGTCTCAACACTTTGAGATCTCGAAGCCTTTGCCCTCTCTGACTGAACACCCTCTGACTGTGACCCTGAAGCTATGCAAGGTAACCCTGTCACCCCTGATACTGGCGTACCGGAAACCTGAGGTTGTGCTCCCTCTGAGAGATCAATCGGTGCCTCTGCATCATCCTCCACACTGACTCTCAACACAAGAGATCTCTGAAAATCCCTACCCTCCTCAAATCTGACATCTCTGCTCACCACCACTTTCCTAAGTGATGGAATGTAGATACGGTAGGCTTTGGACACCTCTGAGTATCCAACTAGAATCCCCTGCTGGGATGTGGGGTCTAGCTTTGTCCTCTTCTCTGAAGAGACATGAGAAAAGGTCAAGCACCCAAAGATCCTGATGTGCTCGCCATCGGGCCTCCTACCAGTGAAGGCCTCCTCATGAGTCATCTTTGTTGATTTTTCAATAAGCTAGGCTTAAGCATGAAGTTCATTCCATTTTTAGCATTTCACTTAAACCATAAACAATTTGTTGCAGCAACCAAGATCACAAGAAGAAACACCATGCACAAGTACACAAGAAGTATCCTAGGAAACCCTTCTCAACAAGGGAAGAAAACCCAGCCAATCCTTTGCTATATTCTTCAAGAGAAAGACCTCCACCACCATAAAAGACTAGCACACAAAAGGGTGCTCACAAACCCTAGAAGACTGGCGCCCAAGAGAGGTGCGCACTTTTCCCAAGAAGTACTTGCTGAAATTTCCAAACTCACACTTGTGATATGATTTTTCAATGGGGAATTTACCTTTATTTATATTAGACTGAACCCATCAATAGTGGTGTCTATTGGCACAACAGGGCCGACCTCAATAACTCACAATATAATTAATAATTACCATATTAATTATCTTTTACAATAATTATCTTTCACTTTAGGGTGGGGCCGACCTGTACCCTTTACATCACAAATAGGGTTATAGGTAAGTTTGACTCTTGAACAATATAGCAAGGGATCTCATACACCCACTAGTACTCAGCCACTAGGGGCACATCCATCTATGCTCAACCACAGGGATGTCCACATTTCTATCTCACTGCGTCTCACAGGAGAACCACACTCACTAGTGCTTAGCCACTAGGATCACGTTCACCTGTGCTCAGCCATAGGCATGTCCAACTCAGCAGATCTTCTTTCTCACTGTGTTACACAGGAGAATCATTTGGAGTATCACATCATCTCAACTCTCTGCTCAGAGGAGGCTAATATATAGTTTCATCTCTTTCTCAGAACGATGCACCCAACTCATGGGCTTTTCCACACGTTCACATGTGCTCAGCCACAGGCACGTCCAACTCAGCAGATCTTCTTTCTCACTGCATTACACAAGAGAATCATCTGGAGTATCATCTCAACTCTCTGCACAGAGGAGGCCAGCACAACGTTCCAGTTTTGTCTCAGATAGGACCCACACACCCAACTCATGGGCTCTCTCTCAAGCCTGTGTCCTGGAGGATGTCTCACGCAACTGTAATCATCAACACTCCCTCTCAGCTAGGGAGGCATTCTCCACCAGGCCAAGTCTCTCACGGAGGTATTCGAACTTCGTCTTGGCAAGCGGTTTGGTGAAGATATCTGCAATCTCCTCATGGGTAGGAAGGTACTACACATGTACTGTCTTCCTCTGCAACATGTCTTTGATATAGTGATATTTTATCTCGATGTGTTTCAATCTATCATGAAACAAAGGTTTCTCAGAGAGCTTCACACAGCTCTGGTTATCACAATGAATAGTAGTAGGATCCATCTCATGATCGAATAAATCAGTAAGAAGTTTGTGAAACCACACTGCTTTGCGGACTACCACACTCAATGCAATGTACTCTGCATGTAATGTTCCGAAGCCAAGATGCCAGGAACATCACGTTTTGCATGAATTTTTAATTGTTTTCTGGTTGTGGCATTTTGTCAAACACTTGGTTGATTTGGTCTTATAGGTTACACTAGGGTTTATACTGATGATTATTATATGTGTTTGCAACAACGAATAAGAAGATATGGCAATGGAACATTCCTCAACCAGATGCAATATCAACAATACAGTAGACAACTCAAAAATACCTCAGATCTGATATTATTCATAAAGAAGAAGACCCTGATACAATGGGTTTGTAGATCTGGTACAATATAGCTAAGATCTAATAGCAAATGGAGATAACTCTCAAGCAAGATGAAGCAGAGAAGCTACAAGCCTCCAAAGGCCCTCCTGAATGCAAGAGATGAACAACATGCTGAGGTCTCTGCCCTCTGAAGTGCCAAACCTCAAGCTGGATGAGCTACGCCCTGCTGGAACACTGAAGACCCTCAATAATCCACCGATGAAGATGCCAAAATGTAGATCGGGTCAATACCAAACCCTGGGTGAAGTCTCAGGATGAATGGTGAAGTTCTGATCCACTCAATGCACAATTCCCTAGTCTGGCTTGCGCCCTCCTGGATGACTAAAGGCCCAATAATTCATCCCTGATGAACGAGGCCTCCAAATGCCCTAAAACTTCCTAGAAAGATAGATCGGGACACTGCAAGTCACTAGGTGAAGTCTCCGGGTCAGATATGAAGTATAACCCCTCCAAACTGAATAGATCTGAATCTCAATGGCGCCCTCCTCCTCTCCAATTTGTGCCAATACTCTAGGAAATCATCTGTACCATATAACTCTCTCAAAAGGCATTAGAAATGATGGTCAAGGCCCTGCAAGAAATACCCAAGTGCTCAAATCTCCAAAATCCCTCTCAGACTCCTAGATCGAACATTCCTCCCATCAATGGTGCGCCCCCCCCGCTGGAAACCCTCAATGGTGTGCCCTTTCTCTTCTGTACCTGTGGCTGGTGTAGAACTCTCATGAAACTGAGTAGATCAGATGTAGAATGGTGAGGGAGGAATCTTTCACCTCCGTGACCAAGCTTGGATCAGGTTGGGTGGGATCTTTCACCACCAAGCTGATCTCTAGGGTTTGTTAAGTCAAAACCCTCAAAACCCCCAAGGCATGGGCTCACTAGCTAGAAGTCAGATATCAAAACTGATAATCAACATGAATGAGAGAATAGAGGCCCTTGACTCTCTTTTATCCTTCCTGCTCACCTTGTCCCTCCAAAGTGACTTTTACTTTATTAACTACTAATTAATTAATTAAATCACTTTAATTAATTAATTAACTCTTTTACCTCTGAAAAGCACCTTATCTCTCCTTGTAGCTTCCCTGGCCATTGAAAGTCACTTTTCATCATCCTATCCTGTAGTGTTGTTCCTCCTAATTCCAATGAGCTATTACACTAAGAGGTTCCTCCAAGTATCATGCCCAATATCACCTCCTTAGTGTATTTAATTAACCTATAGCCCAAAATAACCCAAAATCATGGAAATCGTCGGAATGCAACGGAACCAAAGCCAAGTTGTGCGGAATGGATCATAATGATGAAATAAGATGAGCGATGCAAGCCGAACCCCAAAATATCCCTCAATAGTCATTGTACTCGCTATAACCTCCATCTGGCTACTCTGGTCATCATAACACTGCCTCTATGGTACTCAATGCCACAGAGCTCTGTTTCCTGCTACACCAAGAAACCATGGCAGACCCTAAAGTAAAGCAATAGGCGAAGGTGCTCTTCCGGTCCACTACACTCCCTGCCCAATCTGCATCGGCATATCCCTGCAGGCTTAAGTCTACACTGGAGGCATATCTTAGGCCATAACCAACTGTGGCTCGTAGGTATCTCAATACATGTTTTGTTGCTATCCAGTGAGTCTGTCTCGGTTAGCTCATGAATTGGCTAAGCACATTCACTGCATAGCATATATCCGATCTGGTGTTAACCAGATACATTAGTGATCCAATCAACTGTCTGTACAAGTGTGGATCAATCTCTCATGAATCAGCGTCACTCATCTTCTTCAAATCCATCACCATTGGTGTAGGCATGGATTTGCATTCTGTCATACCGAACTTTTTCAATATCTCCATAGTATATTTTCCTTTACTCAGGAAAATCTCATCTGTCCTCTACCATACTTCTAGTCCCAAGAAGTAATGCATCAAGCCTAAATCCTTCATCTCAAATTTAGCAGTCAATGCTTGTTTGCATTCAGCAATGAGTCTCTCTGAACTGATGAGGAAAAGGTCGTCCACATATAAGACTAAGATCAAGCACTCATTGCCATCAATGTGATAATATAGGTTTGGATCAGCAACACTCTTGTTGAAGCCCAAACTCATCAGGAATCCATCTATTTTCTCGTACCAAGCACGTGGTGCTTGGTGCTTGTTTTAGTCCATATAGGGCTTTCTTCAACCTGCACACATGAGATTTTTCGTTGTGTATAACGAATCCTTCTGGCTGCTCGATATAAACGTCTTCCTCAATTTCACCATTGAGAAAGGTTGTCTTTACATCCATCTGATGTAGCTTCCAACCCATGGAAGCAGCTAGTGCAATGATAGAATGGATGGAAGTGTATCAGGATACTGGAGAAAAAGTCTCATCATAGTCAACTCCCTCTACTTGCGAGAAACCTCTGGCTACAAATCTCGCTTTGTATTTCTCGATGCTTCCATCAGCTGCATGCTTGATTTTATAAATCCATTTGGAAGTCACTACAAACTTTCCCTCTGGTCTTGGAACAATATCCCATACATCATTTTTCAATATAGAATGATATTCTTTTGTCATGGCATCTTGCCATACCTGTTCACCTGAAGCTTCTCCATGACAAGAAGGCTCGGAGTCAATGATGTGACTCATGGCTGAAAGGTAGCTTGAGAATCTCTTTGGTCTCTTGCTCTCTCTGGTTGTCCCTTGAGGGGTTGTATGTCCCTCTGCTTCCTATAGAGTTTGTCGAGCCCAAGCAGGCCTTTTATGTCCCACTATAATATCTCTGGGTATGTAAATTTGAGCAACTAGATCGGTTGGAACAACTGGAGCAACTGGATCAATTGGAATAATGTATGTCTCCCTCTGAACTATTGAAGGGGGAGAAGGCATTGTCTCACTATCAATTTCCATCTGAGATTCTCTAGATCTTTGGAAGGCTATTTCTTCTTCAAAAGTAACATCTCTGCTTATTTCAATCTGTCTTTGACCTGGAATGTAGATCCGATATGCTTTTGAGGATTCATTGTATCCTACAAATGTGCCCTTTCTCCCTGAAGGGTCTAGCTTGGACATCTCCTCTTTGGGTACATCAAAATATACTGGACACCCAAATATTCTGAAGTGTCCAATCTCAGGCTTCACTCCAGTGAAGGCTTCTTCTAGAGTAATGTTATTCAAGATCTGATGAGGACTCATGTTTTGAGCATACACTGTTGTCATGCATGCTTCTGCCCATAGAGTCATAGGTAGACTCTGATCATCTATCATTGCTTTGGTTGCCTCGATGATGGTTCTACTTTTCCTCTCTGCAACCCCATTTTGCTGAGGGTTGTAAGGAACTGTGAACTCCCTCTTGATCCCTACTTCAATACAGAAATTGTTGAAATCTTTGGAGGTGTATTCTCCTCCATTATCTAATCTTAGTACCCTGGTCTTTCTTTCGATCGGGTTCTCAACCTAAGCTTTGAATTCTTGAAATTTTGCAAGGACTCCATCCTTGTTCTTCAGGAAGTAAATCTAAGTTTTCTGAGAGTGATCATCTATGAAGAGTACATAGTACAAGTACCCATTCAGAGATGCAACAATCATTGGCCCACACACATCTGAATGTATCAGTCCAAGATTTCCTTGGATCTATTGTCACTGCTCAAGAAGGATCCTTTAACATTCTTGCCAAGAGCACAACCTTTGCAAACACCTTTATGCTAAATCTGTATTTCTGGAAGACCTGTTACCATTTTCCCTAGAGTTGGGAGAGCTCTATAATGAATGTGAGCAAGTCTTCTATGCCATAGCTCACTGGTCTGATGGTTAATCTGTACAAGTTGTTTTCTCGGACACCAATTACCTTGGCAAAATTTATATGTGAGTCTTTGTGCCATGCAAGAACTCTTCCTTCTGAGAAGGTAACCTTGTAGCCTTTGTCTTCCAAGGCAGAAATGGAGACAAGGTTCCTCTTCATTCCAGGTACATATAGTACTTCTCTTAGTTGAAGCTGCATATTTGAATCTAGTTGGAAGGTAGAAGTTCCAACCCCTTTCACATTATATCTGGCATCATCTCCAAGGACAACATGTAGATGTGTCTCTTTCTCAACAAAATTTGTTAGGTGATCTCTAAAACCAGTCATGTGCCTGGAGGCACCACTGTCAATTAAGCAAGTATTATCATTGGTAGGGACCATACCTGAGAGTGTTGAGATGTTGATGTCTTCATCTCCTTGAAGTCTTGGCTTCCAGGAACTGAGTTTGCTTGATCCATCAAGCTTGTCTTCCATCATGAATTTGTTCATCATAATTTTAGATTCTTCACAAACCCTTGTCAACTGGACTAGAAAACCTAATGGTTGCCAACAATAAGCCTTTTAAAGATGGGAGAACACTGGTGAGCTGAAGAGCTCCTTCAAGGAGTTGCAGAAACCCTAATTCTGAAATTTTTGCAGAAATTAGCAAAACCCTAGGACCAAAAAGTCAAAATGCTCGGAAATTCAATCCGAAGCTTGTTGGAGGTGCGTTGAAGGAGGCCGTACACTCCTATGTTCTTTCTATCCCCAACGTCCAAGTGACAAGTGTTGAAACTTCTCAGAAAGGTAGGTCGTACGGAATTTCTGGAAACCCTAGGAGGGTCGTATGTTTTTGCAGGACAGAGAGGATGGCTGAAAATTGCTTGTGCAATGGGTTCTTCAAGACCTATGCTCTAATACCATGTTGATTTTTCAATAAGCTAGGTTTAAGCATGAAGTTCATTCCATTTTTAGCATTTTACTTAAACCATAAACAATTTGTTGCAGCAACCAAGATCACAAGAAGAAACACTATGCACAAGTACACAAGAAGTATCTTGGGAAACCCTTCTCAACAAGGGAATAAAACCCAGCCAATCCTTTGCTATATTCTTCAAGAGAAAGACCTCCACCACCATAAAAGACTAGCACACAAAAGGGTGCTCACAAACCCTAGAAGACTAGCGCCCAAGAGAGGTGCGCACTTTTCCCAAGAAGTAAGTACTTGCTGAAATTTCCAAACTCACACTTGTGATATGATTCCTCAATGGGGAATTTACCTTTACTTATATTAGATTGAACCTATCAATAGTGGTGTCTATTGGCACAACAGGGACAACCTCAATAACTCACAATATAATTAATAATTACCATATTAATTATCTTTTACATTAATTATCTTTCACTTTATGGTGGGGTCGATCTGTACCCTTTACATCACAAATAAGGTTACAGGTAAGTCTGACTCTTGAACAATATAGCAAGGGATCTCATACACCCACTAGGGGCACATCCATCTGTGCTCAGCCACAGGGATGTCCACATCTCTATCTCACTGTGTCTCATAGGAGAACCACACTCAGTAGTGCTCAGCCACTAGGATCACGTTCCCCTGTACTCAGTCACAGGCATGTCCAACTCAGCAGATCTTCTTTCTCACTGCGTTACACAGGAGAACCATCTGGAGTATCACATCATCTCAACTCTCTGCTCAAAGGATGCTAATACATCGTTTCATCTCTGTCTCAGAACGATGCACCCAACTCATGGGCTTTTCCACACGTTCACCTGTGCTCAGCCACAGGCACGTCCAACTCAACAGATCTTCTTTCTCACTGCGTTACACAGGAGAATCATCTGGAGTATCATCTCAACTCTCTGCACAGAGGTTGCTAGCACAACATTCAAGTTCTGTCTCAGATAGGAACCACACACCCATCTCATGGGCACACCCAACTCATGGGCTCTCTCTCAGGTCTGTGTCCTGGAGGATGTCTCACACAGCTGTAATCATCAACAATCTTCCCCAATATCCTGTGGGGGCTCCTGTTCTGCAAGTAAACTGCAGTAGCACTCGCCTTTGCCCATAGGTAAAGAGGCAAACTTTGATCGTGCAACATGGATCTCGCTGCATCGGTGATAGCCCGGTTCTTCCTCTCGGCAACCCCGTTCTGTTGGGGGTTGTATGGTACGGTCATCCACCTCCTGATCCCACGTTGGGCACAAAAGTCTATGAACTGAGTGGAGGAATACTCTCCTCCATTATCCGACCACAAGACCTTGATCCTCTTTCCAAATTGGTTCTCCACAAGAGCTCTGAACTCTTGGAACCTCATGAAGACCTCACTCTTGGTGTTCAGGAAATAGATCCAGATCTTCCTTGAGTAGTCATCAATGAATGTGAGATAGTACTCACAACCACTCAATGACTTCTGAGACATGGGCCCACACTCATCCGTGTATACTAAATCCAGTATCCCAGGTTACCTGGTGTCACTGTTGGGGAACAACGCCTTGGTAAACTTACCAAGCGCACACCCTCTGCAAACATCCTGATGCTCTGTACTGATCTGTGGCACTCTGGTCACAACCTCTCTTAGTTCTCCGAGAGCTCCATGATGTAGATGGGCCATCCTACGATGCCATAGCTCGCATGTTTGTCTATTGTTGTCATTGTTCACAGCCAATGTATGAAGAGGCTGAAAAAGTAATTTGAACAGTTTACCATCCCTCACTCCACTTGTCCTGAGGCAAGCGAGGACCCCTTAGGGTGAATGAAGACCTCGATCCCTCTAAAGGACACCTCAAGACCTCTATTCTGGTGGGTAGAAACTGAAATCAAATTCTTCTCCAGCCCAAGGACATAGAGAACGTCCATGAACAATATAGGTGGCGTGCCATCTCTCCGAAAGGTAACAATGCCAATCCCAACAACTCTAACCAAGGAATCATCTCCGTGGGCAATCTCCATCCTGACCTCTGTGTCTCTGAGATCAGTCAAGTGCTCTTTGACTCCAGTCATATGGCTCGAAGCCCCGCTTTCAATATACCAGACACTGGGTGTCGTCTCAACTGAAGTGCAGCATATGAGGAAAGCACACTCTCTCTCAAACAAAGTCTGAAACTCTGCCTCCTCTGTTGTAGCTGCGGTACCACCCCTCTTCTTCTTCTTATTGGGACATTATCCAGCATAGTGCCCCAACTTCTTACAAACAAAGCACTTCACTTTGCTCATATCTCTCTTCTGACCATTGTTGCTCTCTCCTCCCTATAGTGGGGCCCCAAACTTGGAACCTTGCCGACCTCCCCGGCCAACCTTCTTCTTGCCCTTTGTCCAAAGAGCAAGATCCTCATCACCCTGCATTGTTTGTTGTTGTTGTTGTCCAGAAGCCTCTGCTACAAGTCTAGTCTCCTCCTGAACGAAATCATCCCACATCGTCTCTCATGTGGGCATGACCTCCCTGGCAACAATGCCACGAACAGATGGACCCCATGGTTTGGTATAACTGTTTAAGGTTGTCCTCACCATAGAATCTGGGTCCACCACCTCTCCAACGGCTCCAAGCTCGTCTCTGATCTGGGTGTATCGACCAAGGAAAGAAGTCACCGACTCACTCTTGAGCATGTGAATGCCCCTAAGTCGATCATGAAGAACCATCTTCTGATTCTCATTAGAGCTCTCATAAAGCTTACATAGAGATGCCCACATCTCAAATGCATAAGCTTTCCCAGTCAAGTAAGGAATGATATGATCCCGCACTGCATCACATATCGTCCTCTTTGCCTTGTTGTTCCTCTTCCTGAACTCTGCTAACAAGACGGGAGCAGTAGCAGCGGGAACAGGAACAACTACCTGAACTATATCCCATAGTTCGAGGTCCTCCAAGAAAAAGACAATCCTGGCCTTCCAAGGCGACCAGTTGCTAGCCCCAGCTAGCCTATCCTCCACACACATCTGAGATGTTGACATCACTATCGACTGCACTCAAATTGATGCCCCAACTACAAAGGAACGTTGCCTCACTCCTGTCAACACAGGTGTGAAAGAGGCAAACGAACACCGACCTCACTCCTAGCAATATAGGTGTGAAAAGAGGTCGTGAAAAATCAACCTCACTCCTACCACGTAGGTGTGAAAAGAGACTGATGAAAATATCCACAAACTGCTCTACAACCCTCTACAAAAATCTGCCAACAAGCTGCCACTAAACTCTGTCAATGGATGTCCACAAAATCTGCCCAAAAGGTGTCTAAAACAATCCTCTCATATGCTGTCCAAAACTCAGCAAAAATCAGCCACCAAGCTCTGATACCATGAAGATTTTCCAGGTCCTATCAAGCTACCAACTAGGTCTATCTTTGACCTCAAGTTGGCTCTGAGTTTCAACTGTCTAACAATGGTTTGTTGTTGTTTTAGGACAGCAAATTGTTCAGTAACTTTTTCGTTGATTTGTTACGGTTACATAGGCCATTTAGGTGCTCTAGCATGTAGTTTTTGTCACCAAGGGTTAGCACATGCATACCAAAATATATGTAACACACCTGGAGATCTTTACTGCTGAAAATACTGTAGTTCTAAACTCAAAATGAACACAGGTATTTTTGGTCAACATGACCTTGGATAAAACGCCCCCAGGGAAAACCAGTTTGTAATATTCCAGATATAAAAAGTATGCAGAACAAAAATAAATAGCTAGAAATGGCAGATGAACAACAATATAACCAGAACAACACCACGATAATACCAAAATGATAACAAAATAACACCAGAAATAGCACTTTGATTACCGAGAGAAATTTTCACTTCCCTCTTCGAGGGGGCAACCTCTAGCAGAGCAGAGCTCTATTACAATAATATCCAAGACAAAAGTTCTCATACCCTCGACTCCTATTTATACTAAATATGTCTATCAAAAGAACCATCTAGAGAAAGATCCTTCTAGAAACGGAAGCTTTTATTAGGTCTTCTTACATTGGACTTATTCTTCCTTATTGCTAGGCCTTATTAATATTGACCTTTATTACATGGAAATATAGTATTCTACCTACATGAGGGGTTAGGTTCCTAACATGTCCTCCCCCTTAAAAACAGCCTTGTCCTCAAGGCTTGAGATGGGGAAATTGCTGCAGAATGGTAGTTGGTTCCCAAGTGGCATCTGTTGGAGTTGTATCTTTCCACTGCACTGACACTTCCTTGATGGTTCGCTGACGCAGTCGACGCTCACGCTAGTCCAATACTGTTTGTGGTTGTAGCCAAATGGAGCCTTCTTCGTCCAACTCAGGAAGGTTGGTTTGAGTTTGGCACTTAGTTCCAACCACCTTCTTTAAACAGGAAACATGAAAAACAGGATGGAGCTTAGAATGACTAGGAAAAGCTAATTGATAGGCCACCTGTCCCACACGCTTGAGAACGGTATAAGGACCATAAAATTTGGGCGCTAGTTTCTGACAATGGTCAACCTTGAGGAAAGTTTGCTTGTAAGGCTACAGTTGAAGAAACACATGATCCCCTTCTGCAAATTGACGTTCAGAGCGACCTTGATCTGCTTGTTGTTTCATGCGATTCTAGGTCATGACCAAATTCTCTTTGAGGGTACGGAGAATAGCTTCTCGAACTGTTTGGTCAACCGCCTGGACCTTCGAGACACCTGGAAAATATGAGAGGACTGAATGTGGCTTTTGTCCATATACCGCTTCAAAAGGAATCATGCGCGTAGCTGTATGGTACGAAGTGTTGTACCACCATTCAACTAGTGGTAACCATTGAGCCCACTGATTCTGTCTTTCCGATGCAAAACACCTCAAATATGTTTCCAAACATTTGTTGACAACTTCAGTTTGACCATCAGTCTGGGGATGATAAGCTGTGTAAAGATGCAATTGGGTGCTTTGTAGCTTGAACAGTTCTTGCCAAAAATTGTTGGTGAAAGTTGGGTCGCGATCAGAAACAATAGAATGTGGCATGCCATGAAGCTTGAAGACCTGATCCATGAAAAGTTGAGCCACAGTAGATGTTGTAAATGGGTGTTGAAGAGCACAGAAATGAGCATACTTGGAAAGACAATCAACTACCACCATGATAACTGATTTATTGCCCGATTTAGGTAAGCCGACAATAAAATCCATAGAGATATCCCGCCAAATAGCAGGTGGAATCGGAAGCGGTTGTAGTGTGCCAGGAGATTTGACAGTTTCACCCTTGTTGCGTTGACACACATCACATTCAGCCACAAAATTACGAATGTCCTGTTGCATACCCTCCCAGAAAAAAGAACGTTTGACCCGCTCATAGGTTTTGGTAAACCCAGAGTGCCCAGCTGTGGGTGTAGCATGAAGCTCCAAAGGTACCACGGATTTAAGTTTTGACCGTTTACTTAAATACAAACGGCCTTTGTATCGAAGCTCATCATTGAGCCAAGAGTACCCTGGGAAAACTGGAGAACTGGACTGCAATTGTTGTATCAAATGCGAACTTTTGGGATCGTGTAGCCATTCTTGGTAAACAGCTTGGAGCCAATCTGATACAATGAAAGAGAGAGAAAAAAGAGACCCTTCATCTTCATATTTTCTGGAAAGTGCATCAGCAACCATGTTGTCTTTGCATTTTTTGTAAATGATCTCATTATTATATCCAAAGAGCTTAGTCACCCATTTTTGTTGCTCAGGGGAGGAAAGGTGTTGTTCCAGAAAATACTTGAGGCTTTGATGATCTGTCTTAATTTGGAAGCGTTTCCCCAATAGATAAGGTCGCCAAAGATCCATGGCATGCAGAATAGCCAACATTTCCTTTTCATAGATTGATTTGCCCAAATTTCTCTCGGAAAATTGTTTGCTAGTAAAGGCCAAAGGCCGACCCTCTTGCATAAGGACAGCGCCAATTCCTTTCTCGGAAGCATCACATTCCAGGACAAAGGTCTTTGTGAAATAAGGAAGGGCCAGGACTGGAGTGGTGCACATGGCCATCTTCAAGGTTTGAAAAGCTTGAGCAGCTGCTGCAGTCCAAGTGAAAGAATTCTTTTTAAGGAGTGCAGTGAGAGGTGCCGCAATCTTTCCATAATTCTTAACAAACTTGTGATAATAACCTGTTAAACCCAGAAATCCCCGCAAGCTTTTGAGAGTCTTTGGGTGAGGCCAATCTTGCATAGCATCAATCTTTTTAGGATCCACCCTCACGCTGTCCTTGCCAACAAGATGACCCAAGTACTCTACTTTCGAGGCACCAAAAGCACATTTAGATTGTTTGAGAAAAAGTTGGTGCTGAGAGAGTAGATGGAGAACTCGATCCACATGAGCAAGATGGTTTGTCCAGGTTTTGTTATAGATGAGGATATCATCAAAGAAAACTAACACAAAATGACGGAGAAAAAGACAAAAGACGTGATTCATGAAGCTTTGGAAAGTGGAGGGAGCATTACACAAGCCAAAGGGCATGACCAAAAACTCATAGTGGCCCTCATGAGTTCTAAAGGCAGTCTTATGAATGTCTGCCTCTTTCATAGGGATCTGGTGCTATCCCGAACGAAGATCAAGTTTAGTAAAGAACCAAGCGCCACTCAATTCATCCAAGAGGTCATCAATGACAAGAATGGGAAATTTGTCTTTAATGGTGAGTTTGTTGAGGGCGCGGAAGTCAGGACACATGCACCAAGAACCTTCTTTCTTAAGGACCATGACCACAGGAGAAGAGTAGGGGCTCATACTAGGGCGGATAACACCTGCGTTGAGCAGTTCTTAAGCCATTTTCTCAATTTCATCTTTGTGGGAAAAGGGGTGACGATAGGGACGGATATTGGGAGGTAGGCTTCCTAGGACAAGGGGAATGGAATGATCATGAACACCACGGGGAGGAGGGAGTCCCTAGGGAGTGGAAAAAAACACTTGATGTTTAGAGAGGATGGATTGGAGGTCCTGCGGCACAGAGGGTGTCTCAGTGGCTTGTATGACATGGAGTTGGGCAATAATGCCAGAATGACCTTTTTTGAGCAGCTTTTCCATGCGATGGGAACTAATGATCTCAGGTGAACCGGCAGTGATGCCTTGGAACTTATATTGTTGGCCCTCCTGGTCGAATTGCATGGTTAATTCCTTAAAATCCATGAGAATGGGACCCAAAGTCCTTAGCCATTTCGCACCCAACACAATGTTACAACCGCCCATGTCGATAGTAAACATATGAGATTTCAGATGGTAGTCACCAATTTGGAGACACATTTTCACAACGCCCTCCACATTTCATGGACCCACCATTGGCAATCATGATTTGGAAATTATTAACTGCACGGATATAGCAATTAGTTTCTTGGGCAATGCAGCGATGAATAAAATTGTGGGTGCTTCCACTATCAACAAGAATGATGACCTTCCTATGCTTGATGTAACCAATTAGCTTGAGGATTTGGGGAGCAGAGAAGCCAGTGAGAGCATTTAGGGAAATGACCGGTTCTACTTCAAGAGGGTCTGAGGGAGAGGTTATGTCAGTGGGTTCAGGTGACACAAACACAAGGGGAGCCTCAACATCCTCTTCTGAAACATCCTCTGAGATGGCCATAAAAAGCTTTTGTTCCTTACACTTGTGTCCCAGAAAATATTTGTCATCACAATTATAACAAAGGCCTTTGAGTTGGCGTTCAGCCATTTCGGCCATGGTCAATTTCTGGATCTTGAGTGGAGTAGAAGGAGTGGGACTTACTGGTTTAGTGCGAGGAATAAAGGAGGGTTTGCGGTTTTGAGAAGAGACAACTTGTTGTGCTTCCTTAGCTCTTTTAGTAGCGTCCACCCAACTCTGAGGCTGAGCCATGAGGACATGAGCATGAATCTCATCCTTGAGGCCACTGATAAAACATTCTCGGAAAAAAGCATCAAACATGCCCTCTGTACAAAAAGCCAGTCGCTCAAAAGCAACTATAAAGTCTTCCACTGTGCCACATTATTTCAACTTTGTCAAATGGCCTAACTGGTTGGTGTCAGTGTCAAAGCGTTCATAAAGCTCTGCCACAAAGTGTGTCCAAGCCACATACCCTTGGCCGGCATTTTTTCTCCATTGCCCACGTTCTTGATCTAGATGGAGAACACCATACCGGAGTTTGGCCAACTCATCCGTAATGCCATACAAAGAGAAATAATGTTCCATTTGAGTTACCCAACCAGTGGGATCCGATCCATCAAATTTGGTCACATCCACACGCGGAAGGCGTAGGTCACGCTGAAAGTGATGGGGCTGAAAATTCTGGGAATGAGAGGAATTTTCACCTTCGGTATGCAAGGGTGGGTCAGATAAGGGAAGCTCTGCAAGGATATGCAGCTTAGCGCAAATCACCGTAGCGACAGATTCAAGCTGGGTAGTAATGTCTTGTTTGAGTTCCTCGATTGAGGTAGCGACTGAATCCGCGATGGAGGAATGCATTTTTTGATTGATGGAGAGAATATTGGCATTGAGTTGTCGCACTTCTTGTTGGATTTCTGTGAAATTAGAGTGCAAGGTATTGAAGCGAGCTTCCAAGTCTTGGCTACGGGTATGGGCCATGATGATGAGGGAACACGAAAAGGGGCGGGTGGGACCACACAGAAAATGGGTTATGGGTGAAGTGTATCACAATGATCAAGGTGACGAGGTGAATCCAATGGGGTAAAGCCCAAATAAGGGTGTTGGAAGGGGGTTGGGTCTGTTGCCGCCTTATACACACCTTTGGGAGACGTGGAAGAAATCTTCAATCCACTCGGTGTGTCCTTGGGGGCAAGTGAGAGTTAAGGTGCTGTCACCTAATCCTCAACTGCTCCGTCTAGGCCAACTCCTAGCGAAGCCAAGG
>ML780288.1:603214-618160 GCA_009831015.1 Picea engelmannii | reverse complement strand
ATCAAGGGTGGCCAATAGCCTTTTACATTCTCTCATACTTAAAACACTTATTACAACAGTGGAAATACGGAAAAAGGGGCCTTTTCAGGGCCTGCTGAATCACTGACTTCTGCGTGTATGAGCACTGCTTGCTCATCCTTCGGTGGCTCTTCAGGAAATCCAGCTTGTGCAACCTGGTGGATAACAGGGTCCACAAAAAAAAAAATTGTTGAAAAATGATAGGTATAACTGGGATCAGGGTAAAGAGAGAAAACCAATGGAATAGGTATCAAATAATGGTGCCAACAGGATATAGACTCCGATCTGAAGAACAGTGATGAAATGTCCAAATGCTTAACAGGAAGAAATGTGTAGTAATTTCGCAACTCGAATGCAGGAGACAGTTGCGTCGCAATAGATCTTGTCTGTTCTGTTTTCGTTTCCGTCCCAAGGGTTAGGTATTCAAGGGTTCTATAGACGAGGGTTTGCCCTGTGCTATAGCTCTCTGATATACGTGCGAGGTCCAACAGTAGTACTCGGCCCAATATCTCAGGGCACCAACTAAGGAGGCTAGACCGTACCCTTAGTCGTACTACCCGACTACCCAGGTACTAGAGAGTATCTTCCCGAGTGTTGTTCTCGGTGGCACTATAGCAGTCAGGCGGCCGATCGATTTATCTACGAAGGGCTTCAGGAGATCTAGGTCAATCCGTATACAGGTGTTGTCTGATGCGCTACCACTCGAAGGGGTACCAACAGGGGTTACAAGGGTGGCCAACAGATGTGCGCTTAGTACCACTTGTATTTCTTGCGTGTATGAATCCCTGACCGCGGATTTATGCGCGTAACGACAGATCTCTGTAGCTTAAAGACGTCGGAATACATCTCTACCCTGAAAAAAATTAACCCACAATTTTCTATCGAGGAAGGTGCTCTGATACCACTTGTAATATTCTAGATATAAAAAGTATGCAGAACAGAAATAAATAGCTAGAAATGGCAGATGAACAACAATATAACCAGAACAACACCACGATAATACCAAAATGATAACAAAATAACACCAGAAATAGCACTTTGATTACCGAGAGCAATGTTCACTTGCCTCTTCGAGGGGGCAACCTCCAGCGAAGCAGAGCTCTATTACAATAATATCCAAGACAAAAGTTCTCATACCCTCGACTCCTATTTATACTAAATATGTCTATCAAAAGAACCATCTAGAGGAAGATCCTTCTAGAAGCGGAAGCTTCTATTAGGTCTTCTTACATTAGACTTATTCTTCCTTATTGCTAGGCCTTATTAATATTGACCTTTATTACATGGAAATATAGTATTCTACCTACATGAGGAGTTAGGTCCCTAACACAGTTTGGAATATAAGTGTATATATAGGGAGAATAGAAAGTGGAATATAGCAAGTACAATATATAGAAGAACCTGATACAATAGCAGCTTGATCCAAGCTGCAACACAAGCCCAACTGAAGCAAGTGCGCCCTAGGAAGGTGCGCCCTCCATAAATGTTGTCAAGACCACTGAAATGGAGTTCTCTACCAACTGGAAGCTCTGATGGAGAAACCCTCCCACAGTACTCTGATACTGAAATGTAGCCTCCCTCTGAAACAGACCTCACTGCAATCTAAGCTCTGAAACTCCTCCCTGATGATGATGCACCCTCCTCACCAAGTGTGCCCTCCTCCAAGCAAGAACCTCTCCACTAAATAAATGAGGACCTAAGCTTGATGGCTACCTCCATGGATAGAAGCATCCAAGCTTTCCTCAACCATAGCCTGAAACCTCTTGCTCATGCTCTCTCTCAAACTCTCCAAGTGAACAAATGAGTGAATGAGCTCCTCCTTGGCCTTTGCGCCCCTCTTGAACCTCCATAAGGAAACCTAAAGTTTGGACGATTGAGATCATCCAATCTCATGTCCAATCAATGGTTGAGATCATCCCATAATAATCTCACTCTCAAACCCACTTTGGGTTAAGTTCCCTAAGTTCACTTTATGTCTCCTAATTCACCCACAAAGTGAATTAAGAGTCATTTAGGCTAAAATGACCAAATTTCACTTTTGACTTAAATCTCCTATGTCAAAGTGAAATTAGACATAAAGTACAAGGCACAAAGTACATAGTACTTCCCACATGTGTTTAAGAGCTCACAAACACATGGGAACACTTCCCAAGGTACATAATCCCAACAGGATCTTCAGTCCAACAGTTACCAGGAGCAGCCTAGGGGCTAGGGCGCTCATTTTGGAACAGTTTCCAGTCCATTCTGACGAGTATATTCATTAGGGCGAGTTTTCCAGTATCTGCAGCAGTTGTCGTAAGCTTTTGGAACTGCATTTTGTCGATCTATCCATGCATGCACAAATCTTCCTTCATCTTCTATTCATGGGTATTTCATGTTAGTTGCTTTGTATTCCAATGACGATCCATGAGATCTAACTGATGACTAGTTTATCTGCTTCCAGCATATTATTGTATTTCTTGCTTTTTCCTCATAATACATATTAGTGAGATGTGTTGTCCTTTCTTTCACATGCATCATATATACTGCTAAAACAATAAATGAATGAAACACACATGTGAAAATCACCAAGCATGTTAAAACATTAACCCAAACGCATTCAGAAACCCCCAGAGTATCAAATCCGAGTGATAAAACAATAGTTCAGCAGTAGATTTCCAAATGAGTTGGATCAGGGATATTTCACAGTAATTGTGTGCTACTAGCTGATTGTTGCATACTTATAGAGACATCGACTATGATTATGGCTAATGGCATTGTAGTAGTTGTGTTCTACTAGTTGACTGTTGCATAATCATAAGTATGACTATGGTTGATGGCATTGTAGTAGCCATGTGCTACTAGTTGATTGTTGCATAGTCATATGGATGACTATGGTTGATGGCATTGTAGTAGTTTTGTGCTACTAGCTGAATACTACATAGTCATGGAGATTGCAGACTATGATTATGGTTGATGGCATGGTAGTAGTTGTGTGCTACTAGTTGATTGTTGCATAATCATAGAGACTGTTGGACCGCATGGTAATAGCTTGTGTAGCTATCAGTTGATTGCAGGAGAGAGACATTGTGTCTCTGGATAGTAGTTGTGTGCTACTTGGAGTGGTTGTGTACCACTGGATAGTAGTTATGTACTACTACGGATCGGCACGGTCGTGTTCTACTGGATGGCATTGTAGTAGTTGTGC
The DNA here is from genome assembly GCA_009831015.1 of Picea engelmannii. Taxonomy (NCBI): domain Eukaryota; kingdom Viridiplantae; phylum Streptophyta; class Pinopsida; order Pinales; family Pinaceae; genus Picea; species Picea engelmannii. The sequence goes on along the minus strand of ML780288.1, from coordinate 614,955 downwards.
GCTACTAGTTGATTTCCATGGAGACTACCAGTTCACATTGGAAGTAGTTGTGCGCTACTTGATTGCAGAGACTGTGACAGATGATTTGAGTTGTCGATGGCATTGTAGTAGCTGTGAGCTACTAGTTGATTGCAGAGTAGTCAGTGAACTACTAGATGAAGACATCGTGAAAGATACCTCCCTAGCTAAGAGGGAGTGTTGATGTTTGGTAGCTGCGGGAGGAACTTTCCCTCCTAGATGACCTTTCTTAGATACGAAGAAGATTCCGGAAGCAAGTGATCCATTGGACAGATGTGAAAATACCCCAGAAGAGAGGTTGGCCCAAAAGAATAAAGAATATTGAAGTGGCACCTCTCCAGAGGAGAAGTCGGCCCAGTCAAGTGGTCGGGAAGACTATAAATAGGAGGCGCCTTGGCTCATTTGTTCACTCACTCACACTCTCTCAGTTACACAAAAGCAAGGCGCAAGTTTGGAGAAGGTGACGCAGTTGCTGCAATAACAGAGTTTCTTCTTGTTCAGTGTTTTTGGTATCTCTCTCTTGTGCGCTACTCTTGGTAGTGGTGCGATATCTTGGCATTGTGTTGTTGCTGCAGCTGTGGTGGTATTTTTGGTTGAGCTAGCCTTTGAGCTAGGGTTTATCTGTTTGGACTTGCTTTGTGAACGAAATCTATCTAAGAAAGGTTTGCTCTAGGGATTAAAAGGGCTTACACCCCTAGAGAAGTAACAAAACTAGCTCTTACACAAGAGAGTCCATTAACCCAATTGATAAGGCACTAATCTATTTGTATTAAAGATATAAAATCATTGCATTGGTATACGTGAAATGTTGAGATATTGCAATTGTATAAGTTAGAATTGATTCTATATGCTATAAACTTTCTTGTGCCCTAGGGGCGTCTTGATTAGCCTAGTAATTCTCTTTGTTGTTACAAACTAATGCTACAGTCATTAGGGCTGCAACAAAACCCTCTTTCTTTCACTCTTTACTCTCTAATCTACTGCTGAAATTTACTTGTGAACCTAGATTATTGTTCTACTAGTTATTGCCTATCATTTGCACGGTTTACTTGTTGATTTTTGTGGTTAGATCTTGCTGTTGTAGCAATTGTTTGCTACAACCATTTGGCTGGTGTATAACTTTCTGATAACATCACATAACAACCCACTAATCACCACCAAAGTCTTGCTTAAATCAATGGAAGTTTGACTAGTCATTGCTAGCTTTATTTCTGATATCTTGTACTAGATTTTGGATGGTTAAATTTGTAGCTATTAACATCATTTGCTGCTGATATATATTTCCATATTAATGCAATTTTGGGACAACAAGGTTTCTTGCTGATTCCCCTTGGTTAAAGGCTTGGATTATCATCTTTTGTCTTGTTTCGGGTAAGGCTAACATTGTTTTGCAAGTATTCAACATTTGGCAACCACTTGTCCTTTCACAAGATTCATCTTCAAGCCTTTTCTTCATCTCCAAGCTCGACCTATAGGGGTGTTCATCATCATCATCCCACTTTCCATCTCAATCCCCGTAGGGTCACCGAGATTCTCCCCTTGTGGTGATTACATCACCACTAAAGTGAGGGGAGTGTCTATTTAAGGTGACAGTGGGTCTCCCGTAGTTATCCCACCTTTGTGACTTGGGTTGGGCTTTGCCCAAGCTACAATTCGTGGGATAACATAACCAACAAAAGGAAGGTGAGCAGGCGGAGGTGGATTTTCATCCTCACTGTCATCATTGAAGAAGAAACCAGAATAATATTACTAACATAAAAGTTGGGAAGAGAAGATGGCATAGACGTCGAAAATGACACACATGCCGAATTAGGCTCGCAGGCCGAGAGCCTTTCATCAAAATTAACATCTCTCCTAATAATAATTTCATTGGAATTAGGTTGATAAGGGGTAATTTTAAGGATGGAAATTTATCTCAGACTTGTATATAAAGGAGAGAGGTCATTGTGACATTTAATAATTGTGGAGACAAATGGAAGAGAGCTTGGTGATTTCAGTCCATCCTTGGTGATCTCAGTTGCAGCCATGGAGAGAGGCCACTGGGCCTCATGTTTGTTGTCTTGTCTTTGTTTTGGGCAGGTACTGGTGCTAGGAGGGCTGCTACAGGTCAAGTGTAGGCTCGGCCTGCCTAGGAGAGGCAGCCGCAGCCTAGAGAGAGCTCGGCCTGCCTAAGGGAGCATAGCCGTAGACCCTAGAGAAGCTCGGCCAGCAAGGGAAGGCAGCTTGGGTCTGCCAGGCTGCTGTTTGGAGGTTTAGACAGCAAGAAAAGGGGTGGACAGCAGGCCTAGGAGGTTCAGCCTAGGCTAAGAAGGTTGCCGCAGGCTGGGACAGCAAGCTAAGTGCCTCAGCCTAGGGTGACAGGGTTGCTGTAAGTTGGGACAGCAGCTAAGGAGGTGGCCTCAGGCTTGCTGGAAGCTCGGCCAGCAAGCAAAAGGTGGTTGTAGGCTGTTAGGAGGCTCAGCCAGCCTGTGGTAGGCTACTGCAGGCCCCAGGAAGGAGTAGCAGCAGCAGCAAGAGGGTTGCCACAGGTTGGCAGTAGGCAGACTCTTGTGTCGACAGCTGGAACATTGTGACAGCTGTCAGGAGGGCTATTTCTCGAGGTCTGTAGCAGAATTTTGTGGGGTTGGACAAGTGAACAGCAGGCTGTTTTGAGGGCTGTTACAGGGGTAACAACACACTGTCCTGAGGACTGTTACAGGGATAACAGCAGCAGTTTTGAGGGAAGGGTTGCTACAGGGGTAACAGCAGTATATTTGAGGGCTATTACAGGGGTAACAGCAGCAGAATTGAAGACAGCTTAAGGGCTGCAACAGCAGCTAGTGTCTGGGCAGATGAGGGGTTGTTACAAGTGTGTGACAGCAGCCTTTGGACAGCCCTATAGAAGGTTGATCAAGTCAGAGAAAAGGGGCTGAGTCAGCAGTCTCTTGGAGTGAATTTTGGACAGCCCTTGAGGGCAGATTTTGGACAACAAGAAGAGCTGGAAGGACTCAGCCAATCTGGAGCAAGGAGTTGCAGAGGCAGTGGAGGGTTTGAGGGGGCAAGGGATGCCCTAACCCTCAGCCTCAGGACAGCAGCATTGGCACGGAAACCAATGAGGGTTTTGTTGATATTATGGTAGTTGCGGGAGGTATTAACCTCCACTTGTAACCTTCGACGAGACTAGAATATTCCAGGAAGCAAGAGAAACCCTAAAGCCTTGGACAATAACCCTAGAAGACAAGTCGCCTAAAGAGAATAATTGATATTGAGTTATTAGACCCCAGGAAGAGAAGTCGACCCAGCCAGTCAAGATGGAGCAGTATAAATAGAGGGCGCTAGGGCTCATTTGAGCCTCACTCACTCGCAACTGCATAAGACCTGTAGTGCGCAAGTTTGGAGAGGAGGTGCAGCTGCAGCTGCTGCAACTTGTATTTCGCTTTCTGGCTTGGACTTTCTCTCGGTCTTTGGTTATCTTTGCTTGGTGCGCTAGCCTTGGTTGGCTATTGATCTGCTACCGGAATTCTTCTCTATTTCAAGGTTAAGGTGCTCGGGGGTGGCCTTTGTGCCTATGGTTGGGTGACAATATTGCTATATTGTCTATTGGTTAAACAAGCACACCCACTTTTCTAACAGGTTATGGGCCCACACCTCCTTCAGTCAGTCTAACCACTGGAAGGAAGCTAAGCCATAAGATTATCAAGCTCGTTGAAGAACTGTCGCTAGGGTTTCTAGCAGGTGCAGTTACTGAAGCATTGTCGCTAGGGTTACTAGCAGGTGCAGTTACTGAAGCATTGTCGCTAGGGTTACTAGCAGGTGCAGCTGCAAACCCTAAAAACTCTTGCCCAACACCTTATGATGGAACACCTTACTCAAGGAGAGGATATTCTAGTGCGCCTTAGTCCAGCGCACCTATTGGCACTCTCAGAAGGCAAAAACGTCAAGGTTGAGATTTTGGGTCAAAGTCAATGTTTGACCAGTCAAGGTCAAAGTTTGACCAGCTATCAGTCAACAAAAATATGAATGAAAACACAGATCATCTACACTATTCAGATCTTACAGGAACTATTGAAGATGACATGTGGATAATTGACAATGGAGCTTCCAGACATATGATAGGAGACCGAGTCAGACTCTCCAGTTTGAATGAAAAGAAGACATCCTACAAGGTAGAACTTGGAGACAAGAACACCTATCCAGTCGAAGGAATTGGTCAAGCCTCCATCAAATTGAAATTAGGTAACAATGTTCATTTGAGTAATGTCTTATATGTACCTGGTTTAGAAAAGAACCTTGTATCCATATCTTGCCTAGAAGACAAAGAAAATAGAATAGCCTTTGTAAATGGTGAAGTGCTATCTTGGTATAGAGACTCTAGCATAGAGAATGCTAGAGTTATTGGAACTCGTGAAGGCAGATTGTACAAACTACTAAAACGTAATGATGAAGCTCCTATACATGATGAAGTCAATCCCAGTGAACTTTGGCATAGAAGGTATGTTCATCTTAACTATCAAGCATTACCTTTCCTCGAGAAAATGGTTGAAGGAATATCAGAACTACAATCTACACATGAAGGAATTTGCAGAGGATGTGCTCTTGGTAAAAATGTTAAGAAGACATTCTCAAGTAGCAATAGTAGATCTAAGGAAATCCTAGATCTAATACATTCAGATGTTTGTGGTCCGATGCCAGTCAAATCTCTAGGAGGTTCTCTTTTTTATGTAATCTTCATAGACGATTACTCAAGAAAGAATTGATTATATCTCTTGAAGACAAAGGATGAAGTTTTCAGCAAGTTTCAAGAATTCAAAGCAGAAACAGAAAATCAAGACTTTGAGAACAGATAATGAAGGAGAATACACATCCAAATAATTTGTTGCCTTTTGCAAATCAACAGGGATTAGGAGGGAGCTAATCGTTCCTCATAATCCTCAACAAACTGGTGTAGCAGAAAGGAAGAATAGATCCATTGAGGAAACTGTGAAGGCACTAATGAACGATCAAGGTTTATCCATGTATTTAGGGGGAGAAGCAGCCATGACAGCAATATATGTTCAGAACAGAAGTCCCCACCGCATATTGAAGGATATGACTCCAAAAGAAGCCTTCTCAGGAAAGAAACCCAATGTGGAACACTTAAGAATCTTTGGGTGCCCTGTTTACATTCATATCCCCAAGGATAAAAGGAAGAAACTAGAACCCTCAGGAAAGAAGGGCATATTTGTTGGATACAGTGAATCATCCAAAGCCTACAGAATCTATATTCCAGAACAACATAAGATTGAAGTTAGCAGAGACGTAACCTTCAATGAGAAGATGGCTTTCAAGAAATCTATAGAAGAATCCATGGAAGAAGAAGAATATGAAGAGCCTAAAGAAGAAAGCACCTATTTTCCAAAAAGTCAGAATGAAGAACCAGAACAACTTGATCATCCGATGCAACCATGTGAACCTATTGAATCAGTCATTGTACCTGTTATCCCCCACTTTAGGGATAACTAAGGAGATTATGTCTCGAGGCCCACAGGTCCTCAACATGGAGTATTGAGAGCTAGATCAACTTGAGCATGGCCCTGGAGGGCCCATCTTTTCTTCCTTCAGCACCTCCACTTTGTCAACAGCAGTAGCATCCATCACCTCGGCTTGGTCTTGTAGCAGAGATGGATCTTGCTCCATGAGGTAGTGAGTCCGAGTATCATGGTATGTGTCACTCTGATCCTCAAAACCTTTGAATATGTGCATTTAGTCCTTTTTGTTTCTAACGGGTGCTTGGATCTTATAATTATCCACTTGACCATGTCTGGGGGGAATGACAGGATGCCCTAGTAAGCTTGTGCCCATAGGTTTTGAGTTTCCACTGGGGGGATTCATGAAGAGTCATCATCCGCTCCCGTCATACTTACCATTTTCCATCTTACTCCCGCTCATCCATCCCATTACATTGGTCTGGATATTGGGTTGGCCAATTATTTAAGGGTTGCACCTTACCTTGTGGGAAGAAGGGGCTAAAGGCCCAAACTGTAAAAGCAACTGGCAAAAGACAAAAGCCTAAAAATAAAACCTCGATATGCTTCGCCCAGGGATCCCCGAGAAAGCAATAAAAGGCTTCTCAGCAAGAAACAAAGGGACCCATAAAAAAATAATAAAACAAGACCTAGTCAGAGGATAGGGGGTCTCATCATGAGCCAGCCTATTAGGTCCATGGGCATCTAGCGGTATGACACTACTAGCAGTTGGTTACCACGCCAGGGTAGTGGCTCTTGGTGGCATAGCCAAGAGAAAGGGGGTCTCATCACTAGCCAGCCTTCTCATTTCCGTGAAAGTGTTTGTGGGTAACATTGCCACCACTGGTCACCACGCCAGGGCAGTGTCCCCTGATTAGCTTCTTGAAAGAAAAAGAAATAAAGAACAAAGATAAAAGGCATGAATGGGCTTGGAAACATTTTCATCCGAGACAGGTGCAGCTCACCCTCTATAGAGGCACCCACAGGTAAGCCATGCATTTCCCTGCTATCAGTGCACCCCTTGTCCAAACATCCCTTATCCACCTCATCCACTCACATGACTTGGATTTGACTTCTCTCGAAAACATCCCACATCCAGTGAGCATTAGCCCAATAGGACGCCATGTCACTTCTTCCAAACTTGGTTTGCAGATTTGTGTAATGTCTTTGAGCACTTGACTGGGTAAAAGGGGTTTTATGCACATGTTTAATAAAATTGATGATTGGATGTGATTGACATTGCTATGATCCTTGTGACTTATGAGCCCATGGAGGGCGTATCTGTTGATGTGCAGGATCATACCCGACGGACAGGTACCATATTGGACAAGTACACATGGGGAGATGATTAGTTCAGACCTCCATGGGGCTGAGAGCCCACCAGATGGATGTTGAGACCCCAACAGGGGGCAGAGACAGGTCAGAGAGGTTTGCACCGGAGAAGAGGAGGAAGTTCCACAGAGGCAGCCTGACAGAACCTTACCCAGGGGGGTTGTGCCCTTTCCACTGGGACGTTGGCCTTGGAAGGCCCATGACGTCACCCAGAACATCTTATGAAGTTATCCAGTGATATGGGAGTTTTGGGAGGCAATTGTGGCATGTTTGGCACATGTGGCAACTGCTAGAGGCCCAAGGAGGGCTAACGTTTTGCTCCAGGAGGCCCATGTTGCCCTAGAAAGGGCTAACATCACTCTAAAGGGGCATGACGTCTTCACTTTTTCTTGATTACGGTTTTAAATTATGACATTTAATGTAAAACAGTATTATTGTGTATTTTGGCCATGTCGGCCTTTTGGTGACCTAAAATTAAATTAAGGTCATTGCTATTGTATAAATAAAGAGCTAAAACTCTCTTATTTTCAGGATCTTTCACTCACACTTGTGTGAGGTCTGAAATTTGCGCCCTCCTTTAGGGTTTTTGGCTGAAATTATTGATGTGCACTTGTTGAAGGAGGCATTTCTTGGCTATTTTCTGCATTTTCTTGGTGGAAGGTTTACAACTAGGGTTTGGCTTAATGAATGCTTGATGAATGTAAGTGAATTTCTGCAATCCTTCTTTTATTTGAATGGTTATGTTATCTTTTACTTGCATTTTAATGAAATTTGCTGGATTAAAACCCTAGGGAATAAGCACATGTTGGTGTCCTTGTTTCAAGTCCCTACTAAGTTATGCTAAGAGCCATTTTATTTGTTGAAGATAGATGTTAGAGCCTTGCCATAGCAACACTCTACCATTCACTCTTCAAGCTAGCCATTTTTACTTTGCCCTTTGAGCTAAAGAAGGAGGAAGGCGCACTAAGGCCTAGGTTTACTACACCTTAGTGAGTCGTCTTCCCCTAGGGTTGATAGGTTGAAGCCTTGCCTTAGTAACACTTCAACCATCATATCTCTCTTGTCTTTAGCCCAACCATTATCATTTCATCCTTCAACTTTTGCAACTAGTTTGACTCCATTTTCCCTAATAACGCATTGATCTAAGACCTTGTACTTGAGTGCTTTTGATCACAACTTCCAAATACTCTTGAACAATCATTAACATCTTCTAACCCTAGCCTAGATTAACTTACTAACCCTAATGTTGTTGTTATCCATTTGAGTTATACTTACACTTTGCAGCATTTAATCCTTTATTTGAGCAAATTGAAAGATTGGCTAGTCGTTGCTTCTAATGAATGTTGGTATTTGACATTGATGATAAATCATTATTGCTCATTGTGAAGCTTCTTTAGCATTTATTGTGAAGTAATATATTGTAATCATCGCTATTGTACATCATTGATTTGCTTCATCAATATTATCTATCAATTGCTTTATATCAGAAAGTCCTTGATTATATGAAGTACTAACCAACAAGTGATCTTGCACATATATAGTTTTTCTTGTTGCTTTGTCTCGGGCAAGTACACTTATGGTTATTTTTATCTTTATTGGCTATTTAGCCGGACTTTCTGATCGGTGGTGACTTGTGAGGGGAGAAACTTTTACTTAGCCATAAGCCTTTGCCTTCTCAAAACCCCAAGTCACCGGGGACGTCTCCCCTGGGCCTACCACCCTAAACAGAAAGAGCTATCCCATTGAGGTGACAGTGGTAGGATAGTCTCAGTTTCGCCAGTTTGCCTTTCTTTCACCTATCCTTTACTTCCAAGTACAAACTGTGCGATAACAGTACCCAAAACTAGAAAATGTCCAGCTTGGCTTGAAGCTACTCTACAAGAAGCAGAAAGACTCAAAGCTCCAAGTGGCACCTTCAGAGAAAGCAAAAAGCCCAAAAGATTCTCCAGCTATGCAGCATGTATGACAAAGCTTATAAATTAAGAACCCACCACATTTGAAGAAGCAGCTCATAAGAAACAGTGGAAAGAAGCCATGACAGAAGTGTTAAAATATTGTGTAACTGCAAATAATACTCTTACCCCCTTTGTGGATAAAGTAAAAGATATTATATATATATATATATATATATATATATATTATATTGACAAGTCGGCCCTATTGTGCCTAGACAAGTCAAAAGTAAATTAGAAAGATAAAGTGGACAGGTCGGCCCTGACCTAATTATTGGGGGGGGGCACAACTTGTATTTATAAGAGGCCTAGAACCTCATTTGTACACACACTCATCAATCTCTCTCTATTGAGAGTGACACAACCACAAGGAGAAGTGATGCAGCTACAAGGAAGAGTATCTCAATAAAGGTGAAGGTTATCTTGGTGAAAGACTATCTTGGTCTAAGTGGTGTGCTACTCTATTCTGGTTAGGGTTTCTGGTGGATCTTCTGTTTGGTGAGATCTCTCTTGTGAGAGACACTGTACTTGGTTATTGAATCTATATTAAAGAAGTTTTGTTGGGTTTTCTTCCCCTTTAGGGTTTCCCAAGATAAATGCGTGTGTACTCTGTGATTGTGTTTCTTTCAGTAAGATCCTTATTATGTTGTTGTTATAATGAAGATTAATGATAACAGATTAAGCAATAAACTTAACAAGAAAAACACCAGTCTATCGTGAAAAATAACATGTGGTAAATCATGCCTAGACCCAAGGAAAAATCAGTGGTAACTTCAAAATGGGTCTATAAGATCAAACATGCAGTAGACGGAAGCGTGGACAAATACAAGGCAAGGTTCGTAGCTAGAGGGTTCTCCCAGAAGGAGGGAGAAGATTATGATGAAACCTTTGCTCCTGTTGCCAGATATACTTCTATTAGAGCCATTATGTCTCTTGTTGCTTCCATGGGATGGAGTCTACATCAGCTGGATGTAAAGACATCTTTTCTCAATGGAGCAATTGAAGAAGAAGTATACATTGAACAACCTCAAGGTTTCGAAGTACATTCCAAAGACACTCATGTTTGCAGATTAAAGAAAGCCTTGTATGGACTCAAGCAAGCTCCAAGAGCTTGGTATGCCAGAATTAACAGTTACTTAGTAAGACTTGGTTTCTCTAAGAGTCATGCAGATCCAAATCTCTACTACAAGGTTGTGAACAGTGCAACTGTGATTATATTGTTGTATGTCGACGACTTATTCTTGACAAGTGCAAAGTCTCTCATCACCCAGTGTAAAAAGGAATTAGCTTATGAGTTCGATATGAAAGATCTTGGTCTCATGCACTATTACTTGGGACTAGAAGCATGGCAGAAGCGTGGTGAAATCTTTCTTGGACAAGGAAAGTATGCAGTGAAGATTCTTCAGAAATTTGGAATGTTGGATTGCAAATCCATGGCCACTCCTATGATCACAGATATAAGAAAAGTAATAGACTCAAATTCTGATCTAGTAGACCCGTCCCTGTATCAGCAATTGATTGGGTCGTTGATGTATCTAGTGAATACTCGACCAGATATTTGATTTGTTGTAAACACCTTAAGTCAATTCCAGGTGGAACCCAGACATGAGCATTGGATAGCTGCAAATCATGTTCTAAGATATATTCGTGGGACCGTAAACTATGGTTTAAGATACACCTCATCCAGTGATATACAACTTCATGGATTCACAGATTCAGATTGGGCAGGGAGTGCAGAAGACAGAAGGACTACTTCATGGATGTGTTTCAGTATGGGCTCTACTATGATATCATGGGCAAGCAGGAAACAGAAGTTCGCTGCACTCAGCACAGCAGAAGCAGAATATATCGCAACAAGTGAGGCATGTACCGAAGCAGTATGGCTGAGGAAGCAGATTTCTGGACTATTTGATCAGGTACCAGATTCGACCGTAATAGACTGTGACAATCAAAGTTGTATGAGGCTATCAGAACACCCAGTGTTTCATGACTAGTCGAAACATATTGAGATCAAATACTACTTTATTCGTGATAAAGTCCAGGAAGGAGAAGTGAAACTCTAGCATATCTCCACAAATGAGCAGGTAGCAGATATTTTGACAAAGCCTTTGTCCAGGATAAAGTTTGCGTACTTAAGGGACAAGATGGGGCTCGTGGAGATAACTCCCTTAGCTGAAAGGGAAGAGACGGCTCCCCAGGTTGGGAGGGAGCACTGATATATATTATTGATTCATGGGTAGTCATTTTCCAATTTGGAAAATGGTCCAGGTTGGGCAATTCCTTTCCAGTCCGGAAAGTGGTTCGAGATTTCTGACGAACAGGCATTTTCCAGTTCGGAAAAAGGTCTAGATCGAACAGTCATTTTCGGAATGAAAATGGTCTAATAGATTGTTGATGTACCATAGACAGTGATTCCCCTTGTGGCCAGTGTGGGGGAATGGTCTAGGACAGTCATTCATCTTGGTAGTCACTATGAGTAGTGGTCAAGTAGAATCAGTGTTGAAAAAATCGTCGATTTTTCGCGACTTTTACCCTGAGCCGATTTTTACCCTCGAAAAAATCACGATTTTTTGGATTTTGGAAAAGTCGTGAATTTTAATAAATCGTAGACTTTTCCAATAAGCTGCAGTTCGATCCAAAAAGTCGTCAGACGCAGGGAACCCGCAGGCATAAGGACGCATTTTGGTTTTTTTTGGGTCATTTGTGTTTTTTTGGTTGTGGAGAAGGAAGGAGAAGGGTTTGTGGTCTTCCTCAATCACTGTGGAGGCAACTTAACAACCATAATCATCACCATCAAGGATTTCTAAGTGGAGCAAGGGTTCAATTTCATTTGCCAACTGGTGTTGAATCTTCCATTCATAGGTATGTATCTAAATCCCTCCATGTTAATGTTTTTTTTCCATAGATTTTTGCAAGTTTGCTTGCCTCTTTGCTTGCCTATGTTTTGTTTTTTTGG
>ML780288.1:572894-591381 GCA_009831015.1 Picea engelmannii | reverse complement strand
TTTCATTACTTTATATGTCATAGTCTACATAGTATAGAATCTAGAATCTAGATGATAGATTCATAGTATTTAAATTTTAGCAACTAGCTCAGTTCAAACTTTCTTGTTTTGGACCTTTCGGTCTTCATACTTCAGTTACCACTGACCATTATAGATGGCCTATTTTGTAAACATAACTATTTGGTCATGACTCATGTTATTGTTGATAGTTGTTGGATAATTGATTTTATTTCATAAGTTTATGGTCTACTTTCTATTATATCAATATGGCTTAAAATTTTGTATGTTGGTTTGTAAGTTTGTAATTGCTAGAATCTACACGGTTGATGCTTGAGCCTTGAAATTTGAATTTTGAATGATTAATCTTTGATGTACTATGGTCCATGGATGCCATTTCTATCTATATTAATGTACAAATGTGCATGTTTTCATAATATCATATATTCTGCAACGAATTTTTCTTTCTACATGTTTTTTTTTAATATAAATGCAATATATATATATATATATATATAACGCTTCGTAGATGCTCCACTCCAAAAACATTTTGGAAAATGATGCTCCCGTTCTCTAAAACGCTCCCGCTCCGTGCAACATTGGTATATTCTATAAGCCTTTGAAATATGATAATATCACTGTATCCAACGAAGGTGCCCTCCTTTCTTGAAGACTCTAGCTTCGTTCTCTTTTCCTTGGGAACATGAATGTACATTGGGCAGCCAAATATCCTCAAGTGGTTCACTTTTGGTTTCTTTCCCGTGCATACTTCTTCTGGTGTCTTGTTCCCCAATATCTTATGAGGACTTATGTTCTAGACATATACGATTGTATTGGATGCTTCTGCCCATAGATGCATGGGTAAGTTCTAGTCATGGATCATTGCTTTAGCTGCTTCTACAATTGATCTGTTCTTTCTCTCTGCAACCCGATTCTGTTGGGGGTTGTAGGGAGTTGTTAGCTCCCTCTTAATCCTTGCTTCTCTGCAAAAGTCTTTGAATTCATTTGAGGTGTATTCACCTCCATCATCTGACCTCAATACTTTAATCTTTCTTCCAGAGAGATTTTCTACTAAAGCCTTGAATTCTTGAAACTTACTGAAAACTTCATCTTTTGCTTTTAAGAAATAGATCCATGTTTTACGTGAGAAATCATCAATAAAAATGACATAGTACACAAAGTTACCTAGAGATGGTACAGTCATTTATCCGCATACATCTGAATGTATGATGTCCAAGATCCCCTTGGATCTATTGTCACTACTTGAAAAACTTCTCTGGGCATTCTTACCAAATGCACATCCTTTGCATACTCCATCATGCTCTACCTGCATATCTGGTAGACCTGTAACCATCTTGCTCAAAACTGGTAAGGCTCTGTAATTGAGGTGAGCAAGTCTTTGGTGCCATAGCTCACTAGAGCTAACACTCTTGTGTACAAGGGCTTGTTCTAGGTGTCCTTTCAATTTATACAATCCTCCCTCTCGGACACCAATCACAGTAGTTGTATCTATACTTGAACCCTTAGGCCATAGAAGGACTTGGCCATCCACAAAAGCTACTCTAAAGCCTCGATCTTCTAAAGCAGAGAAAGAAAGAAGATTCTTCTTGAAACCTTGTACAAACAAAACATCCTTTATTGAAATAGAGTTACCTGAATCAAGTTGGTAGGAGGCTTCTCCTACTCCTTTTACCGTATGCCTGGAATCATCCCTAAGTTCCACTTGAAGGGATGAACTCTTTTCTGTCAATTTTGTAAGAGAACTTCGGAACCCAGTCATGTGTTTGGAAACACCACTATCCACTAGCCAAATATCACTTCCTTGAGTGATAGTACCTGTGAGAGCTGAGAAAAATGCATACTCTTTATCTTTTGATTCCTTTGTCTTTTCCTGAGATGTGGACTCTTCCATATCTACTGCATGTGCATGATGTTTTCTTTTTCCTTTCCCTTGAGGACATTGATAGGCAAAGTTTCCCAACTTCTGACAGTTGAAACATCTAATCTTGGATACATCCTTCTTGTGATCTGGAACTGATTTTCTGTTTTTCTTTGGACTGGTGTTTCTTCTTTCTTTCCTTTTCTTCACATGAGCAGCAAGAGTTTGGTTCTCTTCATCATTGGTCTTCTGCGACTTGGATATCAATCTTGATTCTTCTTGGGTACAGTCTGACCATAGCTTGTCAAATTTGGGCAATTTCCTTCTTGCACAAATTCCCTGAACAAATGCATGCCAAGAAGAAGGAAAGCCATTAAGAGTTGTAGTCACAAGCTCTGCATCATCCAATGAATCTCCAATAGCTGCTAGTTGATCCTTGATCTGACAAATCCTCATGAAGTAGGTGGAAATTGTATCCGACTTGTTCATCATCACATTTCTGAGTTGATGGCTTAGGGTTAGCTTCCTGCTTGTGTTCTTGCTTTCATATAGTCTTGTCAAGGCATCAAACATCTCCTTTGGTGTCTTAAATTCTGATACATTGGGAATCAAGTAGTCCTTGATTGAATATGTCAAGATCCTCTTGTCTTGATCTCATTCTTCTTATGTTTTGCCTTGGCGTCTTCCTCTTCTGGTTCTGGGAGAACTTGCTTGACATGATCCAAAAGCTCATTCTCTTCTAGAATGAGAAGTATTCTATGCTTCCACGATCTGAAGTTGTCTGCTCCATCCAGCCTATCTTCAACTCTCATGCAGGTGGTCATTTTTGCTGGTAGAAACCCTAGGCCTAAAAAATCTCAAAAATTCAACCTTCTTGAAAAGTCAACGCTAGGGTTTCAAGAGTTGCACTAGGGTTAGGCGAGTTGCTCTGAGGTGGAGTTTGTCCCAACGACTTTGGAATAAGTGCTCAACGAGCTTGACAAAAGAAAACTATGCAACAGCAAAGTGCAACGACAAATCTTATGTGTAGTGGAAAATCCCAAAGTACGATCTTCCTTCCAGTGGTTAAACTGTTCTGAAGGTAACCAGCTCCGATACCATGTTAGATTTTATTAAATTTTCAGAGCAATAGATTTACCAGAGTATTTAGATCTTCTTTTACATTCAATAACCATATACTGAAAATATAAGTAGATAGATAAGCACAAGAAGACACAAAGATTTATCCTGGGAAAACCCCAAACCCGGGGAAAAAACCAGCCAACTTTTCTTAGAGAGATTCTTTCTAATAATACAATCCAACCATGAACAAGCTCTTATTCACAAGAGAAAAACATTGATAATGAAGAAACCCTGATAACAATAACTTATCTCTTCTTGTCAAACCCTAGCAGAGGTAGACAACTGCAACACCACACGGAGCTAGCACACCTCTCCTAGAGATAGCGCACAAGAGAAACCACCAAGAATCACCAAGAAACCCCAGTTGTTGCAGTAGTTGCGTCTTCTCCTTGTCTCAGACTTGCGCCTTCTTCTTGAGTGAGATAACTGAGTGAGTGAGTGAACAAATGAGTAAGGCGTCACTTTATTTATAGTCTTCGAGTCACTTAGCTGGGGCCGACTTCTATTCCTAGAATTCTATTTTCACTTTATCTTTTCATGTGGGCCGACTTCTCTTCCTGGAAATTCTATTTCCACTTTATTCTTTTCCCGTGGGCCGACTTCTCTTCCGGGGTGTTCTTCAATTGTTCAATGGTCTTCCTTTGACTTCTGGAATCTTCTATTTTCTCTAAGAAAAGTTGTGCATGAGGGAATACCTCCTACTGCTACCAAAACATCAGCATTTTTCTTGTGTAAAGATTGGGCCATTGTCCCTGGTACGGGAGCCCATTGGTTCTTGGTTTAAGAACATTGGATTTGAGCAATAAATTCTTGTGTACCTATGTATGATCTAACTTGATCTAACTGCTAGATTTATCTTCCGCTGTGCTAAATGGTTAGCCATCTCAGTGTGTTTATATTTACAGTTCAAATTGGGTAAATTTGTGTATAACTGTCGAAGACATAGACCAAACCTGAGGTGCATTCAAAATCTAACAAATGTTGTTGCAAGCATATTCAGAATGTACACTTTTATTTTTTAAATAAGAAGATACATCATACAAGTCTTTTCTGAGGAAAAAATGAAATCTTGAGAAACTGCAATTTCACCTTTCTGATCACTAGATGATCTTAGGTCAGTAAGCCTCTTAGAAAGTTCAGTAGCTTGCTTTTGTCGTGATATCTCCTTTTGACTCTGGGATTGAACACCAGATTCTAACTCCAGTTGAATTTGCTTCACCTGACGAGTATAAGTTTGAGCAAAAGTTCATTATTTTTTCTGACCGAGAACAGCAATATATCATGAGAGCTGGAAAGACCACCTTGAAAGAAAATAAAAAACCTATTTGCTATTTAGAATCTTTAAAATGAACAGTTAAATTGAACTTAACGTTCACATTTACATTAAAGTAAAAACAAGCCAATAATTTTGGGTTTCTCATTCTTACTCTTTTAATCAGATCCACAGGTTCCATTGCTCGACGAATTTCTTCTGCCTCCTTTATATACTTAAGTTGTTCTGCAGTAAATTGAGTGCAGCAGATAATCTTGTTAGAATAGGAAATTCACTGACTAACAAGTTTCCAATGTACATTAGAATACAAAGAGGTATTCTGGGACCTCTTTCATGTTTCCAAGAACAACACACCTTTTATTCGAAAACCTATAGCATAAAATATGGATAAAAATTTACATTATAAATCAAGAAGACAGATATCAAGTTAAAAGTAATTTAAAGTTCTAAAATTCTCAAGCTTGGCCTCAGTAAAAGCAAGTAGATGATATAGCCCCCATCAGGGTTCAAGTCATGCCGATGACATGCTTGTACTTGTGCTCATGCCTATGGACACCCACAAGCACATGCAAAAAAGCAGTCGGGGCCAGATGCAAGCCCTGGGTTCCTTTGACGGAATAGGTACGCCCTACTCATGGCTGCTTAGACAAAGGCGACCTATGACACTCAATTCCTGGTAATAAGGAGCTCAGTCAAAAAAAGAAAAACGCTGTAGCAAAATGTGTCATAGTGAATTCTTCAGCCAGTTAGTTTGAGATGAGAGACATGATCAGGGATTTAGTAGTGTTAAAGTGCTCATAAGAGACATTTACATAACAAATACCCCAAATATTATATCTAATAAAATGAAGAAATAATTTATTTTCAATCTTCTAGCCAAACCACTAAATAGCTCACAGTTAGCATTGCCAAATATTAATATATATAAAACGTGAAGTTCTAGGAAATATCAAACCAAGCATGTAATGTAAGCACAAGTACACAATGTTGTATGTATAGACATCCTTCATACTCGTTGACCATGTGAATATAGTGGACTCCATCAAACAGAAGCTAAAACAGTTGAAGTTGTCCCATATTTTTTGTTTTGTGTTTTTTAAAATGAAGTTCCTAATTAAATATTCTTTTGTTGAGTGTCATTAAACTCAAATAGGTACTAATTTACATTAACTGTTGGTTGTCATCTGTTTTAACATTTGAGAATGAAGAAATCAGAGAAGTTCACGATAATTCAAGAATTGGACATTATTCCTTCTGTTAATGTAACATTTGCATTATATTCTCATTGTTCATGCTAGCTATGAAACATCCATTCTGCATATCATTAATGTTTTTCATTCACTCTCTATGTTATCATGCATTTGTACAAAACAATTTAGCCAGGGTGCATTGCCCAGGAGTGTGCACCTGCTCCCGGTGTGCACTTGGGTGCATCTATCCAACCCCATGAACCATTGGTGTGACGAAAAATGCAAGACCATGCATAAATATCTCCATTTTACCCTTCACTCGTCATCCACCCTCTATTCCATTTGCATGGTGCAAGTATCTACTATTGACATCTTTGGCATAAGAAATGAGGCTTTCTTGCTTCAAAGAGATGCAGGCTTCTCTTGGCCTTCTGCACTTCCCCTAAATTCTTTTGGCATACCCTCCTCTTTCTGACCTGTTGGCTCAACCCTCTGTCAATGTTCCCCCCCACCTCATGCCACCTATTTTCCTCGATTAATATTAAGAGAGCTATCATGGCCATGAGCACTAGTAGAGAAGCAAATAGAGAAGGCTTCCAAGCTAAATTTCTCAAGCATGGTATGGACTTTCTTGCATTCCATACTGTTTATCTGTTCAACGTTGTAGTTTGTTCAAGCTTCCCACACTCATGGTCACAGCACATCATCCATCCAATTTTTAAATCAGTTTATCAGTTAATATATCTTATCCGAATAACTACAGAACTGTCATGATTGGGAATACCTAAACTTTATGCCATGGTTTTAAATATGTGGCTTGCAAAGAATTTGGAGAGGAACAAACTCGGAGCTAAAGGAAAAGCACGTTTCAAGAACAGCTACCAAAGTATGGACAATATATTTAGTTTTACACTTCGAGCTATTACTAAGGAAGCTAGGCAACAATCATCCAAAGTCTTTGGTTGTTTTGTGGACTTCCACAAGGCTTTTGATTTAGTCCCAAGGGTATCCTTGTTCCAAAGATTGTGAGATATTGGGATCTCCAAGTCTCTCATTGTTGTTATCATGAGGCTTTATGAGACAGTTATAGGATGATTTCATACATCTCAGTGATTCTCTAACTACATCTGGAGCACCATTGGGTTCTAGCAAGGATAACCCTTATTACCAACATTATTTCGAATCTACATTGATGAGCTGGAAACACACCTCAAGGAGAAAAATCATGTTGATGATGGTTGCCTTCTACACCATGTCTTGATTGCACTACTCCTATTTGCAAAAGATGTGGTCATGTTGGCCTCCTCTCCCAAGGGCCTCCAAAGATAGTTGGACAGCCTCACTAGTTTTTGTGACCATAGACAGATGGTGGTGAACCTTAACAAGACTAAGGTTAAGATATTCAATACCTCGAAGAAAAATCTGTCAAATTTTGATTTCTTTTTCAAAGGGGGCAAGGTGGAGATCACTATAGTATACACCTATTTGGGGATCCAGTTCACAAGCCCTAGATTCAGCACAAGATCTGCTTCCCAGTCCCAACTCAGCAAGGGTTGTGTCTTTTTCTGTGCTTGAGTACCAATATTTTTGTTGATTTTTAATCCATAATAACATATCTGAACTCAAAGATTCTAGTCTACAGCTGAAACTAAAAACAATAAGAAACACCAATTAAAATTTAAAACTTATGATTTTCAAAAACTAAAGCATGGGAGTATAGATCAAGAGTGTAGACTGTTACCACACAATCTAGCACCTTAGTGAAAAGCCTTCACAAGGTGCCAAGACTAATGGAACATCGAATCACCAGTCACCTAGGCAACAACTTCCCTCCTTTTAGTGAAGGATTGAATCCAACACAAGGGAGGCTTCCCCGGTAGGGCTTAGGACTCCTAAGGCAAGATACAATCAAGTATAAGGCCTCCAAGAATCTACCCAAATACCACCAATGAGATATGTTAAATAGATTAGGGTTTAGGTGGCTAATACAAGCCAATTCCAGATTTGGTTTGAGGTACTCTAGGGCAACTTTAGAAGGTTTATCAAGTCAATATTTGATGCAAGGTAATCGCCAAACACTAGAAATCAAGAAAAGACTAAGGGTTATTGTAAAACTTGTACAAAAGATAATAAATTACAGCAACAAGACAAGTTATATTAGCACCAATAATTCTAGCCCTTGAACAAGTAGTAAACCAATGAAAAATGGGGCTAAATGATGGATTAAACTAAGGTTTTAGAAAACCAACAAAATCTGAAAATATAGATGAATATAACAGCCAAGAAACCCTAAACGTCCACGCCTAATTAGGCTGAAATAAAAATCAGCAAAACAATTTTAGGGTTTAAAGATGATTTTCAAGTGAAGCACATGCATAAATACCAAAACGTATAGCTTTTTATGGCTGAAAAATGAATATATTTTTGTTATCAAACCCTAATTCAACCCTAAAACAATAAATAAAGATTGAAATTTGACTTTTATGATTGATTATTGGGAGAAGACTAGTGCCTACTGTTACCGCCCAAACTAGCAACCCTTGGGGGGATGCTAAGGGGATAGCACGATACAGGAAATGCACCATTGTCACCTTAGCATGATCTCCTCTTCACTTTAGGCCAGCTCCTAGAGACCAAGGGGGGTATCCCAATCCTTCTAACTACACACCTCAATATACGTGGGATAGACAAGTGCCTAAGTAGCCAAATGCCTTAAGAGTATTCAACCAAGGGTTAGGGCAATAAAGCTACAATATAAAGAGGGTTAGGAGCTAATTATAAGAGTGCTAAGATCTGAAATAAATATGCTTACAACAGAAAATACAAACCAGCACTATGATTTCACTCTTTAAATGAAGGAACAAGCACCTTTTACCATACAAGAATGAGATATTGTTGCATAAATCAAGAACCAATGATATACCTGAGTTATACCTTGATTGTATGCTATAAAATGGACTAGTTTGCTGCTGTCCAAATATTCCAAAATATGATTTATGATAAAAAAACACAGAAATTGCAGATTTTGGGTGAGGAAAAGTGCCCCAAGAGTGCCTAAAAGCCTCTCTATTCGGATTGGTGCTTTTCCAATCTTAGGGGGGTGTCCCTAGGGGTTGTATGCAGTTATCAAACTAAGATTTCTACGTAAAACTCCAATTGATTAGCACACAATAAAGCTCGCTCTTGAGCTGCCAATAAGCAGTGAAAGGCAAGTTAAACTTGAAAAAAATAAGTGTGGTTGAGATCAGATCCTAAAGATAGCTATAACAACAAATTTAATTGACATGAGTGAAGTGAATGTGTGCCTTAGGTGAAGAAGATTCAAAATAAGTGCATTGTAAACCACCATAACACTGCAAAACAACTTAATCAATGACATCCAATAGGTCCAAAGAGCTAGAACAAAGCATAATTTTACCAAATCACATATTGCCCAAGAGAATGATTTCATCATAGTGAGTCATAGGTGGTAGGCTGCCATGGATCTCCTTGTTTGTAGTGGAGGTGGTGGTCTAAGGTCTGGGAGGATGGAAAAGTGAAGTGTTGTCCGCTGCTACAATCTGCTCTTAAAGAATACTGTCTAAACCTTGCTTCGTCTCTCAAATCTACATATATAGAAGCTCATTTAGGGAATCAATTTGCCCTTACTACTAGTGGATGAAAGCAAGAAAAACATGCCAAATTCTATCATCCTTTGCATGGCTGCCAACTTAGTTTGTTGCTGTTTTAGCAGGCTTTTCTCTGTTGTTTTAATCCTTTTTCCAACCTTTATTTCTTTTACATGCAAACAGAACTCGTAAAAGCCTTCTGTTTAATTCTTTTAGCTTTTGTGGAGTTGGCCTTTATTCTCATGCTAAATAATTGGATAAAGCTGAGCTTTAAGCTTTTCTTGACAAAACAGCGTGGTAACTTGGCATGTTTGCCAATCAAAAATGACAAGGGTGAGAGGGTATAAAACACTTTATTTAAGGCTTAAATTTAGGCTAGATAGAGTTAGCACATGCCAAATATACCCAAGAGCCAGAGGTCAAACTAGGTTGTGGAGTGGCCAAATTTAGCATATGGAATCAAGGTTTGGAAAGTTAAACTTGGAAAGAATGAGCCTAAACATAGCCACTTGAATTAGGTTTTTGACATGAGTTAAACTTAGTCTTCTCATGCAAAATGGACATCCTCCACCAAGCTGCCACATGTCACCCTAGGAGAAAATCCACTTGCATGACATTGATCTAGACTCCTCACTCTTCACCCACCGGAATCCTTGAACCACTGCATGCTTAGAACCAAGACATTCAACCTATACCTTCCATACATAGAAACTGCTAAATATAGATGTGCCCAAAATGTAGTCTTCCTCCAAAAAAGAAAAGAGCAAGAAAGACAAATCTTGAAGAGATGGCGCATTAGTCTATCTTCGGAAAAAAAGAAAAAAGCAAACAAGACTAATCATCTTGCACGTAGTTAAAAGCAGTCTTGTTGGAATAGTCTTTTACAAGGATCAAGAATATATAATCGTCTTTGACATGCGGGCCCTTGATCTCCATGTACTGGAAAAAATCAAACAGCTAAAAATGACAGTTTCTAGAATCTAATGAAACTAACTCTAGAAGGAGCCCAATACATGTTAGTGTCTGGATGCATCTGAAGTGAGACCAATGTGATGGAATCTCATCGGATATCAACCCTTCAACTGCACAAGTACAATTAGGGGTTAATAGGGCGACATTGTTAGTTTCTCCATTTATTGCAAGTTTTACAGTTTGTTGGCGGTTCCATTCAATCCTTCTCTCTCTTATGGATCTCAACATGGTATTAGAATGGGTGTAAACTGTTAGCTTTTTAGCTCGGGAGGTACTCCGCATATTTTGTCTCGAATGCAGATGTAACCTTATGTTTACACTACCAGGCACTTAACTTTGTAATGGGTTTTTATAAAGTTGTTTTAAAGTGGTTCTTTTATTAAAGTGACTTTTTAATAAAGTGTACCTTCTAATTTTAAAGTGACTTTATTTCATAAAGTACACTATGTAATAAAGTGAACTTACTTTAATATTTAAGTGATTCATTTTTTAGGGAATGGATCATGACCTTTGATCTTGAAAAAGGCAAGATCTAATATTGGCCTTTGGATTTAGGGTTGGGGAAGGTGAAAAGACACTTTGGAGGGAAAATGTCATTTTCATATTTATAAAAGAATGCATTGGGTAGTGTGCAAGACACATTGAGAGGAGCATGAGAGATTTCTGAGTAAGCTTGAGAGAGGAAAGAGGGCAGCAAAGAGGGCACGTTTTCCAAGAGAAATATGGCACAAATCCCAAGGAAGAATTTATGTTTTGAGGTTGAGTGAATTTTCTGCTGTTGGAGGTCGTACTGTACGGATCCGTACAGTCCGTACAGCAAGGGGAAAGGGCATGGAAATCGAGGCAGGGCTTGGCACAGTTTTCGAGGAGTTTTTGCTGCTGCTGGGCCGTACAAAACATTCAGTACAGCAGGCTGTTGGAACGATTTTCGAGGTGCTGCAATTTCCGGAAGGGTCGTACAGCAGTACGGACTTGGCACAGAAATCAAGGCAGATTTTGGTGGGACAGTTTGGGTGTTGTAAGTGATTTCTCTTGGCTGGAAATGTGATTTTTCTGTTGTTATGTACTTTCCTGAAGCTGAATAATAATATCTCTCTCTCTCTCTCTCGTTGGGTTTCCCCACATTGGGGTTTTCCCTGGCATTTGCCTAAATTTCTGAGTTTTATGGGTTATTGAATGTTGTCCATTGTGTTTATTTCCATTGCATATTTGCTTAGCAATGTGTATTTCTGCTTATGGTAATTTCTGAATATGAGTTTGGGACATTTCAGAAGTTCATGAAAGACAGTTATCTCTAGGTTGCTAAGTGTTTGACAGAAATTTTACCTTGCTGATTTTTGTCATTAAAATCTACATGGTATCAGAGCTTGGTCTCTGGGTGACAATGGGCAATGTGATTTTTGGGCAAAGTTGAAGAGGGAAAGGGTGTGATTGTTTTCCTTGAGTTGTGACAAGGAATATGGCTACAAGCATTAGATTTGAGGATCGGTTGGATGGCATTTCCAACTATTTGCAGTGGAAGGTCCGATTGTTAATTATTCTCAAGGAGAACAAGATTTGGAACTATGTCAACTTTGTTGTGGAAGCTCCTGCAACAAATCCAGTTGCTTTGGACTTGCATGAGATAAAGGAAGCCAAGGCTCAGAGGATTATTCTGGATGGGGTGAAGGATCACCTTATCCCACACTTGGCTGAGAAAAAGACTGCCAAGGAGATGTGGGATGCACTTAAGAACTTGTTTGAGGCGAAGAATGAGAACCGGAAGATGGCCTTGAAGGATAAGCTGCATGATACCAAGATGGGGAAGGAGGAGAGTGTCTCTTCTTATCTTACCCGAGTAGCTCAAGTAAAAGATGAGTTGGTTGTTGTTGGAGAGGTCATAACGGATTCTGAGTTGGTGAGGATAGCCTTAAATGGCTTCACCAAAGAATGGGAAGTCTTCGTGAAGTGTGTGGTGGGACATGAGTATCTACCAGATTGGAGCAGACTGTGGGATGATTTCACTCAGGAGGAGATCCGGGAAAGATCTCAGAGCAGTGAACAGAAGACAGATGGAGTTGATGAGAATGTTGCTCTTACTGCAAAGAGCAAGAAGAAAAGAAGTTCCAGAAGGGACTTGAGTAAATTCAGATGCTATTGTTGTAACCAGTTGGGGCACCCTGCCTCTCGTTGTCCTGAGAGGAAGAAGAAGAAGAAGGAACCAGAAGGGCCTGAGACAGCTGCTACAGCAGCCATGGAGGACTTTGCTTCAAAGTACGACAGAGAATTTTCTTTGGTTACCCTAGTTTCCAATGTCGACAGCGGAGGATTTGCAAGTGATATCAGATGGATTGTGGATAGTGGAGCCTCTTGCCACATGACAGGAATCTGGCGAGTATTCCTTAATATCACAGAGACTGGTCCTGACCGACGAGTGGTAAATGAAGGTGGTATGGCGAGAGTTGTACGTGGAGTTGGGAGTGTTAGATTCCAACTCGAGTTTTGGGGACTCTTAGAGTTTGATGGAGTTCTCTTTGTTCCAGGGTTGAGGGTTAACTTGCTCTCAGTCTCAGCCTTGGAGGATGTAGGATATTGCGTATTGTTCAATAGGGAACATGTCTTTATCTACAGTGAGGGGGTGGACCCGATGGAGCTGCAGCTGATCAGTAACCGGGTGGACAGGTTGTATATGTTGAGAGGACAATCTTCAGTGTATGATTCAGTGTCGGATGATGAGCATGAGGAGGCTCCTGAGACTGCGATGGCACCAAGGATTCAGTCTTGCATTCCGAGAGAAGAGAGCGAGTCTCTTCTGAGCACTGAGAGAAGAGAGCGAGTATTTTCCCCATGGGGGTTTTTCTAGGGTCATGTTGACCAAAAACTTATTTGTCAATTTTCATGCATGCTTAGAAGTGTAGATCAGCATTTAGAGTTGTAAAGATCGTGAGGAGTGTTATTTGTTTTGAGTATTATTGCATGTGCTAACCATTGGTATGAAAACACTTGCAAGGGCACCTCAAAAGAACACTTAACCACAAAAATTATGAGCAAAAAGTTAAAACAACAGCAAAGGACAGTTGGAAGATTAAACTTAGAGCCAAACTCAACATCAAAGACAGACCTTAGTTGGCAACCTCATAGTACCTCAGTTTTCTTCATGGTATCAGAGCCCTTGGTAGCAAAGACTTGCTGATTTCTAGAGTATTTTGTGGGCAGTTCTGTGACAGCTTGTTGGCAGATTTTTGAACAGCTTGTTGGCAGAGTTCATGGACAGCTTGTGGGCAGATTTGTTGGACAGTTGTAGGACTGTTTTTGGACACTTGTGAACAGCCTCTTATCACACCTGCGTGGATAGGAGTGAGGCTTATTTGGACAACCTCTTTTCACACATGTTTTGTCAAGAGTGAGGTTGTAGTTTGACTGCCTCTTTTCACACCTGTGTTGACAGGAGTGAGGCAGTACTCTTGTGTAGTTTTAGCATCAGTGTGAGCTTTAGTGGAAAGCCATGTCGGTGTCTCAGATGCGAGTAGAGGATAGGCTAGACGAAGCTAGCAACTGGTCCCCTTGGAAGACCAAGATCATCTTTGTCATAGAGGACCTTGAACTATGGGATATAGTTCAAGCTCCCATTGTTCTTCCTCTTGTCACTGCTCCCTTGTTGGTGGCAGAGTTCAAGAAGAGGAA
The DNA here is from genome assembly GCA_009831015.1 of Picea engelmannii. Classification (NCBI taxonomy): domain Eukaryota; kingdom Viridiplantae; phylum Streptophyta; class Pinopsida; order Pinales; family Pinaceae; genus Picea; species Picea engelmannii. The sequence continues at coordinate 577,677 of ML780288.1, read as the reverse complement.
CAATAAGGCAAAGAGGACTATTTGTGATGCGGTGAGGGACCACATCATACCTCATCTAACTGGGAAAGACTATGCCTTTGAGATATGGGCCTCATTGTGCAATCTTTACCAGAGTCCAAACCAGAACCGGAAGATGGTTCTACAGGACAAGCTCAGGAGCATTTAGATGCTCGATTCTGAGACGGTCACATCATACCTAGGCAAATTACACAGATTCGAGACGAGTTGGCCGCAGTCGGGGAGAATGTGGATATTGACTTCTTGGTGAGGACAGATTTGAATAGCTTTTCCAAATCTTGGGGTTCATTTGCATGAGGCATTGTAGCCCAGGAGGTCATGCCTACCTGGGAGAGACTTTGGGACAACTTTGCACAAGAGGAGTTGAGATGCAGCTCAGGATCTTCAAGACAGCAGCGTATTTCAGAGGGTGATGAGGATCTTGCTATGTGGAGGGGCCAAACCACAGCAGAGTGGCGGTGGGCAAGAGAAAGGCATGAGCACAGTGAGATGCTTTGCTTGTGGAGAGATGGGCCACTATGCGGGACAGTGTCCCAAGAAGAAGAAGAAGAAGTAGCAGGATAGTACTGCAGCGACAGCAGAGGAGGATGAGTTCGTTGCTCAGTTTGCGAGGGAATGTGCATTCATCAGTTGTTGCTTGTCAGTTGATGCACCATCCAGTGGCAAGTGGGGAGACAAAGTTGAGGAGGACCTATTGACTCAAAGTATTGATTCAGAGGGAGCTCAGACTCAGCTCTCGAGGACACCATTTTCAGGGGTGACTGGTCCACCCAGGATAGCTTCAGTTTCAGATTTGTCGAGACAGAGGGTTGGTGCAGGGGCTTCAGAGCATCAGAGATTGATGAGGAGGAAGAGCAAGGCACCACAGAGGCTTGAGCCTCACTTGGCTATGGAGACGAGCAAATCAGGTTCAGGTTCCACTTCAAGTGGAAGTCACTTGGTGAGAGGCCAAGTTGAGGATCTTGGTGAGATGCCAAGATCCAGATACTCTTAGTGAGATGCCAAGAGGTGAGACTCTTGGTGATATGCCAGGAGACTCGAGAGAGACTCTTGGTGAGATGCCAAGAGTAGTGATCGTTGGTGAGATGCTAGGAGGTAGAAATCCTTGGTGAGATGCCAATGTTGAGATCTTTGGTGTGATGCCAAGATCCAGGTGATCTTGGATAGGTGGAGATGCACTTCCATCTATAGATCACGCAGGTTGAGCAGATATGTGTCAGAGACCACTTTTGATGATCAGGGTGCAGCCATACTCATCAAGTATTTGCCAGTAGGAAACCATGTCCACTGCAGGGATGAGTTTGGGGGTGAATGGCACTTTCCTCAGTAAGAGGGAGTGTTGAGATTTGGGTACCTTGGAAAGTGGTCCCCTTGTGTTTGTGAGTCTCTAAACCAGTGTTTTAAAAAACGATGAACCGGAACCGGAACCGGCCGATTTTACCGGTTTGATGATCGACCGGTTCAAACCGGCCAATAAACCGAACCGGTCAGTTTGGTCCCTAAAACCTAAGATCCCCTAAACCCTAATTCTAGTCTATAAGACACTCTCACTCCCCTCTAAGTGCCTCACACCTCTCTTATTCGGCATTTGGGAGCATTTAGATGATGAGTCTAAGGCCGAGTTCGAGTCCGAGTCAGAGACAGATGATGATGTCGAGGGCGAGGATGCTCATGCCATTTCTACTTCTAGCAGTAGTGATGATTGATCGTTGATCATGTTGATCAATAGATAGTGACTTGTAGTCTTGACTCTTGTTAGTATGTTATTTGATGTTGTAGAGGCCATTTAGAGCCTCCTTGATTATGTATTTATGTTCTGATCTCTAGATATGTATTGCACTTGGTGTCGTTTTGATATATTCATGATCATACTTTGGATATGTTGTCTCTAATTGTCTCTAATGCTTTGGAAACATGATTTAAAATCTTAAAAATATATTTTTTTCGTTAAAATTTAAATATTTTATGTATTTTTTAAAAAACTGGTTCATTGAAACCGGTTCATTACCAGTTCCGATTCCGGTTCTGGTTGGACCCTCGACCAGTTCCGGTGTTGGTTCCTGTTTTCAAAACTATGCTCTAAACACAAAGGGGGGGAATATTACCCTTATTACTTTACTTTATGTTGTAATTTCACTTTGACTTAGGAGTTTAAGTCAAAAGTGAAATATGTCACTTAAGTCATTAAAGTGACATTTAATTCACTTTGTGGGTGAGTTAAAGGACATAAAGCAAACTAAGGAAAGTGGGTTTCCTAAGTCAGATTTTTGGATTAAATCTCAACCATTGATTAGACATGGCTAGATTGGATCTAGGCCATTGATCTTTTCGGGCTTGGCCAAAGAGAGGCTAAAGGAGGCAAAAGGGTAATGAAGAGGCTCAATCTTCACTTGAGAGATTTGAGAGGAGAGGAGGAGAAGGGAGAAGCTCTTAGGCGCATTTCTTGAGGAGGAGAGGGCGCATGAGGTCAAGGGTTTGGGAGGATCCATAGCTTGGTACTAGTCTACCTTGGAGATTCTACCATGGATTATGGGCTACATCTTGTGTGAGGGCGCATTCATCTAGTAGAGGGGCGCAATAGCTTGTGGAGGGGCGCATTCTTAAGAGAAGAGGCGCATCAAGCTAGGGAGAGGCGCACCTTGTAGAGGAGACCTACTTGTTGAGGAGAGGCGCACTCTAGAGTAGTAGAGGGAAGCTTGGCAAGTGAGGGCGCACTATCATTGTGGATTTTTTGCTTGAGGAGGAGCACACTTTGGCTTAGTGCGCACCTATCCTTAGAGGGAGGCACTCTTGAAAGGAGGGTGCAAGATCAAGGGCAAGGCAAAGGCAAGGCAAGGGTTAAAGGTACAAGCAAGGGAAAAGGCAAGGCAAGAGGCAAGGAAAGATGTCAAGGCATTAGCAAAGTAACAAGGGCGCACCAAGGCAAAGGGCGCCTAGCTTCAATGGGCTAGCAAGCACATCTTCAAGGGACTCCAAAGCATCTAAGAGTGGTTGCTATTGTACCAGGTTCACTTGTATATGTTTTCCTTGTTGTACATTTTGCTTTGAGATCTTCTATATACATCTAGCTCCGAACTGGTTTTCCCCATGGGGGTTTTTCCAGGGTCATGTTGACCAAAAACTTATGTGTCAATTTTCATGCATGCTTAGAAGTGTAGATCAGCATTTAGAGTTGTAAAGATCGTGAGGAGTGTTATTTGTTTTGATTATTATTGCATGTGCTAACCATTGGTATGAAAACACTTGCAAGGGCACCTCAAAAGAACACTTAACCACAAAAATTATGAGCAGAAAGTTACTTGAATGTTTGTTGTCCTAAAACAGCAGCAAAGGACAGTTGGAAGATTAAACTTAGAGCCAAACCCAAGGTCAAAGATAGACCTTAGTTGGCAGCCTCATAGTACCTCAGTTTGTTTTTGGGTTTCTGCCTATCGACCTCTTAACCCCCAGCTAACCTTCTAGGCAAACCATTTATTGAGATTATTGAAGGTGAAATTCTCCATTTGGGCTATCTATAGCAGCATTGGACACATGGTCTTAGGACTCCTCTTGGCCAATTGAGGGTGTTTTCTCACCAAGTTGTAAGTCAAAACAATCACCATATCCCTAGGAAGACAAGCCTTGCAGACTATGTTCCCTGTGAGAAGTCGGGGACGAGGAACATTTCATTTTCAAGTGTTCCATTTATTACAAGGTCCGAGAGAGAATCCATTGCCTTTTTAGAGATGTAGGGGGATCCCTCTCTTCGTTTTCCTTCATCCAGACCAAAGATGCTTGGCCTTGTTTTTTAGGGAGGAGATTGCCTTCAAAGTTTAAACAGCAGGCCTTGTGTCACTGCTCTAGATCTACCAAATTGATTTCATCCTTCTTTTGACCCATTTAGGCCAATGAGAGCATCATGCAAGTATTGGAGATAATTGCAAAGATAATAGCATATCGACCATACAGTGAGTGCCCCTTACTCAACATCCTCAACAACCAACTTGTCCTACAAGTTCAAGTGCTTGACATTGAGGGGTTATTTCCTACTTCCATGCACAACATAATATCATATGCAACGAGAACTATAGAGGATAAATAACCAGAAGATGGACTAGCCATGTAGAGTTTACTTGAGTGAAAAAAGGTTGTATACAAGCATACATGTAGAACGTAACCAAATCTGGAAAAAGACAATGTGATGTGATGTGTCATGACATTTATAATTGCATATTATTAGTGAATATAGTTGTTAGTATGACTATGTTTCAATTTGAAGAAAGTTTGGAAGGGGGTATCATTGTGCCACCAATGCTTCGCTTTTAGAGGGCAAGTGGTTCCATGTAATTCTTCATACACTTGCTTGGGTTCTAAATTTACAAGTCCAACATTTAGAATGCCTTGTCAATTCCAAAGTCCCTTATCCAATTTAAGCTTGGGGACCTGTTATCGCACGGTTTGTAGGAAAGGGCCAAGGGCTTAGAAACCGGCGTAACAGGAGCTTCCCCACCCACTGTCACCTCGATGGGGGGCTCTTTCTATTTAGGAGGGCAAGTCCAAGGGAGACGTCCCCAAGTCAATCTGGATAAATGAAGGGAAAAGATAAAGACCAAGTCAAAAGGAGACCCTTCCACAGATTGATTCCCGATAAGATAGTCACCACTGCCAATGTACCTGCTTGCGAGACAAAGACAAAGAAAACTAGAGTGTACTTGCAGTGGATTAGCACTTCATAAAACCAATGACTATCTCTAATACATGAGCAATTAATAAATGCTATTATTGA
>ML780288.1:498803-572794 GCA_009831015.1 Picea engelmannii | reverse complement strand
GGACAAATCTGGCTGAGAAGAAGAAGATGGGTCCTCCAGGACCATGCTCAGGTAGCTCCTGCTCTCGTACTCCATGTCTAGGACCATGTGGGCCTCGAGACATGATCTCCTAGTTATCCCTAGATATCGGGGATAACAGGACCAAACCTTGATTGGAAAATAAATTCCCCATATAACACCCCAACACTATAATGAAACATCAGCCTAAGGTTGGATCAATTTCATATTGTGGAACGTGTCAATAAAACACAAAGAAAAACTATCTTCCCTATAGTGGGATGCAGTTTAACAATAAGATAAAAAAAAAAAAATTTTCCAACAATGACCACAAAAATAGGTCAATGGGACTAAAGAGTAACCTCGGTGTAATACAAAGTGGGAGTGTCATTGCATCTCCTAGATCTAAACTAGCAACAATGAGTAAATATATAAGATCTATAGCGAAAGGAAGTAAGCACAATAGTGACAACATCAATAGGAAGAGCATGTCAAGTGGAACTAGAGTTGGAGGCCAAGGTTAGAAGAGAAGGGCAGGAAGTCTCCTCTTAATCCTCAATTATTATAAAGGGCCTAATACATTGTTTGGTAAGGTCGGCAAGAGAATAATCAACACTAAGGGAGGCATGTTGCATAATCCTGCGCAAGATCCTAGGGCGCGCACTAACGCAAAGAACCCCTCCACTCCTACCACTCAAGGCCAAGGGGGGAAGAAACATTGAATCAATGAACATTTGCTCAACAAAGCATGGGAATGGATACTCGAAACAAAGGGAGTCTCTCTGTCTCTAGATTTGTTATCCCCTAGAGCTACACCGTCTGCTAGTACTGTGATCTCTGATATAAGGTCTGGGACAAGAGCTCAAGGGGTTAGGACAAGGTTCGAGTCCTCACTAATATGATAGTGGAAGAAGTCTAAGTCTCTAGCTATTGTTTTTGGCCCTCATTAAGCTGGATTACAGGAACGAAGGAAGTGATCCTCCTGGAAAGGGCAAGACAGGGAGGGTCGCACAAGCCCTATGATATAAAACCGAGAACCTCCCTCATAGAAAGAGCTAAACCTCTCCAATTTTGGCACTAAAACAATGTAGAGAAAGGCCCATCTAAATCTTGGTAAAGGCAATAGAACCTCCTCCAAATCTCACAATAAATGAGGTATTTGATGATGAGGTGATCCTTCAACTCCATGACCTACAGGTGGCAACACTAATAGATCCAATCGAGACAAGGAAGATGATGATTTGTTTCCACCAGAAGAGAATGAGAACCCACTTTGAACTAGCCAAGGGGGCTCCTGAGGGAATGCATCTAGTGCATGTGCCTATATGTGGATCGAACAATGAGGCCATCTTGCAACTACATGAAGTGCTCCCTGTAGAGGCCATCTTAGGGTCAAGGCACTCCAAAGATTAAGTCCATGTAACCTGCATATATTGTCGATAAATTTCTTCATGGATAACCATGTTTAGGTCCTACTTAGAAAGCAGGGGGTGGCTCGATGCATCTAGAGAATACTTTAATGAGGGAAGGTGGTCGGGAAAGATGGCCACCGACTGAGGTAACCTAGAGGCCTCCAAAAACCAGCTTTGATCCCATCTAGACAAGCTAGCATAGGCAAGGGACTTGGAGGAGCAAAGAGCAAGATAGAAGTATCAAGCCCTCCCCTAGGGCAAAACCGTAAGAGTTCAAACTCTATGAAGGAAGGAGAACAGTTTGAAAATGGCCTCTAGGCGCAAAGGACATGCTCCAAACTCTTCCCAGATGAAGAAAGATCAACTACAACTAGTATGGGGGAGAGAAATTAGAAGAAGTAAAAACAAAAGAAATAGAGGAGAGTTCAAAGAATATGCCTCAAGTGGCAACCTTTTAGCACCGTGCCTCTGAAGAAAGGCAACAAACTTTTGAGAGAAAATTGTTGTGTTAAACTAATACTTCATTATGTAGCTAAATCCAAAAGTGGATTTTCAAAAACATAAATAAAAATAAAACAAACTTTACAGCATACGGCTATTCTATAAAGAATATTCACTTTAGCCCTATCAAATTAATAATCTGGGGCATTATTAGGCATATTGTTTCGGTAGTGATCAATATTATTCAACTTTTCCAGGCAATTCTGCCCTGAGTTTCTAAACAGGTAATATTAATACAGAACATTGGAGACTCTGAAATGTTGCATGGGAAAGAAATGATTCAGTGGAAATAGCCCATCGTGAGAATTGAAGAAAACAATCTTGACCAAGTAGACCAAATCAAGTTTATTAATGGCATTCTCCATAGCAATTTACTACACACGTAAAAATACTAAAATAAGGGAAATGGCTCTGGAAAAAGATTAAAATCTAAATATTTCTTCTTGAGGTGCATGCTGAAAATAGCCAATTAGAAGTGCCCGAGCTATCTAACAAAAGTCGGGAAACTTAAATGTGTATTCAAAACAATAAAATCATTTATGTTTGTGCTATTTTGGTTTCAAAAAACTCTCAAGTAGAAATGACCACGTCATACAAATGCTTGCCGAGGTGGAATCTTCCGCATGCAAGAGGGACGATTAGGAAGTATGTCATAAAAGAAGACGCACTAACAAATGTGTAAAAGAGAAGTTCCATGATAACAGCCTTAAGAGAATGCCTTTGAAGGAAAAGGACAAAATTCAGGAAATGACAGAAGAAGAAAAAAAAAAAAGCATTGTCTAACTGTTCTACATTTTGGTTTTTTTCTTGGAATCTGGTGACATAAATCTAGACGAAATCGCAATTTTATGTTGTTTAAAATTTAAATTGCATTTCTAAAAGCATAAATGGATTCAGCATGCTGAAAAACTCCTGAGGCACTCGGATTATACAAACTTAGCCGCTCAAATCTACAAATCCAACAATTCCTCGCCGGATTTCGAGCAAAATTAAACAAAAAATATCCCCATAAAAAAACTAAAACGTAGAACATTTAGACTACGGCAAAAAAAACAATGAATCATAAACTCACATACGGATTAGGATGGGATTTTTAAAAAAAACTTTCAAATTCATATGAAACTCTGATATAGTGTACAGAGATGGAAAGATGGCACTGGCTGAAGCCAGAAATAAAGAACAAGATTGTCCATAGAGCAAGAGAAATCACTTGGAAGATGCATGCCATACTCAAGACGTGTTCAAAGAAATAAATGATATCAAGAAATTGTCTAACCACAGTTTTGTCAAAGATATTATCAAAGATAAACAAAGATATTATTAACTCTTTGCAAGTATTATCAAAGATATAAAAAACCAGGGATGTAGAGGTGATGATAAACAACATGATGGTAACCAAGAAGACTAAGGAATTTGAAAGACAATGAGATCAAACAGGATCATATTTTTAAGCAAAGAGAAGCATCCTAAAGTCTTTTGTGCAAGATGGGATGGGACAAATTCATTTCCAGACATTGGTGGGCATTAAATATCGATATATTACAATGTTTTACAAGTCCATCTTCAGATATATCATCTTACTGAAATGGCTTTTATAGTTCTCAAATTGCAAATATGTCATCTTTACTAAAATGGCTTTTATAGTTCTCGGATTGAGCAGGATATAATGGTATTTTCTGAAAGAATGGGCATCAAATATTCTTCGTTACATTAATTTACTCTCGAATCTCCAACTATGCCATTTAGTGAAACTGTTCACTCTTTGTTAATCAAGTAATATATGTTTTCCAGATTTGACCAGGAGCAAGATTCTCTTGTTGAGATCACAAGAGAATGAATGAATCGATTGGAACCAAACATCCAACCCAAAAAACTGCAAAAGTAAAGGGGAAAACAAAACTAAACAAGTGTGTTAGAGCTGTCGAAAAAATATGCTATAGAGGAAAAAAACACATCGAAAAGATATGTTATAGAGAAAAAACAGAGCCATATAACAAGAGAACACCAAAGATGTAGTGCCCGTAGGCTTAATCATTCGTATAAAATAAATGCCTGTAGGCTAAAGATTGATCACATGATCACACAAGATGATATTACAATTAAGATTTGAATACAACTCTCCCAAGAGGGGTTATAGGTCTACATAAGGAACACTCCCCAAGAAGGTTATTGAGCCTACATATAAAAATTGATTAAGTTAACCTTAACTGTAACCTTATATTACAATAAATGATAACCTTAACAATAATTAATGACTAACAAAATGCATTAATGACACAGTACGCAATGGTTGTGGCCACAGGTGGCTCTCAACATTTCTGACATCAATAGATATAGTCATTATGCCTTTATAATAGACACACAGTCTAACCTCCAAGTGTGATTTTGGTGTTGATGACCACCTTAATCTGTGCATGGTTTATTTTACCGTAATATTTTGTCTGTTGTACAACTTGTCCTTTAGTTCGCCTAACTAGATTTTAACTCCCATTGACGAATAAAAGAGGTGTCTGTCCAGTTCATGGAGAATTCTTGTTAAGGTGTTAAATGTAGGATAGGGGTCCTTCCCTATTTAAGCCACCTCACTTCTCCTGTAAAGAACAAGCTGAGTTTTCTGAGTTAATACAATTCCATATTTTCCCGAGCAAAGTCCTGTGCCTCTTATGTTCCATCTTGCTCTCATCTCAGCATATGTATCAGATGGGATTTGGGTATTCTGTGATAATAATAAAAAATCATCATTGCTGTTTTCATTTTAAGAAAATACACTTGAACAAAGTCCCGTTTGGGGTTAAACTGAGGTTGAGTTTCCAAGAGGGAAAAAGATCTTGGCTCCTGCTATCTGGAAAAGTTGAACATCAGCCTGCCTTCAGTTTAACAGACAATAGATTCTCAAAGGTAAGCGAAATGGCTCTCTTTTGGACGGGAAACCATGATCCGAAATGACTCTCTTTGGGATGGAAAACCGTGATAAATGCATGCCAATGCTCCATAAGGATAACCCAAATCAATACCATTCTCGTTTGATTTCGGCCATCTGATCCAACCCTCCTAGCTCCAATGTTATCTCTTCCTTTTTCTACCCAAAAATGTCTTAAATTACATTGATTGAATATCTACACCCAATAAAACGGAGGTTTTGCAGAACAAGAAGCAGAAAAACATGAATCCCCGTTAATTTAAAATTGAACAAAATAACAACAGCTAAAAGGTAATTGAGTAGTAAATAAGTAACCTGGAGGAAGGTGGGATTGATGGGAGGCGTGGCGTTCGAATAGAGGAGAAAGAATAGATTGGAGCAGCAATAGAATGGCTAACACATTGAACACACACAATAAAACTGTAATTTGCTTGAATGAGCACCTCATCATCATCATCCTGCTGCTTATACTACCCATCTCCCCAATCTCAATCAATTGTAATTCTCAGCGATTGTCAACCCTCCGATTTGCATCCTCTTCATTCTCTGTTCTTCTGAGACGGAGGACCTGGTTCTTCCCTGCTGTATACGCCCGAGATTTAAAATGGAAAGCCTACCCATGTTATTCCGACCCGTATTTCTATTGTTGGTGGACATTAACACCCCGATGGGTCCAAGTTCCAACTTCCATCATTAAAAATTGAAATTTGGCAGCGTTCGAAATAAATAATGAGAACCCTCGTTTAAAAATGCATTTGATAAAATACTCCTTAATTTTTATAATATATATCATCTCACCTACACTAATTACATATTTAATATGAATATATTCATGGAATTACACCATGGGTTGGTAAAATACTCCCTAATTTTTTTAATATATATCATCTCACCTACACTAATTACATGTTTAATATGAATATATTCATGGAATCACATCATGGTTTGGTATATTGTCCTAACTAACCTTTAATGACGTGTTCCATAATTCATGGGCTGTCACGCTAAGATGCCGCTTTAAATCTTGATCAATTCTTTCGGTCTTTTTCGTTTTCCACAACCAAAATGCCCTGAATGTCATGTCATCATCCAGATTCCATGCGTTAGGGATCATACGGTTGTAATATGATGTCATGCTCTAATAACATATGAGAATGGATTGATTGCAACTGAAACTAGTGCTCGGAGGATCGTTGAAGAGAAACGTCATAGGTCCAGAAAAAACTATGTATTTCAATCTCTCCTCTCTTATGAATGTATGGCATACTCGCGATGTCAACGTTACTTATATTCATTTGGTTGTTAGGATTTTGATGATAAACAAAGTCATGAATATGAATGTTTAAATAGAAAAGTTAATAAGGAATATATATGTTGCTACATATTCAAGATGTGAACGTGACTTACAATAATCTGGTTCTTGGGTTTTGAATTGTAAACAAAGTTATGGTCATGGATATGTATGTTTAATAAATAAAAATTAATAATATTAATGTATTGAGTACGGAGTAAATATGCAATTTCATATGTTCGATGTAGTACATGGTGGCCACGTAACACAGGCTCGAGCCCAGCCATAAATATGGCAGGCTGGCTCCCATCCCCTCTCCATTAATAATGGGAGCTCGCCTTAACTGCCTATTAAGAGTTGAAAGACGGCTCCCTCGCGTGAGCAGAGCGACGACAATGAAATTCAATGGATGGGGGGCGATAATGGGAGCAGTCATGTCGTTCATCCTTGATATCATCTAGCAATGCACCAGCCTACACCATTTCACCCTCGACCTGCACCAGGCAAGCAGCTCAGTGCTGTGGTGCAACCACTGCAGAACCTTTTGCAAGCTAGCCATCTGCATTACTTCCTCGATGCCACGGGAGAGAGGCAGGCCGCATCGCGGCCCTGCCTGGCATAGTTTTTTCGCACGACAAAGGAGGCGGAAGCTGCTAGAGAAGGCACTCTCCATAGCCCGCACTCAGTGCACTCAGGCAGCACGCAAAGGAGGGATGGTCAACTCGCCTCCAATGGCTTATGTGGAGGAAGTAATCCCGGAGGAACCCATATAGATCCCTCCGGAGTCCCTTCTCTTCATCGTGCTAGAGAATTGGCAACCCCCAAGCAATTTCTCTGCGAAAGACAGTACACCAGACATCGCGGCTAGCCACTGCACTAGCACCATGGAGGAGGGGGCAGAGAAGGTTCACATCTACATCATGGAGGAGGAATTCTTCCACCCTGCCTCTCAGGTCGCCCTACTTCCAGAAGACTACGAATTATCCAGTGCCGCAGCAAAGGACGAGGACCCCATGAAGGAGAAAGACGCACAGGGATGGTGCGCAGGAACAAAGCATAGGGATGGAGCACAGGACGGAGGGCAAGCTGTTACAGGCGAGGTTATGGAGGGTCCGGGTGGCACAACGGTGGAAGGTGGTGAGGTCTTTGCGCCACCTCCTATCTTGATTGTACCGAAACCATGGCGTGCCCCCCCACCCTTCTGCCACCCGGAACAATTGGAATTGGTGTTCAATCTGCGGAGCCAGATGGCAGACCAGATCTATCGTGGCACACTCATGCACCAACGCATCGATATGATGTATGAAGCATTCTCCAACGCACCAGCGGGGCAAAAGTGTCTAACGTGTGCAAGACCATTTGTCATGTCAACTCGGAGTGGATCGCACAATGGAGACCCTGGCGAAGCAACTTCTGATACTAACGGGTAATTGCCTGGTCTGGAGCTCTTTCTGGTTCTGGTTAGATGTCAGTCTTAACTCTTTCTGGTTCAGCTCCAAGTCCAGTCTAGTTTTCATTCTAGTTTTACTATTTGATGTAAAGACTATAGGCTGTCACCTGCCCTGGTTTCCTTTTGGCAGGGCAGATGGCGAACCGCCTTTTTTAGACATGGACATTCCAAGCTGCCAACTATCCTGGTTTTCGCTAATTCGGCGGAACAGTTGGCAGCCTAGCAATGGGTGTTTGTTTTGTATGTGATAAGCTATAATAGGATCTGCCTCTCTTTTTATTTACAAAAAAAATGTGCAATTTTCATATTTAAGAAATATTACTAATAATAAATATTTTAATTTTAAATTAAAAATAAAATAAATTTTAATTTGATTATAAATAAAATATGTATTGATAAATAATTTAAAATAAAAGGAAATATATTTTCAATTTATAAAAGTAAATATATTTTCAATTTATAAAAGTAAATGTATTTTATATTCTTTTGAAACTAAACAATTTGATGTGTAACCAATAGTATTACCAAACATTGTCCATTTCAGATTAGTTCACAATAGAGTGCATTGTTAAGGCACTTCTTGTTACATTGCCAGTTCAAACCTCACATAGCTCATGTATCGTGCTTGGGGGGTATGTGATGCACCTGGAGGTTATAGTAGTACCATGTGTCACGCAAGTACTAGCCTTCCCTAATTGTCAATTATGTCAGCCAAAAAGAATAGTATTACTAAATATTTAAATCATGAGACAACCTAATTGAATAGCATATGAGTGAAATCTTTCAAGGGAGAAGAGAGCAAAACTTGAAAAGGGTTTGTACTTTAAAAGATTGGATTCTTTTAGGCACCTGATAGATCCAAAGTTAAGTTGATTGTGCATTGGTTCACAAAATTAACAGGAATGTGTTGTCATGAAATTAAAACATAAGATGGGTTAGTCATAATGAAAGGTTTACAACTCTCTAACATTTTATCTATCTCATTTATGAAGATATGTAAAATTCAACTATTTAGAAGATTACCCTCAATCAAAGTTAGAAATAATAATTCCAAAACAACTTATAAGTCAATCTCACATATGAGATTCGTCGGTAGCATCTAAAGCTTAATAGCATTGTTAGCTTGATTAACAAAAATTAAATCATTGTATAACTAAAAAAATAAAATGGATCACTTAAATTTAGAGACTCGAAGCTCTTAACATTCCATTGATCCCATTTACAAAGATATACAAAATATATGCAAGTAATGACCATTGGTCCTTAGTTTAAGAGTAATGTGTATATCTCTTGCAACTTAAGTCTTATAGTGTTGTTGTTCACTACACTTTTCACAAGCTAAGTTCCAAGGCAACCGATTGGGTGTGAGCAATTTGTCTCCCAGCCAGAGACAAATCCTCCATAGATGTCACTCCTTGTTGGGATATGATACCACTAGGGTTAAGAAGACAAGTTCAAGGCTCCCAAGTCACTTTTCCCTTTACCAAAACATTACAATATCAACCAAGAAAGTCATTGCTAAGTTCTTAAATCAATCTCTCAGTTAGACCATCTTTGGCACTCACTCTACTACCTCATACAACACATGAAGACACTCCCTTATTTTCTCTCTAGACACTAAGGAATATTCTTCCTCTTTGTGCTCTTCAGTGTGTGTAGCAAGAATCTGAATCATTGTCTACTTGTATTTCATCTTTAGTAGTATGTTGCTTCTTAAACAACAAATTATTTGATCTGGATTATTTTCGGCACAAAATGAGAGCGGAGATATAATAAAGAAATGTACAGAGATATCTCAGATATTGTAACACACCCACGGTGGGGCGTCAAAATTTCGTTCTTCTTAAGAAAATCAAATCCCCCATTCGGGGTCTCTATTCCATTCTGCTCTTCCAGAGCTTTCCAGACACGATCTCCATGCTTCGAACCGAGCTCAGAGCTGGCAGATATCCTCTCCCAAGTTCTTTGGGTTCTTCCATCCCTCTATACTTGGATATGACCGTGAGCTATGACCAGACGCCAAGACAACAGGCGCTAAGACAACCACCATGTGAATCCTCTGGAGTGGCAAATCTCTGGAGTTCACAATTCGATGTCGTCTGTCCTCATAGATTTCAACGGCCCCGATTCACTTCGAGACTTCAGCGTTCGGGAGTTTCGAACACTCCAAAGTCTTTTCTCTCCGAAGTACTTTGTACCCGGAGTTATAGATCGAGTACCACGCATCCCTCGTGAACGACGACTGTGATCTACTTCGGGACTTCGTCGTTCGGGAGTTTCGAACACTCCAATGCCTTTTTCCTCCAACGAACTCTATACCTGAAGTTAAAGATCGAGTACCACGCGTCCCTCGTTATCGACGGTTGTGATCTACTTTGGGACTTCGGTGTTCGGGAGTTTCGAACACTCCAACGCCTTTTTCCTCCGAAGTATTATGTACCCGGAGTTAAAGATCGAGTACCATGCGCCCCTCGTGATCGACGGTTGTGATCTACCTCGGGACTTCGACGTTCGGGAGTTTCAAAGCACCTCGAATCCTCCGTAGTCTCGAAGTCCCGGACTCCCAGAATCCCAGTCATTTCACCAACCATGTGGGCGAGGTATGCATGTGCCAGGGGCTGACACGTAGTTGGGTCAAGGGCGACACGTGCCCTCGTCTGGGATGACACGTATCACATTCAAAAGGGGTTATAGGTATGGGATGCGCGTGAATCCAAGTGGATTGTGGCTCGTCAAGCTTAAATCCACGTCACCATGGATGGCGTCAATGCACCTCATCGCTCCAGTCTGATCGTCTTTCTGCCTCCCTCAGATTTTCACGGTCGACACCGATTAGTTCACAAATCGACGATTCACAGCGATTACGGGGGCCCAATGTGCTCACTCTTTATCGGAGAACTCAATCTCCGCAATATGAAAAGTTCTTGCCTAACTTTGTCTAATCGTGGTTGTTGATCCTCCACCCCGACGAGATCAACGAAGTTGGTTGATTGTGGGTCGTGAACTAGCACTTTGCTAATTTCACCTTCGCGCTCCACAATGATTCCCAACCATCGATCTTCGTTCACAGATCGACGGTTCACAGTGATTGAGGGGCCCAATCTCCGCAATCTGGGAGGTGCTCATTCGAATCTGTCTAATTGTGGTCATTGATCTTCCACCCCAACGAGATCAACGACGTTGGTTGATTGTGGGTCGTGAACTAGCATGTCCGCTAATTTCACCTTCGCGTTCGGCAATGATTCCCAACCATCGATCTAATCGAGCGGCTAGTGTTTGGTTCGTTAACTCCAGTGGGTCTTTGAGTCGATCTGACGACTGAGATAGGTTTTCCTCCCGATGAACAACTCACATTCATCTCCTCTGTCAGGTTTTTGATTCATCTATGGCTCTTGTTACTCAGGGAGTTCGGGTAACTTTGACTATCATGAAGTTTGACATCCCAGGGCGTTGGACTCCCAAAACTTCGAAACCATTATGAACTAGCTCCTTTCGGGCTTAGCGCAGGGTTCCTATACCCAGGCCACATGGACCTTCAAATGAATCTCGAGCTATGAGCTCGACTCTTAGCTAGGTTTTAGTTAAGGTCGTGGGCGCGAGTTCAAGACCTCTCAAACTACTAGTTCGAAGGAAACACCTTCCTAATTCGCAGAACCTCAAATTCCGAAACAAGGCGGGGTAAACTCGTAAGGTTACCGAGACGGTAGCAGTACCAAGAGGCTTGCTCCGATTCTGGAGTTGTGAGGTAGCTCCCTGGGGAAAACACCTTCGAGAGTTAAACTAGAGCATACGGGAAAATCAAAAGCATAAGTTCTTAAGGAAGCCAACATATACACATAACTTAACCATTTCAATGCAGAAACCATTTACAGATATGTAAATACATGCATGCAACCATTAATTTCCAATTCTATGCATAGAGTATGAAAACACTTATCAGAACCAGATAACATGAAGCGACTGCTGGAAGGAGTGCCTATTTCCACACAACCATAGGCTCAGTCACACCTAACGGATTTACCACTAGCCACCCATGAGCTAGACCATGATGCTTTTAGATAGGGGTGAAGGTTACTCTCCTTCTCTCAACTCAGTCTCTATTTCTCGTGATCAGAACACACTCTTTTCATAGTTCTTCCTCGAATCCCAGAGCTCAGTCTCTTGTCTCTGCATTCTTCGCCAATTTCCTCTCTCACCCCCACGCCTTCCTTTCTTTCCTTTTCCAACAAGATTGTGTGTGGCTCAAATTCCCAGTCCGTAGTCAGGTCTGGAAGCCTTACAGATGGGTGGTCTGCCCCATCCCCTCATTAACTCTTAAGGGGGTCTTCCCACCTACCAACCTGACAGTAATTCATTCTTGGGTCAGAGGATTGTTCTAATCCCGAGCAATTAAATCTAGCAAAGTACTGGTTCGATGGAGGTTAACGCAACCATTCATGGTTCCCTTCACCTTCTCTTTCATAGCATTCGTGGTCTCTCTTAGTACATCCCCTTTCTAGCAGTCATGCAACACTTATCCATTTCTATCAAAATAACAGAATTTACATTCATCGACCTTTTATACAAAGGTCCATCAAATCAAACATACACACATTTGAGTTTGTCATAGTTTCTTGGCTAATATAGTTATATTTACAAACTGGGGGAAACAAGGTGTTAAAATTCCCTCCCCCTTAAAGGAACATCGTCCTCGATGTTCTATCAGTCAACATGCTATGTATATACATAAGTAAATAAAATTGGATATGCCTATCTCATGGCATCCTCCATTTCCCACGTAGCCTCATTTGGGCCAAAGTGTTTCCACTGCACCTTGACCTGTGCAATGGTTTGGTTCCTGAGTGAGGTTTCCTTCCTTTCTACTATGCATTGAGGTTCTAGCAGGAATTCTCCCTCCAGCTCCACCTGGATCACAGCCTAGTCAATTATATGATTAGAATCATGTACATATTTCTTCAATAATGAAACATGGAAAACATTATGTGCCTTTACTATGGGAGGGAGTGTTATCCTATAGGCTATAGGTCCCACTCTATCTAAGACTTCAAAGGGTCCACAATACCGAGGTGCCAGCTCGACACAAGCTTCCATTCTCAGGGAACTCTTCCTGGGTCTAACTCTGAGATAGACATGGTCTCTTGTCTTGAACCCTTTGGGAGTTCTCTTTCTATCGGCGTAGCTCTATTGTCTATCCTGAGCAATTTTCAGACTTTGTTTTATCTGAATCACTTGTTGTTCCATTTCTTCCAGCATGTCTGGTCTGATTGTAATTCTATCCACTGGATTACTCCAACTGATTGGAATCTTGCACTATCTGCCATAGAGGGCTTCAAAAGGGCTCATCTTTAGTAGCTCTTGGTAATCGTTGTTGTAGGAAAATTCTACTAATGGTAGGTAGTCTTCCCACTTCTTAGGTCGATGCATTACATGCATCCTTAACATGTCTTCTAATATTTGGTTTACTCTTTATGTCTGTCATCAGTATGGGGGTGATAGGTTGTGCTAAACAACAATTTAGTCTCAAGACCAGCCATCAAGTATTTCCAAAAGCTTGAAGGGAATTATGTGTCTCTGTCGGATACAATCTCTCTAGGCATGCCATTCAATCTTAATATTTCCTTCATGAAGATGTTGGCAATATCAATTGCCTTGCAAGTCGACTTGACAGGAATGAAGTGAGAAGGCTTGCTCAATTTGTCCACCACTACCATGATGGCATCATTCTGCTTAGCCGATCTTGGTAATCCGATGATGAAATCCATGGAAATGGTTTCCCATTTCCATTCTGGAATTGGTAGAGGTTGTAACAACCCTTATAGGTGTCGGTGTTCTGCCTTAACTTGTATGCATTCTAGGAACTTAGCTAAATAGTTGGTTGTCTTTTTTCAGTCCAGGCCAATAGAATTTTTTCCTAGTGGTCATGATCATTTTCTGATATCTTGGGTGATAGATATATGGTCTCTTGTGTAGTTCATCCATTATGAACCTCTTCAAGTTGTCACAGCTTGGAATATACAATCTGTTTTTGTAGGTCAATAGACCTTAATCAAGCATTTGATAGACTTCATACTTTAGCCCTGTAGGCTCTTGCCTTAGGTATGAGGTCACGATCTTGAAGAATGCATCTCTTTCTTATGCATTCTTGATTCTTTCCCTGACATCCGTTTCACAGGTGCTTACTGCTACTAGGTGAATCATTTTCACACTTTTGCTAAGGGCATCGACCACCCTATTTTCCTTCCCTTTGATGTGTTTGATTTCGAAATAGAACTCACTAAGGAGATCCATCCACCTAGCTTGTCTAGCATTGAGTTTTGGTTGATCAAACAGGTGCCTCAACCCATAGTGGTATGTCGTAAGTACAAATCTCTTGCCTAGGAGGTAATGCCTCCACATTTTTAAAGCATGCACTATGGCAGCCAACTCTAGATCATGGGTCACATAATTGATTTCATTCTCATTTAATTTCCTGGATGCGTAGAAAATTACACGTCCCTCTTGCATAAGGACTCCTCTGAGTCCTTCCTTGCATGCATCTATACACACGAGGAAGTCATTATCGGGGTATGCAATCTTCAACATGGGTGCATGGTTTAGAAGGTATTTCAGTTCTTGGAATCTTTCCTCACATTCCGATGTCCAAGTGAATTTAACCCCCTTTTTCTGGAGGGCGGTGATTGGACAACCAATCTTGGAAAATCCTTTTATGAAGCTTTTATAATATCCTGCTAAGCCCATCAAGGATATGATATCAAATACATCCTTCGGGGTAGGCCATTCCATAATAGATATGATCTTGTCAGGGTCTATTGCCACCCCTTCTTCAGAAATAACATGGCCCAAGTAATGTACGTGCTTCTGGAAAAAGTCACACTTGTTAAGCTTAGCATAGAGCTAATGCTCTCTTAGTACTTGAAGTACAAGTCTAATATGTTCTTCATTCTCTTCTCTATTCTTGGAGTAGATTAAGATATCATCAATGAAAACAAATACAAATATGTCTAGGAATTTGCTGAGTACATTGTTCATCAAGCACATAAAAGTGGCGGGGGCATTGGTTAGTCCAAATGGCACCACCACAAATTCATAGTGACCATACCTTGTCCTGAAGGTTGTTTTGTGGATGTCTTCATCCTTGATTCGGACTTGATGGTATCTAGACCTCAAGTCAATCTTTGAGAAAATGGAAGCACCCCCTAATTGGTCGAACAAGTCATCAATTCTTGGTAAGGGGTACTTGTTCTTTATGGTTGTCTTATTGAGTTGTCTATAATCTATGCACAGTCGGAGTGTTCCATATTTCTTTTTCACAAGCAAGGTTGGTGCTCCCCATGGAGACACATTGGGTTGGATGTAGCCTTTGTCCATCATTTCCTTTAGTTGTAGCTTGAGCTCAACCAACTCGGGTGTACTCATCCTATAGGGTGTTCTAGACATTGGCACTGCTCCTGGTGCAAGCTCTATCGAGAAGTCAATGTCTCTTCTCAGAGGTCGACCCGGTACCTCTTCTGGAAACATGTCTCTATACTCTCCTAATATGGGGTGGTCCTCTTGCATATAGAGGACATCCCTTTCTGCAATACTTTTTCATTTGAAGGGCTGATATTTGTCTCACTGAGACAGGTTTCTGAATCTCATGGAGGGTCATCTTTCCCCCTTCTTCATTTACACATTCTAAAGTCTTGTGGTAACAGTCCAACTTAGTTTTATAAGCATCCAACCAATCCATACCAATCAACAAATCATACGATCCTAGGGGAAGTTGTTAAGGGTCGCTTGGGTGGGCAATCCATCCACGATGAATTGACAAGCTGGTATAACCTCTGTTACTTTTCTTTTGGTTCAGTGGCTAGTTGTACCAACCATGGCTTAACATGTCTAACTGGTTTTAGTTTATACTTATCAATAGTCTAAGGGGCCACATAACTCAAATTAGAACCAATGTCAATTAAAATAGAAACTAGACGGTTGGTGATCATACCTTCCATTCCCACCACTGAAGCTTGGTGGTCGGCTTGTTTATTGTCCAAAGCCGCATAAATCTGTGGCATGCTCCTAACCACATCATTGACTGCGATAGCTTCTTTGATGTTGTATATTCTCCTGCTGTTCTGATATTTGTGTGGGCAATCCCTCAGTAGATGTTCTTCTCCGCAACCCAAACATTTCAAGGGTTCTCTCTTTGGGTTATCATTCTTTCCCGGGGTTGATCCAAAAGGTTTATTTCCACCCTGGGAGGGGAAATTTTGCTGATACACACTTTAGGTAGGAAGACTCATCCTTGATTCCTTCCTATAGTTATTAAATCTTGAGGATTTAAACCCCTTCTTCTTGAACCCCGAACTACTCTTCTTCTTCCAGTCCTCGCGAGGTTCTGTCTGACACCCGAAATGTTCATAACAATACCTTGCCCTCTGGATAGTGTCTTCTAAGGTCTTTGGCTCGTCAAACTCAATCCTGTTCCAGCAGGTTTGAGGTAACCCACTGATAAATCGTTGGACTTTTACCTTTTCATCTTTTAGGTAGGGTACATACCTCAGCAACTCAAGTAATTTATTGATATATTTCTCTATGATGAGTTGTCCCAGCTTGAGTTCATAAAACTCCTTAGTCTTCCCATCGAAGTATTTCTCTGACGGATACTTCTTCTTGAAGTGTTTCTCAAACTGTTTCCATGATAAGTCCTTTTCATGGATTCCTTTCACATTCTTAAAATCTTCCCACCAAATGGAAGCCTTTCCATTCATATTGAAGATGGTTATTCGAGCCTTCAAGTTTTCAAAATAGTCATGAACTCTGAAGTACTTCTTTAAGCCAAGAAGCCAAGATTCTGCCTCTTCCCCTTTCTGAATTTCTACATTGAAAGAGGGTGGTTTGGCTTTCTTGAACTCTTCAGGTTCATGACTTTTGGAATGCTTCTGCTTCTTCCCTTTCTTCTGAGAATGTGAGCTAGTTTTGCTACCAAAAGATCCCTCAGAGTTGCCAGTTCCCTTTCCAGAGGAATCTCCCGATGAGCGTCCTCTACCTCCAAGTTGGCCCCTCCTTGAGGTACTTCTCCTTGTGTGGCCACTCATGGGACCACATTTTCATATTTCAGGTGGACTTTGACTTCTCTTTGTATGTCGTCGGTCCACATGACTGGTTGCAGGTCCATGCTGCAACTACCTTTGTATATTAGATCAGCTCTGCAGCAAGACTACATTGATTTCCGTTTGTTTCTCTTTCTCCTTTATCAATCTCTCGTTGTCAGCCTTGCAACTCTATAATTTGGCCATAAGGCTCCTTACAGTTTCAGCTAGATCTGGAGGGGTCTCCATCGCCCTCCACTCGTCAGACTCTTCGTCTCTATTGTGGGAGCCATCCCCCACTTCATGGTGCGTCACCATCATGTATGCTTGTGGTTTCCCGTGATTCACTGACTGCCGGAGTGATGACAAAACACTTGTTGTTAGCTAACATTCTATTAGTTCATGAGAAACACATAGTTCATTTTTCTTAAATACACACATACGATAGAAATTTTTCATTCTTTTCTTTAGTAATAGTTTATTCATATTCTTTAGGAAAGAGGTAAGGTAGGGCATCGTCCCTAAGATTTGGTTTAAACATTTTTTTTAAGTGACTCATCCATGAGCCCAAGCAGGCCAAGTGTTGTAACCATGATCTGATACCAATTTGTAACGCACCCACGGTGGGATGTCAAAATTTCGTTCTTCTTAAGAAAATCAAAACCCCCATTCGGGGTCTCTATTCCATTCTGCTCTTCCAGAGCCTTCCAGCCATGGTCTCCATGCTCCGAAACGAGCTCAAATCTGGCATATATCCTCTCCCAAGTTCTTTGGGTTCTTCCATCCCAATATACTTACATATGACCGCGGGCTATGACCAGACGCCAAGACAATAGGTGCCAAGACAACCACTGCGCGAATCCTACGAAATAGAAAATATCTTAAGTTCACAATCTGACGTCGTGTGTCCTCAAAGATTTCGACGACCCTGAGTCACTTCGGGAGTTTCGAACGCTCCTAAGTCTTTTCTTCTCGAAGTGCTCCATACCCAGAGTTAAAGATCGAGTACCAGGCGTCCCTCGTGATCGACGACTGTGATCTACTTCGGGACTTCGGCATTTGGGAGTTTCGAACACTCCAACGCCTTTTTCCTCCGAAGTACTATGTACATGGAGTTAAATATCGAGTACCATGCATCCCTCATGATCAACGACTATGATCTACTTCGGGACTTCAACGTTCGGGAGTTTCGAACACTCCAATGCCTTTTTCCTCCGAAGCACTCTGTACCCGGAGTTAAATATTGAGTACCATGTGTCCCTCATGATCGACGACTGTGATCTACTTTGGGACTTCGGTGTTCATGAGTTTCGAAGCACCTCGAATCCTCCGGAGTCCCGAAGTCCTAGACTCCCAGAATCCCAGTCATTTCACCAACCACGTGGAGGAGGTATGCATGTGCCAGGGGATCACACGTAGTTGGGCCAGGGGCGACACGTGCTCTCGTCTCGGATGACACCTATCACGTTCAAAAGGGGCTATAGCTATGGGATGCTCATGAATCCAAGTGGCTTGTGGCTCGTCAAGCTTAAATCCACGTCACCATGGATGGCGTCACTGCGCCTCGTCGCTTTGGTCTGATCATCTTTTAGCCTCCCTTAGATTTTCACGGTCGAAATTTGGCCGACATCGATTAGTTCACAGATCGACGGTTCACAGTGATTGCGAGGCCCCAACGTGCTCGCTCTTTATCGGAGAACTCAATCTTCGCAATCTGAAAAGTGCTCTCCCAACTCAATCTAATCATGGTCATTGATCCTCCACCCCGATGAGATCAATGACGTTGGTTGATTGCGGGTCGTGAACTAGAACGTCCACTAATTTCACCTTCACGCTCCGCAATGATTCCCAACCATCAATCTTCGTTCACAGATCGACAGTTCACAGTGATTGCGGGGCCCAATCTCCACAATCTGGGAGGTACTCGCCCTACTCTGTCTAATTGTGGTCGTTGATCTTCCACCCTAGCGAGATCAACAACGTTGGTTGATTGTAGGCCGTCAACGAGCATGTCCGCTAATTTCACCTTTGCATTCGACAATGATTCCCAACCATCGATCTAATCGAGCGGATGGTGTTTTGTTTGTTAACTCTAATGGGTCTTTGAGTCGATCTGATGACTGAGATAGGTTTTCCTCTCGATGAACAGCGCACATTCATCTCCTCTCTTAGGTTCTTTATTCATCTATGGCTCTTGTTACTCAGGGAGTTCGGGTAACTTTGACTATCGTGAAGTTTGACATCCCAGGGCGTCGGACTCCTGAAACTCCGAAACCATTATGAACTAGCTCCTTTTGGGCTTAGCGCAGGGTTCCTAGACCCATGCCACATGGACATTCACATGACTCTCGGGCTATGAGCTCGAATCTTAGTTGGGTTTTAGTTAACGCCATGGGCGCAAGTTCAAGACCTCTCAGGCTACTGGTTCGAAGGAAACGCCTTCCTAATTCGCAGAACCTTAAATTATGAAACAAGGTGGGGTAAACTCGTAAGGTTACTGATATGGTAGCAGTGCCAAGAGGCTTGCTCTGATTCCGGAGCTGTGAGGTAGCTCCCTAGGAAAAACACCTTTGAGAGTTAAACTGGAGCATACGGGAAAAGCAGAAGAATAATTTCTTAAGGAAGCCAACATATACACATAACTTAACCATTTCAATGTAGAAACCATTTACAGATATGTATACATGCATGCAACCATTAATTTCCAATTCAACGCATAGAGTATGAAAACACTTATCAGAACTAGATAACGTGAAGCGACTGCTGGAAGGGGTGCCCATTTCCACCCAACCATAGGCTCAGTCACTCCTAATGGATTTACCACTAGCCACCCCCGAGCTAGACCACGATGCCTTTATATTGAATCTCTTCTTTCGGCATAGAAATAGATAGGGGCGAAGGTTACTCTTCTTCTCCTGACTCGGTCTCTATTTCCCATGATCAGAACACACTCTTTTCACAGTTCTTCCTCAAATCCCAGAGATCAGTCTCTCATCTCTGCATTCTTCGCCAATTTCGTCTCTGACCCCCACACCTTCCTTTCTTGCCTTTTCTAGCAAGATTGTGTGTGGCCCGAATTCTGAGTCCGTGGTCAGGTATGGAAGCCTTACAGATGGGTGGTCTGCCCCATCCCCTCATTAATGTTTGAGGGGGTCTTCCCACCTACCAACCTAACAGTAATTCATTCTTGGGTCAGAGGGTTGTTATGATCCTGAGCAATTAAATCCAACAAAGTACTGGTTTGGTGGAGGTTAACACAACCATTCATGTTCACCTCCACCATCTCTTTCATAGCATTCGTGGTCTCTCTTAGCACATCCCCTTTCTATCATTCATGCAAAACTTATCCATTTTCTATTAAAATAACATAATTTACATTCATCAACCTTCTATACAAAGGTCCATCAAATCAAACATTCACACATTTGAGTTTGCCATAGTTTCTTAGATAATATAGTTATATTTACAAATTGGGGGACACATGGTGTTAGAAATATCCAATAATGTAACAAAAATATATCAGAGATGCAACTATAAACACAGAGATACAATAATACACAATTTCTATTAATGAGCGAAATGTACAAAACTGTAGAAATACAGAGTGAAAGACTCGCTAGAATGGTGGCAGCTTATCTCTGAGGAGATATGTGACGGCTACTCACAATCACAAGAAGATGATTACAATGAGCCTCTAAAGGCCTTTTTAACATAAATAAAATCCAAAACCCTAACCCCGAAAGATGAAAAGCCAACAATTTTGTGGACCCTATTTTTGGTAGTTTGGTGTATCAACTTCTCAGGGGTGTAAATTTGGCATACGTTCTCCATTTGGGGCGCATGATAGCTCGTTGGAAAGGTATCGTTGAGGAAATTCATTTTGGGGGCTAAATCAAAGACCTTGGCTATTTTTGAGGTTCTCCATCCCGAAAAAACTTCGTTTAGGCCCTCAAAATGGCCCCAAAAGTTTGGAACTGCTAAAAATAGTAAGTTGCCAACAAACTGTTTTGAGCCAGTTGGAATAGGTGGGTGGCCACCGATATCCTCCTGGATCAATCCTCCCTCCCTAGGAAGCAATGGTATCCATTGCTTTGAGTGCCCAAGGGAGATGGGAAAGTGTTTGTTGAATCTGAATCTTGATGAGCTACTTTCCTTGATGGATTAGTTGCGCTACTTGGTTTGTGGACGACTGTCACGAGCCTGTTGCTGGTAGGGTTGAATATGTTAAACCAACATGTTGTATCTTCACTTGACTGGGCAGTGTGGAGGCACCCTTGTAGGTGAAGAAACAATATATTCCTTCTCTTCTACAATATGCTTCTGTTGGATAGAAAGGTCTTGGGCCAAAGCTACAGTGGTTGCAGTATCCTTCTGTTCATATTTCAAACAAATTGTGAAGAGGTTGAATTTAGTAGTATGTGAGATTACCTTGCGACACTTTTTTGGTGGGACAGTAGTTGGAACTACCTCTGGTATCCTGTAGAGCTTACCTCCTAGAGTAACAATGACACTACGGGCTCGAGACTCATAAACAACATGACGTTTCCACATGTATGGTTGGCCCAAAAGAATATCACAGACATCAAGAGGGGCAACATCACACAATACCTCATCCTTGAAGGGCTTGATTCCATAGGAAATGAAAAGCTACTGGCTGACACAGAGATCTCGTCTGTGGTGAAGCCACCCGATGTTGTATGGTTGTGGGTGTGGTGTTGTTGACAATCCCAACTGTTTGACGACCTCTGTTGAGATGAGGTTGTTTTGGCTTCCACTATCCATAATAAAATGCAGTGAGGTCCACTTCACCAACATCTGTGAATGGAAGAGACTCTCCCCCGCTATAGGATCTCTTGGTTCTTCTGGTTTAATTGTTACGGTCGCGACAATAGCAATGGGGTCTGTGTCGATGTTCTATCTTCTCCCATTATTTTTTGAATGGGATTCCAAATCTGGGTTCAGATCTTTTTCTTTGATCTCGGCCACCAATGACTGTTTTGAGAGACATTCAACGGTGTTGTGCCAGGGGATTTTGTGGAAATCACACCACTTTCCAGTGTCCTTCTTCATCTTTCCGTGACCCTTCTTTTCCTTTGGCTTAGACTGGTTTTCAGGAGGTTGTTTGTTAGTGTCGTCTTTATCATACTTTGGTTGTTGCGGATTTGCATACCCAAACTCTTGTTTGTTCTGGTGCCTAAATTTATGCTCGATTTTGATAACATATCAATAGGCAACTCCGAGCGATGAGATGTCCAGAAACTCCATTTTAGTTTGGATGTATCTGTGTAAATCCCCACGATATTTTAGAAGCAAATGCTGCTCAAAATATTTGATACCCAGCTTGGTGCGCAAGGTATGGAAGGTATTGGTGAACTCTGACACTGCTTGGCCCCTCTCTTGACGTGGCATGGTCCATCTCATGTACGGGTCGTCATAGTTACCAACAGGGTAATATTGTTCCTTGACCGCATCCAAAAAAAAATCCCAAGTGGGCCCAACCCCATATATTCCAGACTTCTCTATGGAACTTTTCTCCCAGCAAGTTTCCCACCAATGTTTGACATGGGGGAGAGCCTTAAGGAGTGCTAAGGTGATATTTTCTCTGTCAGAGAAATTGTCAACAGAGAAATGACCTTCTAGCAGATTTAGCAATTTCTCTAGGGCATCTGCATTTATTTGTCCTTCAAATACAAGAATATCAAAATTAACTTGTACCTTGAATGGTGAGGTGCCTCCAAAGTGGTCGCTTGATGAAGATGTGTTAGTTTTTATCGGTAGGAATTGAAGGATGTGCAAAAATTCTCCATCATTTCGTCCCTTTGTCATGTGAGAGCTTGCTCAAGCAACAGATTAATAGAATCATCTGCTCTGTCATTTTTCTTTTCTTCTGTCATGGAGGGTTTCTTGGGTGTGCGAGAGCAATTTTCTTCAAGAGAGACAAGCTCAAGACCCAACTTTCTATACTCAGACCTCATCAGGTACATGCACTGAAAAAACCGATCAAGCGTAGTCTGCTATGATACCACTGATCCAGATTATTTTCAGCATGAAATGAGAGCGGATATGTAATAAAGAAATGTACTGAGATATCTTAGATATCCAATAATATAACAGAAATATATCAGAGATGCAACCATAAACATAGAGATACAGTAATACACAATTTCTATTAATGAACGAAATGTTCAAAATTGTAGAAATACAGAGTAAAAGACTCGCTAGATGTAACACACCCACCCTTCTGAAGGAGCTTCTATAGTGTAAAGCCTCTAAATTTTTTGTTTTTGTTCTCCTGCACAAACAAGCACCAGGCGCGAGCCTCCTCCACGTGACCACTACCCGTGACCACAAGCCTAACAAAAAGGCGCTTTGTGATTTCTATCGTCGGGTATTCACATACGAGCCAACCTTGACTCACCCGACTCCCGAAGTCTTGAACTAAGAGCCTAGCCCAGCGCTAGCTCCGTTCCTTAACCTCCATCCATGTGACCCCTCATTATGACTCAGGGCCCAACCCTCAAGCACTTCGGAACTTCGCGTATCACGAAGGTGGAAGTTAGTCCATCCCCTTTCCTTGGAATCCCAAAATCCGAACTCCCGATGTCAGATCAACGATCCGCAATCTCCCACGACCCAACGACTTAGATCAACTCTTCGTGAATCGGGACTTCGCACTTCACATTTCGTGAAGTTGGAGGGTCGTTCACCTTCCTTCTCCCGATCCCCAATATCTCCTTGGACAATCAACGGTCCACTCCCTCCCTTTGATCGATGGCTGCAATCAAATCGTGAACTCGAACTTCGTGATTTCTCACAACTCCTATCTCTAACTTCCCGAGTTGCGAGTCAGTGAAATGTTGATCTCTTGCCACATGTCCCTTCTTGAAGGATGGATAGGATTGCTATAGCTCCTAGCTCCTTACAAATCTTCTAAGGTCCGAATCCTCGAACTCCTGGATCTGTTGCCACCTGTCCTCTAACGATGGACGGTTCCTATTAACTTCGGAACTTTGAGACTTCACAAAAGTCCGCTCCTCTGTGCACTTTCAAAGGGTTAGACCTCGTGCACTTTCCTCTATATCTCACGGTTATGGTCCTCCGCGTATAGATCCGACGATTGGGATCTGTTCTCTCCCGGTGCGTGAACTCCGAACTCGCAGATCCAACGGTCGAGGTGGGCCCCAAAGGATCCATAGATCAACGGCCGACGTTACTTCACGACTTCGAGTTTCGGGGGTTTTGGTCGCACCAACCCATAATCTTCCAGATACCCGAACTCCGAACTCGTGGATCCGAGGGGCTAGAGGGGTTAACTCCCACGCTCTTTCCCATAGCCAACGACCATGAAAGCGCTTGGCTCCTTCCGGATGGATCTCGTTCGTCTGTCCCTCGGACAAGGAAAACCTTTCCCTTTCGGTATTTTCATATCACTATTTTCCTGAGTTCTCACCTCGAATGGGTTAGGGACTTGGGTCTGGAAATTCACACAGCAAGGGGGCAGGGGAAAGTATTATCTTCAGACGGATGGTTTCAAATCTACACGATCTTTCCTATCTTGACCATTTTACGAATTTTCCCGGGAAGCCCTCTAGAGTGAAGCTGGGCATACAATTTATCAGTGGGAAGTGTGAGTTCCCAAGGAGACAGAAGCATATGCATAACATAGCCATTTCACATAGATATTTTCATATATATATATGTGTGTGTGTGTGTGTGTGTGTGTGTGTGTGTAAAAACCAAGAAATCATTCATCATTCTAACTCAACAATTAAAGCCGAGAAAAGACTTATCAGAATCAGACAATGTGAAGCGACTACTGGAATGGGTTCTCGTTTCCACCCAACCGTAGGCTCAGTCACTCCAAACATATTTACCACTAGCCATCCCCAAGCTAGACCATGATGCTCTGCAACATAGCCTTTTCTTCTCGCTCAGCCACAATAGGGACATAGGTTACTCTCCTCTTCCCGCAAGATCCTGGAAATGGTTTACACGATACCAAGCAAGGAGGACTAGCCTCGTTTATCAACTTGTATCATAACCTTCTCTGCCATTTCCTATGTCCAAAACGCTTAGTTTTCCATTCTTCATTGAATCCCCGAGATTCATTTCTCGTCTCTGCACTCTTTGCAGGCGCGTTCTTTCCCCCTTCTGCCCACCACACCTTCCCTCCTCACCTCTTTCAGCAGAGTCGTGGGTGGCTCGAATTCCCAGTCAGCAGTCAAGTCTGGAAGTCTTACGGATGAGTGCTTACACACCCCATACCTCAGTAAATCTTGAGGAGGTCTTCCCACCCACCAACCTAATTGTAATTCATTTATGGGTTAGAGGACGGTTCTGGTCTTAAGCAATTAAATCCAGTAAGCACTGGTTTGGTGAAGGTTAACGCAACCATTCCTGGTCCCCTCCAACCTTTCTTTGTATAGATTTCATGGTCTTTCTAAGTACACCCCCCCTTCCATTAGTCATGCAACACTTGTCCATTTTCTTAGTAAATAATTGGGTTCACATTCGTTTACCTTTCAAACAAAGGTCCATCGAATCAATATTCACACATATAAAGTTTGCCATAGTCTTTTGGCCATTTATAGTTATATTTACAAAATGGGGGAAAGAGGGTGTCACAATTCCCTCCCCCCTTAAAGGAAAACCATCCTTGATGTTTTATCTATTAACATGTCTTGTATGTACAGAAGTGAACAAAAATGGGTATGCCTGTCTCATGGCATCCTCTATTTCCCATGTGGCCTCATATGGGCCAAAGTGTTTCCACTGCACCTTGACATGTGCAATGGTTCGGTTCTTGAGTGGGGTTTCCTTCCTATCTAGTATGCATTGAGGTTCTGGAAAGAATTCTCCCTCTGGTTCCACCTGGATCACAGACTAGTCAATTATATGATTAGAATCATGTACATATTTCTTCAACAATGAAACATGGAAAACATTATGTGCTTTTACTGTGGGAGGAAGTGCTATCCTATAGGCTACAGGTCCCACTCTATCTAGAAATTCAAAAGGTCCACAATACCGAGGTGCCAACTTGGCACAAGCTCCCATCCTCAGGGAACTCTTCCTGGGCCTAACTCTGAGATAGATGTGGCCTCTCGTCTTGAATTCTCTGGGGGTTCTCTTTCTGTCGGCATAAATTTTCTGTCTATTCTGAGTGATTTTCAGATTTTGCTTTATTTGAATCACTTGTTGTTCCATTTCTTTCAATATGTCGGGTCCAATCATAATTCTATTCACAAGATTACTCCAACTGATTGGAGTGTCGCACGACCTACCATAGAGGACTTTGAAAGGGCTCATCTTTAGTGATTCTTGGTAGCCGTTGTTGTAGGTAAATTCCACCAATGGCAGGTAATCTTCCCACCTTTTAGGTTGATGCATTACATGCATCCTTAGCATGTCTTCTAATATTTGGTTCACTCTTTCCACCTGTCCATCAGTTTGAGGATGATATGTTGTGCTAAACAATAATTTGGTCTCCAGGATAGCCATCAAGGATTTCCAAAAGTTTGAAGTAAATTTTGTGTCTCTGTCAGACACGATCTCCTTAGGCATGCCATGTAGTCTGAATATCTCCTTCATGAATATGTTGGCAATATCTATTGCCTTGCAAGTCGATTTGATGGGAATAAAATGAGCGGACTTACTCAATTTATCCACCACTACCATGATGACATCATTCTGCCTAGCTGATGTTGGTAATATGGTGATGAAATCCATGGAGATGGTCTCCTATTTCCATTCCAGGATTGGTAGAGGTTGTAATAATCCTGATGGGTGCTAGTGTTCTGCTTTAACTTGCTGAAATTCTAGACATTTAGCTAAATACTCAGTTATGTCTTTCTTCAATCCAGGTTAATATAATTGTTTCGTGGTGGCCGTGACCATCTTCTGATAGTCCGGATGGTCGGTGTATGGTCTCTTGTGCAATTCGTCCATTATGAACCTCTTCAAGTCGTCACAACTTGGAATATATAGCCTGTTTCGGTAAGTCAGCGGACCTCCATCTAGCATCTGGTAGCCTTCATACTTTATCCCTGTGGGTTCTTGCTCCAGGTACAAGGTCACAGTCTGGAAGAATGCTTCTATTTCTTATGCATTCCTGACTCTTTCCCTGACATTTGTCTCGCAGGTGCTCACCGCTGCCAGGTGAATTGTTTTCATACTTCTGCTAAGGGCATCGACCACCTTATTTTCCTTTCCTTTGATATGTTTGATTTAGAAATCAAACTCGCTAAGGAGGGCCATCCACCTAGCTTGTCTTGCATTGAGTTTTGGTTGGTCAAACAAGTGCCGCAATCCACAGTGGTCTGTCATAAGTACAAATTTCCTACCCAGGAGGTAATGCCTCCACATTTTCAAAGTGTGCACTATGGCGACCAACTCTAGATCATGGGTCACATAGTTGACTTCATGTTCATTCAATTTTCGAGATTCATAGGAAACTAGGCTTCCTTCTTGCATAAGGACTCTTCCGAGTCCTTCCTTGTAGTCATTTTTGCACACGAGGAAGTCATTATTGTGATCAACGATCTTCAACACAGGCGCATGGGTCAGAAGGTGTTTTAGTGACTGAAACCTTTCTTCACATTCCGGTGTCCAAATGAATTTAACCCCCTTCCTCTGGAGGGCAGTGATTGGAAAACCAATCTTGGAAAACCCTTTTATAAACCTCCTATAGTATCCTACTAAACCCATAAAGGATATGATATCCAAAACATCCTTTCGGGTAGGCCATTACATGATGGATCTGATCTTGTCAGGGTCTACTTCTATCCCTTCTTCAGATATGACATGGCCCAAGTAATGTATTTGCTTCTGGAAAAAGTCACACTTGCTAAATTTGGCGTAGAGCTGATGCTCTCTTAGCACTTGAAGTACAAGTCTCAGATGTTCCTCATGTTCCTCTCTATTCTTGGAGTAGATTAAGATATCGTCAATAAAAACCAATACAAACTTGTCTAGGAATTGTTGAGTACATTGTTCATCAAGCACATAAAGGTGGCAGGGGCATTGGTTAATCCAAATGGTACTACCACAAATTCGTAGTGACCATATCTTGTCCTGAAGGTGGTTTTGTGGATGTCTTCATCCTTGATTCGGACTTGATGGTATCCAGATCTCAAATCAATCTTTGAGAAAATGGTAGCACCCCCCAATTGATCGAACAAGTCATCGATTCTGGGTAAGGGGTATTTGTTCTTTATGGTTACCTTATTGAGTTGTGTATAATCTCTGCATAGTTGGAATGTGCCATCTTTCTTCTTCACAAACAGGACTGGTGCTCCCCATGGAGACACGCTAGGCCGGATGTAGCCTTTTTCCATCATTTCTTTTAGCTATAGTTTGAGTTCAACTAGCTCGGGTGTACTCATCCTATAGGGGGTCCTAGATACTGGTACTGCTCCAGGTGCAAGTTCTATTGAGAAGTCAATGTCCCTTGCGGAGGTAGACCCGATACCTCTTCTAGAAACACATCTCTATACTCTCTTAGTATGGGGTGGTCTTCTAGGCTTGGTCTGTCATCCTTAAAAGATTCCAACACCTGTATTGCATATAGAGGACATCCCTTTCTGCAATACTTTTTCATTTGAAGGGTTGATATTCGTCTCACTGAGACAGGCTTCTGAATCCCTTGGAGGGTTATCTTTCTCCCTTCTTCATTTACACATTCTAAGGTTTTGTGGTAACAATCTAGCTTAGTTTTATATGCATCTAGCCAGTCCATACCAATCAACAGGTCGTACRATCCTAGGGGAAGTATGTTAAGGTTAGCTTGGGTGGGCAATCCATCCACAATGAATTGGAAAGCTGGTACGACCTCCGCTATTTTTATTTTGGTGCCAGTGGCTAACTGTACCAACCATGGCTTAGTATGTTTATGTGGCTGTAATTTACACTTATCAACAACCTGAGGGGACACATAAATCAAATTTGAACTAGGGTCAATTAAAATAGATATTAGATGGTTGGCGATCATACCTTCCATCTCCACCACTGAAGCTTGGTGGTCGGCTTGTTTATTATCCACGACTACATAAATTCGTGGCATACTCCCGGCCACGTCATTGACTGTGGTAGCTTCTTGGATGTTGTAAATTCTCCTACTGTTCTGTTGTCTGTGCGGACAATCCCTCAGTAGATGTTCTTCTCCACAACCCCAACATTTCAAGGGTTATTTCTTTGGGTTATCGGTCTTTCCTGGGGTTGATCCAAAAGGTTTATTTCCACTCTGGGAGGGGAAATTCTGTTGGCGTACACATCAGGTAGGAAAGCTCATCCTTGAATCCTTCTTATAGTTTTTAAATCTTGGGGGTGTAAACCCCTTTTTTTGGAACCCCGAACTATTCTTCTGCTTCTAGCCTTCGCGAGGTTCTGTCTGAAGCCCAAGTTGTACATAAAAATACCTTTCTTTTCAAATAGTGTCTTCTAGGGTCTTTGGCTCGTCAAACTCAATTCTGTTCTGATAGTCCTTAGGTAGCCCACTGATAAATCATTGCACCTTTTCCTTTTCTGCTTTTATGTAGGGTACATACCTCAACAACTAAAGGAATCTGCTGACATATTCCTCTATGGTGAGTTGACCCAGCTTGAGTTCATATAACTCTTTAGTCTTCTCGTCGAAATATTTTTCAGACAGATACTTCTTCTTGAAGTATTTCTCAAACCACTCCCAAGATAGGTCCTCTTCACGAATCTCTTTCACATTCTTAAGGTCTTCCCACCGAATGGAAGCCTTTCCATTCAGGTTGAAAGTGGCTACTCGGGCCTTCAAGTTTTCAGAGAAGTCATGGACTCTTGAATACTTTTTTAGTCCAAGCAACTAGGCCTCCACCTCCTCTCCTTTCTTAATGTCACTGTCAAAAGAGGGTGGTTTGGCCTTCCTGAATTCTTCGAGATTATGACTTTTGGAATGCTTTCGTTTCTTCCATTTTCTTTGAGAATGTGAACTGATTCTACTACTAGAAGATCCCTCTGAGTCGCCAGTTTCCTTTCCAGAGGATTCGTTCGATGCTTGTCCCCTATCTCCAGGTTGGACCTTTCTCGAGGTACTCCTCCCAGTGAGGCCACTTAAAGGGCCATGTTTCTGTATCTCAGGTGGACTTCAACTCCTCTTTGTCCGTCGTCGGTCCACATGACTGGTGTTAGGTCCATGTTGCAGTCGTCTTTGTATGTCGAATAAACTCTGCAGCAAAACTGCATTAATTTCCGTTTTCTTCTCTTGCTCTTTTTTCAATCTCTCGTTGTCGGCCTTGCAGCTTTGTAATTCGGCCACGAGACTCCTCACAATATCGGCCAGATACGGAGGGGTCTCTACCACTCTCCTCTTGTCAGACTCTTCTTCTCTATTGTGGGAGCCATCCCCCACTTCTTGGCATGTCACTATTCTATATGATTGCAGTTTCCCACGGTTGATCGACCACTTGAGTGCAGATAAAAACTTGTTGTTAGATAACACTATATTAGTTCATAACCAACACATAATTCACATTTCTTAAATACATAAACACACAACAATAAGTTGTCATTATTTTCTATAACAAGGGTTTAACCATACTTTTTAGGGAGGGAGTAAGGTAGGATATCGCCCTTTAAACCCCTTAATCTGGTCTTTACGCAACTCGTCCATGAGCCCAAATAGGCAAGGTGCTGTAACCATGCTCTGATACCAATTTGTAACACACCCACCCTTCTGAAGATGCTTTTATAGTGTAAAGCCTCTAAATTTTTCGTTTTTGTTCTCCCGCGTGAACAAGCACCAGGCACAAGCCTCCTCCATATGACCACTACCCGTGACCACAAGCCTAACAAAAAGGTGCTTTGTGGCTTTTGTCGTTGGGTATTCACATACGAGCCAACCTTGACTCACCCGACTCTCGAAGTCCTGAACTAAGAGTCTAGCCCATCTCTAGCTCTATTCCTTAACCTACATCCATGTGACCCCTCGTTATGACTTGGGGCCCAACCCTCAAGCACTTCGGGACTTCGTGTATCTCGAAGGTGGAAGTTAGTCCATGTCCTTTCCTCGGAATCCCGAAATCTGAACTCTTGATGTCAGATCAACGGTCCACAATCTCCCGTGACCCAATGGCTTAGATCAACTCTTTGCGAATCGGGACTTCGCGTTTTGTGAAGTTGGAGGGTCGTTCACCTTCCTTCTCCCGATCCCCGATATCTCCTTGGACAATCAAAGGTCCACGCCCTCCCTTTGATCGACGACTGCGATCAAATTGTGAACTCGGACTTCGCGATTTCTCACGACTCCTATCTCTGACTTCCTGAGTTGTGAGTCAACAAAATGTTGATCTCTCATCATGTGTCCCTTCTTGACAGATGACTAATATTGTTGCGGCTCCCAGCTCCTTACAAATCTTCCGAGGTTTGAATCCTCGAACTCCCAGATTTGTTGCCACTTGTCCTCTGACGATGGACAATTCTGTTTAACTTCGGAACTTCGAGACATCGCAAAAGTCTGCTCCCCTATGCACTTTCAAAGGGTTAGACCTCGTGCACTTTCCTCTGGATCTCATGACTATGGTCCTCCACGTATATATCCGATGAACGAGAATTGTTCTCTCCCGGTGCGTGAACTCCAAACTTGCAGATCCAACGACCGAGGTGGGTCCCAAAGGATCCATAGATCAACGATCCACGTTACTTAGCGACTTCGGGTTTCAGGGGTTTTGGTCGCACCAACCCATAATATTCCCGATACACGAACTCTGAACTCATGGATCCGAGGGGCTAGGGGGGTTAACTCCTGCGCTCTTTCCCATAGCCAACGACCATGACAAACCTTGGCTCCTTCCGGATGGATCTCGTTCATCCGTCCCTTGGACAAGGAAAACCTTTCCCTTTCGATATTTTCATATCACTATTTTCCTGAGTTCTCACCCCGAACTGGTTAGGGACTTGGGTCTGGAAATTCACACGGCAAGGGGGTCAGGGGAAAGTATTCTCTTCAGACGGATGGTTTCAAATCTACACAATCTTTCCTATCTCGACCATTTTATAAATTACGCCCGAGAAGCCCTCCGGAGTGAAGTTGGGCATACAGTTTATCAGTGGGAAGTGTGAGTTCCCAAGGAGATGGAAGCATACGCATAACATAGCCATTTCACACAAAGATGTTCAAACATGCATATATATATATGTGTGTGTGTGTGTGTGTAAAAACCAAGAAATCATTCATCATTCTAACTCAACAATTAAAGCCGAGAAAAGACTTATCAGAATTAGACAATGTGAAGCGACTACTAGAAGGGGTGCCTGTTTCCACCCAACCGTAGGCTCAATCACTCCAAATGGATTTACCACTAGCCACCCCCGAGCTAGACCACGATGCTCTACAACACAGACTTTTCTTCTCGCTCAGCCACAATAGGGATAGAGGTTACTCTCCTCTTCCCGCAGGATCATGGCAATGGTTTACACGATACCAAGCAAGGAGTGCGATCCTCGTTTATCAGCTTGTATCATAACCTTCTCTGCCATTTCATGTGTCCAGAACGCTTAGTTTTCCATTCTCCCTTGAATCCCCGAGATTCATTTTCCATCTCTGCACTCTTTGCAAGCGCTTTCTTTCCCCCTTCTGTCCACTACACCTTCCCTCCTCGCTTCTTTCAGTAGGGTCGCGGGTGGCTCGAGTTCCCAGTCAGCGGTCAAGTCTGGAAGCCTTACGGATGAGTGATTACACACCCCATCCCTCGTTAACTCTTGAGGAGGTCTTCCCACCCACCAACCTGACTATAATTCATTTCTGGGTCAGACGACGGTTTTGGTCTTGAGAAATTAAATACAGTAAGCATTGGTTTGGTGAAGGTTAACACAACCATTCCTGGTCCCCTTCACCCTTTCTTCGTATAACATTCGTGATCTTTCTAAGTACACCCCCCTTCCATTAGTCATGTGACACTTGTCCATTTTCTTAGTAAATAATTGGGTTCACATTTGTTTACCTTTCAAACAAAGGTCCATCGAATCAATATTCACACATATAAAGTTTGCCATAGTCTTTTGGCCATTTATAGTTATATTTACAAACTGGGGGAAACAGGGTGTCACACTAGAATGGTGGCAGCTTATCTCTGAGAAGAGATGTGACAGATACTCACATTCGCAAGAAGATGATTACAATGAGGCTCTAAAGGCCTTTTTAACATAAAGAAAATCCAAAACCCTAACCATGGAAGATGAAAAACCAACAGTTTTGTGGACCCCGTTTTGGGTAGTTTGGTGTATCAACTTCCTGGGGGCGTGACTTTGGCATACGATCTTCGTTTGGGGCGCACGATAGCTCGTTGGAAAGGTATCGTCGAGGAGATTCATTTTGGGGTCCCAATCAGAGCCTTTCGCTATAAGTGAGGTGCTCGATCCCAAAAAATCTTCATTTAGGCCCTCAAAATGGCCCCAGAAGTTTGGAACTGCTAAAAATAGTAAGTTGCCAACAAACTGTTTTGAGCCAGTTGGAATAGGTGGGTGGCCACCAATATCCACCTAGATCATTATTGATTCTTTGAGAACCCAAAAAGGATAGAAAGATACAAGGATTTAATACGATATCTCCCTACTCATTCTTGGTCCCTATTGTCACCCTATAGTCCCTCTTGCATATGTCCATGGTTCATACAAGAGATGGTCTAGTTGTTCTTCACGAAAACGTCTATTTTCTCTTCAAGAAGTCTATCTTTTCCAAGATACTATCTCCTGATTCAAATTTCCTTTTTTGCATGAATGAATGGGTGAGATTGAGGAGCCTTCCCTCCACTCCTTCATTGGTTCCCTAAAATTAGGAGTTGGTTACTTTAAAATAGGAGATAAGTGCTTGAGTGTAGGAGATAATTACTTGAGGTAATTAAATCATTTAAGTAGGATTCTAATGTTATTAGTATGAACATTAGGAAGTAGTGGAAATATGACAAACATATAGAAGAGGATATAGATGGGATACAGTAAGATCATGAGACATCGGTCAATCCCCTTGGATCCCCTTATCTCTCCCATTTGGTGGATTCATAGCCCCTTAGGTGCTCTCCATCAATTAGCCTTGGAACCTTTTATTAAATTTAAAATGATCATTTTTATATGTCTTTCAAAATCAATATTGTAATTCTACCTCATGGTGTGGAGAAAAACATAGCAATGAAACACAAAATTACAACATATACATAATTGAGTTTAGGACTTTCAAAAGGTCAAAGCTAGGATATTACATGGATCACCTCACTTCTCTTGGTGTGATCAACAACACTCATCACGTCATTTGTTTTCAAACACATAAGATTCTACAAAATATATAGGAATTATTAAATGATTGTCATTATTAATATATTCAACAATTGTTTCACAATTTTGTTGACAATGACCTAGGTTCAAACCCTAGTAAGTATTATCCCATCTTGTGTGGTGTACCATGAAATGTGGTGCCTTAGTGTATGTGGCCCTCCCACTCAAAGGGTTGGTATGTTAGTTAGCATTTTTTTATTATTCTTGGGAATGATGTATGTCGTATTTGATGTAATACTTGTCAACTCAATAATGGCTCATCTTCTTGCAATAAGTTTTTGAAAAAATCACTATATGTATGTTTGTACACACACACACACATGTATACATACATGTGTGTGTGTATGTGTGTGCACGCGCGTGCACATATATACATACATGTGTGTGTGCATGCACGCACGCGCGTGTGCGCGCACGCACGTGTGTGTATATTGTGTGGTTATGGGATATAGTGTTATATTCCCCACCTAGGTTCTAATCCCATAAGTGACATGTTGAACTCATAATGAGTATATTGTTTTAATAGCTTTGAGCCTTGTTATTGACCTAGCCTTCTACCCAAAAGAATCTAGGGTTAACCTTGGGTACCATCCTCGAAATGAGGGGAAGTGCCCAGGGTTTTCCTGGGATGTGTTATATATATGTATATATATATAAAGTCTCATACATTATGCATATTATCTCTCACGTGAGTGAGTACCTCATGTATTTACTTCATTCTTCCTTCTCACCCATGCCCCCATTCTCATTACTCACATTCTCCTTCCTCCTCCTTCCTCATTGCTCCCTCCTCCTTCCTTATTCCTCCTTGGAAGTCCTCATTCCTCATTCACCAAAATCATATTGAAGTATATGCATTATAAAACACTCTTTTAATTTGGAGCACATATGAGAGGAGATGCAAAATCTTCAATGAGGGTGAATGTTTTTGGTTGCAAACTATTCTAGGTAAGAAACCATGAACCTCTAAATTTGGACCTTAACTTTGAATTCAAACTCTAAATTTTTCATTAAAATGGTTTTTATTCTCTATAACAAGGCTTCATCTAATGTACATAGGCTAAAGGCGAAATAAACTATTAAAAATTAGACCTACTATTGAAAACCTAAGCTTATATTTTTTCCAAAGAAAACACCTCATAGAAAAGCCTCTGAGTAGTTCTCCACGATCCATGGATGGTAGACAGTTTAAACCATCAGTCCTGATTGCGAAGCCTAACCCCAAGGGATCAAGAGAGTCAAACCCGTGACCTGCCCAACCCTAGGGTAGATATATCATGTCTGGCTTATGACCACTTGAGCTAAGCCTCGAGGCTAAGACCTACGTTTATATATATTTCTATCCTTTCGCTCTTATTGGCAAAATTTTCCATCTCCCTCTTCTCCTCCCCAAACTCCTTTGGGAGGCTATGTGTTGATGCCCTATTTTGCAACTTTGAATCATGTACCCATTTAGCTTGTTATTATGGGACTTTATCTTACATGTACCAAGTACTCTTAACCCCATAATGCATTGCCACTTGATCTATTTTCCATGGAAGTACCATAATGTCTCAAATTTTTTGAAAAATATTGCATTTTCATGTCAAATTAAAACAACACCTATATCTCCCTAAAAGAAGAGCTAACATTGTTCTTATTAGGCCTTTTACAACATTGTTTTGCTCTTATTAGGCCATTTACAACGTTGTTCTTTTTTAGAGAGTCAAACTTGATCTTTGTTTGCTCCTAAGTTTATTTGTTAAAGTTGATCACTTATGGGGTACCTATAGCACACAAATACTAGGAAAACTCTAGAATGTGGACCCATTCTT
Source organism: Picea engelmannii (assembly GCA_009831015.1). Lineage (NCBI taxonomy): Eukaryota > Viridiplantae > Streptophyta > Pinopsida > Pinales > Pinaceae > Picea > Picea engelmannii. The sequence continues at coordinate 537,046 of ML780288.1, read as the reverse complement.
GATGTACAAACCCTAGGAGGAACATTGATTCTATAAGGGGGCCTCCTTCACACTTATTTGATAACTTTGATCATGTGCATATTGAACTTATGATAGTGTGACTTTGGATAAGATCTCTCTCCTTATGCTTCAAAAGTTTGACCAAATTGCACTTTTGTTTCTACTTGCCTAATTTGCTTGTGGGAGTTTGGGGGGAGAAGAAATTGAAGACTATTGGAATAGAGAGACGAACAAACCCAAAGAAAATGGATTTAGATCCATCCTGTCACTCAAAGGTACGACCTTATGGATGTAATACTTTATTCTTGTTAATTTGATCTCTTCACCCCCGCCCGCCCAATATTTTCTTTTAGTTGATTTGATCATGTTATTTGAATGCCTTCCCTTTCTCTAATTGCATCAATAAAGTAGATTAGAAGGATGTTTTCATACTCGATTGAAACATATTTGGGGTTTTATTGTAGGAAAAAGAAAGGTTGGTTTTGTTTGTTTTATGTTCAAGTTGTTTGGGGTTGGTTTTCCTCCTCCTCGTGCTCCTCCAACTCAACAATCAGTTAGAAGAGCTCTCAATGGGAGCACTCTATAGTTTTTCTCCTTCCTTTCCTTCAAACCCTATCTTAGATATCGTGCATTTTGATAGAGTATAACTCCCTATTTCTTCAAAATAAAAGAGGAAATTTGCATTAGAGTATGAAAAACCCGACGCATTTCGAGCCCCCCAGGGATTATCACCAAGAACGCTCAAGAGAGAAAAAGAGGAGGCTCATCGAATAAGCAAATATACAACCATTTAAATAGATGTTTGGACCCGAGAAACCCATGTGGTGAAAGGACAACTAGATATTTTTCTAAAACAATAATATCCTAGATCCAAGCAACGTTCAAATAAGTTTAGTGGTGTTTTAGGTCAACCAACAACGGTCTCCAACTTTCGCTCAACCTCCAACCATCATCCATGTTCAAATTATTAGGGTTCAACTCAATTTGTAATGCCTCCATTATTTTCTATCTCCCATAGTTATCCACCTTGGCCACAACTTTGGCATTCTCTAAACACACATGGTGGCTAGAAGTCGAAGAGTGTTTAGCGAGGGTTGATTTTTGGACTCTATTTAACTTAAGGTTAGCACCATGCTCGTTAAATCCGACCTTCATTGATCTGCCTATCTCTCCAATGTAGACTTTGCCACAGGATAAATAAATAGCGTAAACCCCTTTATGTAGATCGGGGTCAACTTGATCTTTTGTAGCCTCTACCATATTCCTTATGGTGTTGATGGGGGAAAAAGCCATGTCAATGTCACCTTTCCTAAGGATCCCATCTAGCTTCTCATAAATACCTTTTATGTAAGGTAGAGAAAACCTTTTCGTCTCCTGACGTGCCCTTCGTTGTCCCGCAGAGGATCCTCTTGCCTTATTTATAGCTTCCACAATGTGTACCCATTCCTTTTGAACGTCTTTGCTAAATGATTTAGTTCTAGCTCCACATGCTCTTTGTCAGAAATGTGTAGGGCACGGGTCACTAAGGTGTTAAGTACTCCAAGCTTCTGGGAAGGAAAATGGTGTGAATCTGCATGCAAATATATGTCAGTGTGCTTAGGTTTCCTATAGACCTCGTGTGCAAAGGATCCATTTCCTTTCTTGGTTATGTGAACATCTAGAAACAAAATGCTACTATACTTTTTGATTTCCATTGTGAACTTAATGTTCACATGCTGATGGTTAAAATGATTGAAGAACTATTCCAAGTTGTTCATCCCATGAGGCCAAAGGAAATTTGTGTCGTCGATGTATCTCCTCCAACCTTTGGGTTTTAAGGGGAAAGAGTCAAGCGATCGCCTTTCAAAGTGTTCCATATAAAGTTTTGCCACCATAGGCGACAATGGGGACCCCATAGCCACACCTTCAGTTTGCTCATAAAAACACCCTCGGAAGGTAAATAAAGTGGACTTCAGACAAACTTTAACCAGTGTTGACATCTCCTTATCCGTTATCTCTTCAATGAACTTGATGGAATCTTACATTGGTATCTTGGTATAAAGTGAAGGTTTGTCGCATGTGGTGGAAAACCTTTATATGGAACACTTTGAAAGACAAGCGCTTGACTCTTTCCCCTTAAAACCCAAAGGTTGGAGGAGATACGTCGATGATACAAATTTCCTTTGGCCTCATGGGATGAATAGCTTGGAAGAGTTCTTCAATCATTTTAACCGTTAGGATGTGAACATTAAGTTCAAAATAGAAATCGAAAAGGATAGTAGCATTTCGTTTCTGGATGCTCGCATAACCAAGAATTAAATGGATCCTTTGCACATGAGGTCTATAGGAAACCTACACACACTGACATATATTTGCATGTCGATTCACACCATTTTCCTTCCCAGAAGCTTGGACTGCTTAACACCTTAGTGACATGTTCCCTACGCATTTCCGACAAAGAGCATGTTGAGATAGAACTAAATCATTTAGCAAAGGCATTCAAAAGGAATGGGTACACATTGCGGAAGATATAAATAAGGCAAGAGGATCCTCTCCGGGACAACGAAGGGAACAACAAGAGACGAAAATGTTTTCTCTACCTTACATAAAAGGTCTCTCTGAGAAGCTAGCTAGGATCCTTATGTAAGGTGACATTGGCGTGGATTTTTCCCCCATCAACACCATAAGGAATATGGTAGAGTCTGCAAAAGATCAGGTTGACCCCAGTCTACATAAAGAGGTTTATGCTATTCCTTGCTCCTGTGGCAAAGTCTACATCGGAGTGGCAGGAAGATCTATGAAGGTTAGATTTAAGGAGCATGGTGCCGACCTTAAGTTAAATAGAGTCCAAAAATAATCCCTCGCTGAAGACTCTTGGACTTCTAGCCACCATGTGTGTTTAGAGAATCCCAAAGTTGTGGCCAAGGTGGATAACTATGGGAGGCGAAAAATAATGGAGGCATTAGAAATTGAGTTGAACCCTAATAATTTGAACAAGGATGATGGTTGGAGGTTGAGTGAAAGTTGGAGACCATTGTTGGTTGACCTAAGACACCACTAAACTTATTTGAATGTTGCTTGGATCTGGGATATTATTGTTTTAGAAAAATATCTAGTTGTCCTCTCACCACGCGGGTTTCTCGAGTCCATACATCTATTTAAATGGTTGTATATTTGCTTATTCAATGAGCCTCCTCTTTTTCTCTCTTGAGCACTCCTGATGATGATCCCCGAGAAGATCGAAACGTATCAGGTTCTTCATACTCTAACACAAATTTCTTCTTTTATTTTGATTGTGCTCTATGTCTTCACAATGTTTAACCATCCTTATTTCTTGTTGTCTATCATTAGCTTAGTGAATTTGTTAGTGAAGATCAACTAATACTCAGTACACATAAGTTTGTATCAACAAAACCCATAATAGTAATACATGACACAACAGGGCACCAACGAACTAGCGAAAGGGATGACCAGCCCGCCCAAACCAAGCACGGGAGGGATAAGTACCAGCCTGAAACGTTTCAAGGTCGGATCCATCCCAATAAGAAGCGTAGTAGGAAGACACGCAACAAACCAACTAGCTAGGACGAGTCCCAGGTGAAAGATGATAATCCCAGGAACAATATGCAGGATTTGCTTCCTCCACCCTTACTTTCTCTATTGCCTTTGATTGCTATGCTACCTCTCTAGGCAAGACTTACTCTTAGCCAGGCCAGTCGGAAGGCAAGAACTAAGCCAGGCCAGCTCATTACACATAAGTTCGTATCAACAAAACCCATAATAGTAATACATGACATGACACAACGCCTTTTTATTTAAACTTTTTATTTAATATATTGTATTATTTGAATGTACCAACATTTGATCCATAATTGTACATTTTATCCATAATTGTAGTGCATAATTATACATGAATTGCAACTAAATTCTAATCTACTAAATATTATATAAATAGACCCAATGCGCAGAAGGATGGGTAAGATAAGATTTTAGCGCTATCAAAGAGAGATGATATGTATAAGGTATTAAATACATCATAGACATGTTATAGAGAGAATAAGGAAAGTTGCAATAAATTTGGATGTAAAAGGAATGGTGTAGAGATAATGGTTTTGGATGGATGATGACATATGAGGCAATGAAGATGTACGTGGCTCTTTGTTATGTTAGTGGACTTGAAGGTGTTTATGGTTCACCCTTCAATTTTTTTGTTTTTTTTGTTTATGATGTGATTGCTTTACTTTACCCATATATGATGATGGGTATTATATTATTGTTCTTTTTGAATATAATCTTTTTGTGTACTACATAATCATACTTTCGGTAAGTCCTTACCATTCGGGATATTGCAAATACCATTATCCTTAGGGTTCGATAAGAATATGTTATTTTTGACGTGATAATCGAACCCGTTTTCATTGACCAGTGGTTATGTTCCTAGGAAATAAGAAGTTTACGTTCCTAGGAAATAACAAGTTTCCACAAAGGGAGAAGTATGACATGGAGCCCTACACGAGAAGGGATTCATGATTGATTTGAAGAAAAATAAATTGAGTTCATGCTATGAGAAACGAGAAGACCAAACCTAAACACCCCAAAATGGAGAATTAGGTACGTGACTTCATAAAAACATGGATTTTTTTCGAAGAATTTCTTATTGTATTACACGAATGTTGTTAAAATAGACAGAATTGAACACGACTAGAATACTAAAAGTGCTATAGGCATGGAATGAAGAGAACATATAAAGATTGAAGAGACTAGATGAAATTGGGGATTTTTTTATAGCAGTAGTTTAAACGTTCTACTTTTTGGAGGTTTTTTGACAACTTTTTCAGTTTGGTTTTGCTCGAAATTCGGTGATGGATGGTTGGATTTGCAGATTTGAGTGACTAAGTTTGTATAATCCGAGTGTCCCAGGGGTTTTTCATCACGCTGAATCCATTAATGCATTCAGAAATGCAATTTAAACAACAAAAAATAGCGATTTTGTCCAAATTTACATCGTCGGATTCCGGCCAAAAAACTCAAAAGGTAGAACGTTTAGCCAACGCCTTTTTTATATACTCACATATTGGAGGGATATGTTTTGAAGTTTGCAATAAGTATTAGACTAAGAATAATAATATTTTTTTGAAGGGGCTCAAAGCTTGAACGGTTGGAGAGATACCGTGTTGATGGTAAAAAGGGTATGTTACAAACTATGTATGATAAAATGGAAGAGTAAACATTATGTGATGGTGGTGTATTACATTGGTAGATGGAGGGTGAGAAGAGATAGAGAGTGGATGATGGAAGCAAGATTAATAGAAAATGGGGTAAACATGTAGAAAGATGCATAGTTACATAATAAATTTTCTTTAAGGTTGAATTGGATGATTTGATGAGAAGGACAAATGAGTGAGTTAGCAGTGGTCTCATAATGCTTATTGTATTAAGCCTAGAGAGCGGCTATATGAAGACAACAACATAGAAAATGTGTTTTGGCACATGCATACAAGAAGCATTGGAGGAACATGTTGATAGTTAAATTAGTCACAATTACTTGAACAACATAATTATTATTATGAGACTTTATCTTGCATGTACCAAGTAGTCCTAAACTTGAATGCATCACCACATGGTTTATTTTCCATGAGGGTCCTAGAATGCTTTAAAACTTTTGAAAAATATTGCATTTTTTCATGCCCTAATAGAATAATGCCTATATATCTCTGTGAATTAAGAGTCAACAATTGTCTTGTTGGGCTATTTTGAACTTTGTTCATTTTGAGAGAGTCAAACTTGATCTTTGCATGCTCCTAAGTTGATTTTGTCCAAGTTGATCACCTAGAGCATGAATATTCCAAAAACAACTCTAGAATGTAGACCTAATCTTCATGTAAAAAAACTAGGAGGAACCCTGAGTATATAAGAGGGACTTCTTCATACTTATTTGACATATCTGGTCTTGTGCATATTGAACCTAGGATAGTATGACTTTGGATTAAATTTATCTTCTGATCATTCAAAAGGTCACCCATTTGTATCTTTAATTCTACTTGTGATTTAGATGGATATCAGTGGCACTCATCGGGACCATTTTGAGGTCTTAAACGATGTTTTTTGAGAATGAATAAGGGCCTAGCTATACGTTTGGTGTGTCCATATTATTTTATTGTAGTCCTTAGTTAGAGCTTTCCAATGAGCTACTATGCGTGCCAAACAAAGATTGTATGCAAAGGTTATGCTTTTGGAAAGTTGTGTAGAAACTAATGCACAAAAATACCTTTTGGCATTTCAAAAACACCTTTTGGTGCTTTGTCTCCGAGGTTTAGGGTTTTTTACCTTTAGGGTTCTTGCTTTATCTTAAAGGCCATCCTTTCGACCTCTTGTATTAGCTTTTGCGAAAGAGTGTAGTCGACGTCTCTCTCTCTTCAGAGATAAGCTACCACCATTCTAGCCAATTTGTGTTCTACAATATTCTGCTATTTTATTCATTAATAGAAGTTGGGTTTTCACTGTATTATTGTACTCTCTGCCATATTCCCGTGTGTGTTTCATTTCGTTCCCTATATAATCTGGATCAACTTTCCCAATTTTCTTCTGACTCATATTGGACTAGAGAGAACTTAAGAGGAACAAGCCCGAGGAGACGTGTTTTGGAGCCATCCCATCACTTGAAGCTATGATCTTACAAATACAATCTTTTATTCTTGTTAATGGAATATCCTTTCTTTTCCCCTCATAATTGCTTATAGTTTATTTGATGTTGTTATTGGAATGTTTTCACTTTTTCTCAATGAATCAATCAATTAAATTATAAGGCTTTTGTCTCACTCACTTTATTTTATTTTAAGCGATAATGCATTTTGTGGGGGAAACTCACTAGGCACTTTCCCTCATTATAAGGATGGTACCTAGGGTAAACTAGATTTTATAGAAGCTCAAAACTTTTGTAAAAAATATACCCATTAAGAGCTCAATGTGTCACTTACGAGAATTGCACCTGGGTAGGGAGGATGATATTCCTCCTCTCAACTGCTCGGGCTAGACCCAATTGAAATTTTGTCATGCTCACTTGAATAGATCTATGGTTTGTATCATAAGATAGAGAAATGGTTTTGTTTGTTTTACTTGCAAAATGCTTAGAGCTATTTGTTACCCTCCTTGTACTCCTCTAACTCGATAATAAATTATAAGACCTTTCAATGAGAGTGCTCTAAAGTATTTTCTCCTTCCTTTCCTCCAAACCCTACCTTAGATATTGTGTGTTTTTATAGATCAAAACTCCTTATCTATTGTTGTATGTCATCGGCTTATTCAATCAACTAGTGGGGATCAAGTAGTACCCATTGTATGAAAGATAAACATAATGACAACTCTACAAGGGAGAAACTTCTTTAACCATTAAAATCTCTTTCCTGAATTGGCTTTAGGGATTTTCTTGTGAAATTTTTTCTCTAATTATCAATTTTTTTCCTCTATCCATTTGACATATGTGACACCCCAATGTTGGGTTGGTGTTCCTTGAATTTAATTTTAGATTGTACCAATTTTCTCTCTGTAGCATTGTTGTTTTGGACACTTTATTTATTAAAAAAAAAACAAATAACATTCTATTGATATATGAAATTTGCGGCTGAACCGTTCAACAAAAGGTTACAAAAGTTATGAGTATTTTCATCGACAGAGACAAAGACCCCAATTTTGTCAAAAATAAGTCTACATAATGGAATATATTGTTGATTTCTATTAGTTTTCTATGATTTATACAACTATAAATTCTGATGAACTATCCACACAAAAATATAAATTGACAAAACATAAGAAAACCTTGGCTAATTAGAAAGGTTCATGCCCACTATGGGCTTATTCCATGATTGCTTCTACATTATGTTGGCCCCTTTTGGAAAATTGTGTTGATGCTTCATCCCTTTGTCCATTCTAGAGCCTACTAGACCATGGTTTCTTCCATATATTTCTCTTTGATTGAGCATATGGAGTGTGTAGAACCAACCATAAGACACTGGGAAATGTGAGCAAAACCAAGTATCATATTATAGTGCATATCCAAATCCTCTTAGAGTTTATCTATTCTTATGTTCTCAACTTCAATTTTCATTTCCAAAATAATATTTCATCATAATTGAGCCTCCATATGCATGTCCATGCTCTAGCTCAACTGCATAATTATTTATTGGAAGGATTCCAATTGACTAGAGAGAGACCTTACAACCCTTTGTAATGGGCACTCCACAATTTGCACACCTACTAAGTGAATGTGATCATCCACGAGCATGATGATTTGGGGGAGGAACTATAGGAATTGAATGTTTACAACACCTATACCAATGATAAGAACAAAGCTAGAGCAACTACCCTGGCCATTGTTATCCTAACCACCCAAACAATTATAGTGAAACTTGCCACTGAGAGGCCAAACAACATGTCGACCAAACCAAAAACCATTCATATTAGTTCCAACAAACCCCCAATCTTACACATATATTGTCCTACCTACATTAACATTCTCCATCATGTCAATAATAAAACTTCCACATCAACCATGCTTGGAATGTGTGGAGAGTACTAGAGGAGGAGGTGAAATAAAGTATCACCCAACCTCAATTTTCAACAGCTACCAAGTGTGCCTAGGCTATGCTCATGTCAAAACAACCATAGATTACTCCTTAAGTTGAGTTTCATGGAATTAAACTAGTCATGGGTTCAACCCTATTTTTGGATAATGCTCCCTTTCCTAAATAAACAACTTCGATTTCCATTTCATTTGCTTGATGATAACAACTTCGAAGGATATGAAACAATTCAATGGATTCAAATTGTGGGATGTGTCCTTTGATTCTCATTGTAATTTTGGAAAGAGGGGAAGTATGATCAATATTTGATTTTCTAACTTGGCCAATGATGAGCGAGGAATCACCAAATGTTATTACTTCCTTGGTCCCCATGTCTCAAAGCAAGATGAGACCTTGAAAGAGAGCAAGTTCCTCTACTTGATTATTTGTTTTATTTCCCAATCCCCACACATAGTCTATTTTAGGAATTCCTTTGGGGTTGAAGATAACTCCTCCACCCTCCCTAAACCCACCACCCTTATCTTTTATTTTGAAGAAGATAAGATATTGCTGTTGAGTAGTTGTCCACTGGAAAAGATCAGTTAGGTTAAGCCCGAGCTTCCAAGAGTGATCAATTACGGTTTTTCTAAAAATATGCTTGTGTTGTATATTGTGTCCAACAAGAATGTCTCCCGACCATATTTTTTCTTTTACTTCATGCATGGAAATTGGTCCATCTAGCTTTCCCTTTGATAAATAAAACTTCATTCAAGAGTCCCCTTGCTTCATTCGTGACTTGCCTAAGTGTGGATTGTTCAAAGCAAACAATTCTTTTGTTTTTAGCAAGCCAAATTTTCTAGCAGAAGTACTTAGAAATTTCCTTCCAAAATATCTTCAAAAGGGGATTGACAAGAAAGGATCCTAGATAGGAGTATTGGCAATTAATAATCATCACCTTCCGACTTTATGGTTGCTTGAATTATATTCCTAGTTTTGCCAAAGAAGGCTTCTAGAATTGAATTGCAAAATTATATTCCAAGGATAAATGAGAGGAGGATTCCTCTACCAATAGACATAAATGACATCTAGAGGGTCCATTAATTCCATGCTTTTACATATTTTCTACTATGATCACTTTCCCATGTACCAATGTCCAACAAAAAGTATCAACTTTTGACAAACCATCAGGGTTCTAGATGTATTTCCGCATAATGGATTTGGACAGTTGGGAAAGTTTTCCGAGTTGCAATCAATATGCCTCTTTGATTGATATGAGCCAATAGTTGGCCCCCATCCTATGTTTTCCTTCATCAAGAGATTTAGAGGGAAACTCCTTGTAAAAGGGTGAATAGAAGAATGGACTTTCTCTTATAGATGTGCTAGAGGAGAAAGTTGCTTACAACCTTTCCACAAGCCTAAGCAATCAAAGTATGAAACTAATAGATCAAACAAGGTGTGAATACCATTGTTTGAAAGCCATTATTTAACATTATGTAGCTCATGAAGACTGGATAGTGGATCTCTACCTAAAATTCTGTCATCCAAAATGTTAAGAGATCATCCATTCCCATGCACCCAAGAAATCTAATCTTTGATTATAAATGTCGAATCTTTGCAAATATTGCACATTGAGGATCCTATGGTTTCCATGCTTAGCTAATCAAAACTTATTTCTCTTGTTGCACCATGATATTTCTTGTGTAATAACATTTTCCACCATTCCTTATCTACAACAATTATCTTGCAAAGAAGTTTGGATCCCAAGGAAATATTCATTAGCTTGGGGTCCTTAATCCCAAGGCCACCATTTCCTTGAAAATCCCTCATGGTTTCCCACTTAACTAAGTGGAATTTTTTATTGTTGTATTTTCCACCCTACCATAGAAAGTTGCGGGTCTCCTTTCCAATTTGACTCATCACTCTCGTAGATGCTAACACAACATCCTTGATATATTAGTAATGTCAACAAAACTAATTTAATCAACATTATTCTTCCACCGGGATCATGCCATTGCAAACCTTAGTGTTGCATCTTTTTTTTTTTAATTTTAATTTTTAATGATAAGTGACTAGTCACTGGACTTGGGATATATTAGGGAGATGGGCATGCCCAAATAAGTGAACTAAGACCACTTGTTTATGCAAGAGAACTCAAAATTTCTAGATATATTAATCATTAAAAGAGGATAAGCATTCCAATAGAAGACATTACTCTTACCTTTGTCGATTTTCCATTTAGAGGCCTTCATAAAGCTGTCTAGGATCTAGTTAAATCTTTCAACGATGATGGTCGAGCTTCGTCCCATAAGTAACGTGTCACCGGAAAACTAGGAATGGTTGATTGATTTGGCTCCTCTGGCTACAAAGATTCCTTCTAGATTTATCTCTCTCTCCCTCCAACCTTCTACTAAGGTTATTGGCCATTAGGACGTATAATAAATATGACAAAGAACATCCTTGATGGAGTTCCCTTTTACCTTGAAAAAATATCGTGGGTCTACCATTGATCAGAGGAGATATCTAGGGACTGATGATACAAGATATTATCCATCCAATTACTTGCTCAACAAAGCCAAATATTGTCAAAAAATAAAACAAGAAAGAGTGGTAAACTCTATTAAAAGCATTATCCAAATCCATTTTAAAAATCATATGTCTTTCACCATTTCTTCAACTAGAATGCACATCTTCTTGGTCAAGAAGGATATTGTCAGTGATTTCTTTTTTCTCCATAAATCCTCCACTGTTTCCAGAGATAAGATAAGGTAGAAGATTATTTATCATATTGGACAGAATCATGGTCAGGATTTTGTATGCAAATTTGTAGAGTGAAATGGGATGAAACCTTGAGAAAGTCATGGGATTGGTTTCCTTGGGAATTACTGCAATGAAATAAAAAATTGTGCCCCCTATCTTTAGTTTCCATTTAGTCTAGTTTAGCATGTGAAATATATCATATTTAATGATATACCAACATGCCCTGAAAAAGTGGATAGAAAAACCATTAGGATCTAGTGCTTTGTCTAACTCCAATCCTCAAATAGCCTCAACAACGACATCCTCTGAAATTTCTTTACGGAGCTCAAGATTATCTGCCTTACTTACGAAATAAGAAACATCTTGGATAATTTATTCCATGACAAGAGGATCCACCTCTTCTTCTATGGTGTAAATCTCCTTGAAAAGATTAAAGACCTCCTACTTTATGGGGTCGAAATCTATCAACTTCTACCCATCATCTTGAAATATCTCCTTGACATTGTTCCCGAGCTACTTACCCTTAGCTTGTTTTTGAAAGAAAGTGATATTTTTGTCACTAGCTTGAAGCCACAAGATCCTTGAATTCATACTCCAATGTTCTTCCTCTCTTTAGTAGGCCTGGTGATATTTGTTTTTTAGCTTCCGTTCCTTGATGATCTTTTGTTAAGTGACTTTGGTGTCTTTGATGTGTACCTATAGCTTTCCTAACTATTCTTGTATCTCTACTTTTTACTTGCTAGGGTGCTGATAGGTGGGGTTTCCCTACGCTTTAAGCTCATATTTGACTATCATGAGATATTATTCCCAAATGAAGGATGGAGAACCTTGTATCCTTGTGTGTCATGCTCGCTAAATGATATCTGAGCAATTTCCTCTTGGAGCCAAAGGGGGTTGAAATGAAAGGGAATGTTCTTGAAATTTTCAGTTATTTGTAAGATAAGTGAGATGGGTTTGTGGTCAAAAGTTGTAGAGGGGATATTGTTAGAATAAATGCAAACATTCTCAAGAAGAAAATAATTGTGCAAAAGGAAATGATCCAATCTTGCAACAATGTGCCTAGTGCCCAATCGATGATTGGTGGACACGTACATTTTCCTTTTTTGGGTGGGATATCCATAAGATCCCACTTCACAATTAACTCCTCTGTGTTTTCCCTAAACTGACCCCATACTATTGTATCCCCTAAATTTTCCTTTTGTGATTCAATCCCTACTCCTTCATTGCTATTAAAGATTTCCAAAATTCCACATTCTCTTCGTAATTAGTTGAGGTATATACATTGAATAACTTGATATGTTTTGCAGTTTCTTTATTCAACAAGATGACTAGTAGCCAATGATGTGTTGAATAATGAGAGATTATATAAAATGTAAGGGGGTCCTAGAGAGTGCTCAATCCCCCTGAGGCCCCACGAGCACTTACTATTTGACCAATCCTCGTTCTCCAAAACCTTATGCTTAATTCAATCATAATTGATGCTTCCATTTTATTCTCCTAGATAATGAGGATAGATGTCTTTTATAATTTGATGAGGTCTTTCATAGCTTCCACTTTACTTCTCCTTCCTAATCCTCTATAGTTTTAGGATACAACTAACATTATTTACTTGATTGGGGTTGTGAAACATTGATGATTGGATATGTTGGCTTCTTTGTTCCTGGGTTTCTAGTAGAGAGAATTCTAACTTCAAATTTCAAGGATTTTACGATTGAGGCTTGCAACCCAAGATTCTTTTCCTTCATAGTGATTTCTTCCCTTTTGTCTTTCATTGGATTTATTCCATACTTTTTTGGCAACTGTCATTTTCCGAATCCTCTTCCTCTTCTCCACTTTGTTGTTTTCATTTATTTCTAGTAACCTTTCCATTGGCAGTGAGAGCAACTTTGACTTGGGAAGAAAAGGATTTAGTAACCAAATCCTAGACCATCGAGGGGGAGTTCATGAAGTAAGGGTTGGGCTCGATCTATTCTAAGATGGGATGAGCCAAAGGACATTTGGGCCTAGGTTGAGGAGGGACTTCAAGTGCACTAAGAGAAATAGTGGGGATTTCTCAAGATGGATCAAGATATACTTATGAAAGGGTTGTGAATTTGTTTGAGGATGGTGCTGCAAATGTAAGAAATTTAGGGGGAGGTGTTGCAGGTCTAGTGTCTTTGGAGGAAGAAGGGCTAGATGGGCTAGTTTCTTTGGACCCTTTTTAAACTTGTTGCTAGTTTTCTTCTTTTTCAACTGCACATTGTTAAGGAGATGCATGTTTATAATCCATCACAAAATTTCCATATCCATGGCATACCTTTCATTTGAAGGGGAGTTTTTCATAACATAGCTTTTGGGAATGCGTCCATCGTTCGAGGGTTAAATTGATATCCTTAGGAACTCCTTTCTCTAGGCCCACTTCCACATATGTCTTGTCATAAGTGAACATTCCTGATTTGGGTTAAGATATATCAATGTATCCATTGAGGGTGTTTCCAATGGTGGCTAGGTCTTCATCACCCCAACAATGAAGTGACAGATGGGGAAAATGAACCCAAACTGGCATAAATGACAGAATGTCAACCTCTATATCAATGTCAATCCTTGGGCCCATGGATTAGGGGCCATTTTTGAATATCAGATCTTTATCGTCCTTTTTTTTAAAGAGAAAAACACAGAAACCTCGTCCACAAAACAATGAACCACATCACTTTGAATCAATGACTTCTAGCTTTTTGTGACACATAGATCCATCAAATTAGGAGGCATCCATCGAATCATAAATTGTTGAATAAGGCCATGCTCAATCAGGGATAAATCCTTATGCCAAGGAGCCACAAAAATAAAGCTTTACTTTAGGAATGTCTATTACACGCTTGATGAAACAAGAGGGTGCATGGGAGGTTTTGAAAGTCTTGTGCATGGAAGCTACCAAATCCTAAAAGGAAACTAAATATAATGAAGGGGGTGGAGGAGGAACCCCCCTCCCCCGCCTGTATCCATGTCTAGAAGGGACAATGCATAGGATCGATCGAATAATAATGGGTAGCAAGTTAGGGATTGAGTAACACACATGCACTTGTTACTTGTTTGTTTTGGACACTTTATTGTTATAACACTTATAAGTGGGATATTTTAGAGCTATAATGATCTAATACATGGTTACGTGTGATGTTCTTATAAAGGCCCATTTACCCACCCATTTTCTCTCTATCTGATCATTGTCATTAATGTCTAGCTTGTCTAGTGTTGTAGTGCCTTCGTGCCTTATTTGTAAGCTTTGTGGGAAAATAAAGAATATCTAGGAAAAAATTATATTTTTTCAAGTAGATCTATGTGTGTTTCGTTCTACTTATTTGTTTATGAAATTTTGTAGATTACATGTTAAGAGAAAAGTGACAATATATGGTTAAAATTTTAATACTTTTTCCTTTTCAACATTTACTTTTAAGTTCTTTCATTTTTCAATATTACAGATTAAGAGCACACATTGCACACCCCATTAAACAACTTTCAATATTTTATGGTTTTTTACCTCTGCTTGGCATCAATTTCATGAGGGAGCATGAAGAAGACATGACCAATAATATTTGTCAATTGATAGACCCTAAAAATGTAATTAACTTGCATAATAAAATCAACCTAGAATTTTATTCTTTTGGTCTAAAACACAAAGATTAGATTAAACTAGGGCCTTGATTTGAGGTTGGGGTGGTGGTTTTGAACTCCTTAAGGCCTATCAAAATAAAGACTTAAAGTTGATTAATTGGGAAAAATCCTTTGTAATATTATGTGTAATTGGGAAAACACCCATCTCTTACTTAATAAAAGGGTGTATAATCAAAGTGAGCAATTTTGTGAAATGGGGATTTCTACATTTCCATCCCACTTTCATGTGGTTGCCTAAAAAATTCCCACCCAATGCTAAGAATTACTTGACACTTTACTTTTTGGGACTATAAATGTTAAGTGACTTAATCAAGTATAAGTAACTCCCTCTCATCCAACTATATAGTGTGAAGAGGAGGCTTAGGCTTGACTTTAGGTTCCCACTATAGAGAAATCCCTTATGGAATTGTAGTAGAAAGATATTATTTGGTAGGAAAGAGTGACCATTGACCGATCTACATTGGATTTCATCACCTTTGGTGGCATACTTGGGGAGTCTAAAACTTTTATTCTTACCTTCACTTGCATAAGCTTTTGTTGTTGGATTTCATCATGGAAGGTGGATGCACATTTGAAAGTTCCGTATTGATCTATTTGACTAATGATTGATAGTGTGTCATGGGGGTGTGTTGGCTTTAATGTGTAACTCAAAATTAACATAATTGAAGACTTAAATAAATTTGTGATGACTTGTGCTAGAATTGCTTTGAATAATATTATATGTTCTATACTTTAAGGAGAAATCCTCCATTTCGTGGGTTACTTCCCCCTCATAGATAGGTTCTTAGTGGAACTATTGCTTTACTAGGATCCAAAATGTTTGGTCCTATTGATTTCTCTTCAGAAGGTAACTATTCGAAAGGGAATGTTTCAGAAGGAGAGGTTCCCCCTCGCCCCCTCTCCCTCCTCTAGCTGGAGGGAGAGCACTTAAAAATCTACCTTATTATGGCTGTACTTAACCTTCCAAATTGTTGTGGTTAACTAATGGTTGTGTTAATCATGATGCAACTTGGTCCCTTAAGCCTACTAAGTTACCCTAAGACATTCCTAAGTTTGAGGAGAAGCCTAGAGAAGATCCTTTGAATCATATTAGGATGTTTCACATGTTGTATATTTACCTGATGGGTATAGTGAATATGTGGTGTATTTACCTTAAAGGTGGCTATTTCTCTACCTTTGTTGATCTAGTGACATAGTTTTTGAACTTGCTATCACATGAACATGTCAGAGCCCTTTGGGTGTGTGGTTTCTACCTAAGACTCCCACAGCTAGTTGTCCAAATCCTCGATCACGCTGGCCGCAACCACAGACACAAAGCGCAGCTTTCTTAACAGTCCATTTCGGGCTTGAAGCACAAGCGGTAGGCAAGTTTATCTTTCAATGAAAGAGATCCAATCAACCAGTTTAGATCAGCGGCTCACGGGCATTCGAGAGTCCAAAATCGTGCAAAGTATAGCGCTAGAGCACAAAGCCCCGAAGTGAGCATGAGTCGTTGATCTTGAAGGGAACACACGGTGTTCGATCCAAGTGTTCGGGGAAATAAGCTTCAGGAGGTTCGAAGTGGGAAGTGTGTAAAACTTTCGAAGGGCCGAAGCTCGTAGTCCCGAAGTTAATTTGGACCATCCGTCAGCAGGGACACACGACAACCCATCTCTCACTTTGGGAATTTTCCTCCGGGAAATTCCTCATGCTTCACATTCAAAAGTGTCGAAATGTCAAAGTGGTCAAAGTCTCGAAGCCCCGGAGACCTGAAGTGGATCTCGACCGTCGATTCGAAGAGGGAAGATCTAATCCGTTGATCTAAAGCGAACAAAGCTGGTCCATTGATCAGGAAGTCTCATCTCAGATAACAAGATCAATGGTCACACTCCATTGCGGGGTCAGAAGGTGCGCATGTTTTAAAATTTCAAGGGTCGGTCGCAATCGAAACCATGGTTTTTTGGAAAGGGACACGTGGCAGTTCATGGTGAATTGTGGGGACACAAGCGGTTTTCTTTCAAACCACCTTTGGTCCCACTCGAAATCGCACAATTATGTAGGGTCATGATCCTTGGTCACATTGAAGATGGAGCGAGGGAGAGGAGCTGCACCAAAGGTCGAAAGCGTCTGTATTGCTCACAGAAGAAGATCTGCTTGGCCTCAAGGCGTTGAGATTGACTCGAAGAAGTCGTGGGCACTGCCTGAAGCATTCATGGGCATCAAGCCTCATCCTGATCCCAATGAAGGAAGTTATTGAAGATGGGGTCGGCATTTGAGACCTCGTCTCACCCCATAAATGGAAAGCGTTGCAGAGATCAACCATAAAGGCAGACTGTCCACCCGAAGTTTCCTCCTGGATATATTTTCCTGTAAAACGCCTAACTGCGCTTGTCTCAAATCTGACATAAGGAGGCCTACGCAGTCTGACAGAGCGGGAGCCGAATGGCAACTTTGAATGCAGGGGTCCAATCACGCTCCTGGTAGTTGCATCAGTTTTGAGTATATATACTCAGTTTTGATATTTTGTTAAGGTCGATGGTTGAGCAGTGCTCCCGTATTGTAAACTTTTGATGAAGAACACTGGTTCTCTTGTTATGTATTTGTTTTTTGAGACATCTTGGTTAATCTAAGTCATCTTTCTTACTCCATCTTATTTGCCTTTGATACTAAGAGAGTTCATGATTGACCGATTCACATGGATTGTTATGACTGTATTATGATGAATGTTTGATTATAGTGCTGTTATAATTTCTTTTAGTTTCTTTGACATTTGAATTCAAGAGGATCTCGCGTTTAAGTTTTTCCTCCTTAGGCTGCTGGAAGACCTGATGTCCACAATAGACCTCTACACTCTCCTCACCAAAGTCTTTCCTCTATTCACCCTTACTCCAACTTACTGACTGAAGTTGATTCCATACCTCAATTGCTTATGCATGCTAGTCCATATTTCTGAGTTAAAACGATATCATCTTGAGTCTACACTCATTTGACCTCTTTAAAACCAACCTGTGACATAAAACTCTGATGGGTACTAGGCTTACCTCCAACACAATCTGGAGGTGACTTCTAGTGCTAATAGAACCATTTATAATTTCCTATTACTAGGATTGAGCTCCTTGTCAAGTTCAAGCAATCAAATTCTACTCACATCATGGATCACATTCATGAGAGTTGATGTATGAAGACTCTACATAAGGTCCCTTTTTTTGATAAGTTGTTGTTAGATTGGTTTGTTAATTTCCTTTTTCCCTCAATCTCTACATATGTTGTACAATAATACCTACTACTAAGAAATAAGTTATTTTTAGAGCTCAAGAAATGGATCTAGTATATTCACAATGTTGTTATCTATCATATGTGATTCCATGTTTCCCCACCTATTCCAAGTCAATCATATGCAAATGACCGTCTTATTGGTGCTACCACTTATGTATCTAACCAATTTGTTCATGTTCCTTTTCCTATAAGGCTTAGTCATCGTGGAGGGTTGAGTGATTTATATGGAGTACCAAAAGTATATATTCCAAATTCTTCCCTTCACCCTAGGAAATCCAATTGCATTGACTCCTTACTAGGGGGCATCTTTGAATCCCTTGCCTTCATCCAAGGTGAACTTGGTTCAGTTTCTTCCTTCCCAAACTAGTCAACTTTTGGCTCAACAATTAACCAACGTTCTAATCAAGGAAGAAGAAAAATAACAGGAAAAATAATAAGAACCAAGGGCAAGGGGGATATGTGACTAGTGTTAGGGTCAACAATAATGCCAATCATGGTCAAAATCAACAAGGGTGTAAACTTAAATCATTGTTCTCTAGAGTGTCCGAATCTTACTTAAATCAAATGATTAAGGGTTCAATGGCTCAATTGGACAAACCCATAACAAACTATAGTGTTTCAATGACCTTTTCCTCATCATAATCTTATTGCTAATCAAGGCAAAGAGTCTAATGCTTTGACCTCGTTTGACACCTTCCAATCAATTTTCACTTTATTTGTTACAGATATCATGTTTGATGTCTTATGTATGAAAATTCTCCCCCAATATGCACTTATTTATCAAGATAATGTATGTTAGCAGTGAATTGTTTCTTTGGTATTGGTGTTGCCTTTATAATTTTGCATGGTTTGGGAGATAATCAAATGCTTTATTCTAAGCAAAATGTTTGATTCCCATCTATTTTTTAAGCTTTCATCTCCTAGAACCTTTCTGCATCTGGTTTCTGGCATGTTGTATCAACACCTATAGAACAATCAGTTTCTGTTCCATGGGAAATTTACTTGGGGAAACCCTCCAAATGCTTTCTCACATCCCATGAATGGAACCCAGGGTAAATGTTGTTGGAGTACAACATGTACTCCTAACCCAAAGGGACTTTACCAAACTTGAACTCATGATCTCTCAACAATCCTTTCCTTGAAACTAGTTAGTTCAATATGATCAAGCTAGTCCATTGGGTTTGTAAAACCCTTAATTATGAAACCCTTACCTTAATTTTCATCTTCCATGCCTCAATTTTGTCCTCAATATAGTTTTTTGGTTCTAGATTCATCAGTTTCATGTTTATCTCTTGCATATTATGCATTCCATCTTCAAGACTCACTCTTGTGTGTTCCATTTTGGCATTGATGCTCTTCATTTCTCAACATCCTCAACAACTTTCATTAACTTATATAAATCATTTATTTATTTTTTCCAATTTGTATTCATCCCCATAGCTACCTATTTCACTTCCTATTTTACAATGTCTATCAGAGCTCTATATGTTGTTGCTACAATTCTTATTCTGATAGCCTCTTATTTTAAGCTTCACCTAGGTATATTGATATGGGGGAATACACATCTTCTCCAATCTCCTATTCATTGCATTTGATTATTCAAGTCATCGATTTTCTAATATTTTTGTCTTATTTTATTTTGCATTTTAGTGTAGCTTTTTGTCATCATGTTGAGGCTTGTCTTGTCCATTTGCAAATATTCATCTCTAGATGTTTGTGTTTCTACTTCCTAAAGTTCATAATCTAATGCCTACATTAGTATTGTTTCTTATTGGATAGATTTGGTACAACAACTCTTGTTTTCATTACGAAAATTATTGTCAAATGAGACCTAAAGGTGTGTTTTTTCTTTGGCTTCATTTTTGTTACCTTGGTTGACCAAAATTATCTACAAATTAGCCTTTTGTATGTTTTCCCTTTATTGTGTTGCTTGGATCTTCTTACCTCTTGTCCCTTGAAATTTTCATTTTAGCATAATCAAGCTCTGGTCCTTATACTCTTTGTGATATTGGTTGGACCATCTTTCTGAATTGTCATGTCATATTCTACCGATCTTCTTGAGTCTTGGTTGATTGTTCATCACTTTTATTTTTGTTTTCATTATTTTCATCTTCTTCCTCTTCTTATTTCTTTGGATTTTCTATTCTCTCTTTTCTCTTTTCTTTGCTTCTTTCTTTTATTTCTCTTTTTGTTATTTCTCCTATACTTCTCCCTTTTATTTCTCCTAATCCTTTCTTTTCTTCTTCCTTCCTAGTTTTGCTTCTTGAATTGCCTTTCCTTTTTTTTTTTTCTCTCTTTCGTTTCCCCTTTCATTTTCTTTTATATTTTTTGTCTCTTCATTGAATATATTGCCACTACCTCCATTGTCTTCATTTCCTTGATGGTTTTCTTCTGAATTGATCTTCCTTTCCCCTATTGTTTCCTAGGCATCCTGTGATTATTTTATCATTCCTTTAATTTTTATTTTTCCACTGCATCCCTCAACTTATATGTCCTCCTCAATTTGTCTTTGCTTACTCTTTTTTATGTAGGTTCTTGAGTTTTTCAACTTCTTTCTATCTCTTTTCTTCATCTTGTCTCTTTTTCAAATTCCTTTCATGCAAGTCTCATTGGTTCTTTTCACCACCTTTTCTCTTTCATTTTATTTTATTACTTTCTAGTTTGTTAGCCAAATATTGTATTGGTTTTTTCTTCCTTAAAATTGTAAGTGTTTTCGCTATTGTTTCTCTCCTCAGATGTTAGGTTCTTTATATTTTCTATGTCCTCCTCTATTTTATGTTGCTCATCTCTATGCTAATTTTTTTTTGCTTCCTTAGGTATATTCTTAATATAAGCTCCACATTATGTCAATATGGACATCATTTCATCTTCTAATATTTTTACTAATTTTCCTTCTCCTTTTTTTTCCTTTCTCCTTATTGAACTCTAATTACAATACTTCCATTATGTTATTCTTATCCCCTTCATCGAATTTCCATTATTATTTTTCTTTTATGATTTTATATTATTCTCTTCTTTTAAATTTACGACCTACTTCTTCTTACCTTTCTCTATTGGACTCAATGATGATTCACTGTATTACTTTTGGTGCCTTATCATTGGCTCTACTTTAGGCATCATTTTTTTCCCTTATTGCCTTTATTTCTTCATCTATTGACTCATAAACAATGATCTCATTGCTTGATTACTCCCTTTCTAATTCCTTCTTTTTACCTCTTTGGTTTCTTATCTAATGCTTGAGATTTTTTCAATGCCCTAGTCACAACCATGCAAGTGGATCTTTTGGACTTTAGCATGTTGCCTCTTAATTTGGCATGTTGTTACTTTCTTGGCATCCCTTTTCTCTTGATTTCTTCACTATTCTTTTATTTTTCGCGTGTTTCTCATTTCATGTCATGCTTAGACTAGGACTCTATACCCTCATAAGTATGTTGGCCGCCTATGCAGGTCATATTTTTTCCTTTCATTGCAACATGCCAATTATCGACTCTTATATTCTCTTCACTTTCCTTCTTCATGGTTTTCTCATGTATTCATGACATCCTTTCTAGGGGCTCACCTTCTTTGCTCCTCTATTATGTGGGTGGTGACAACTTAGTTGTCATTAAGCCAAATTACTTTCTCTCTTCCTTTCTTTTGCATACCTCACCACCTTGAATGGGTAACACTTGATTCTACCAATGCAAGGGCTTCAAAGTGCACGGGCATGGGGTGGCTTCCTAAGATATTCTATAAGTCACATCCTTTGTGTATCGAATCACTAGGTATGACCGATGATAACCATGTTTATTATGTGTGAATGATGGGTTGGCTTAGGATATTTGGTGTTGATGCAAGCATTTGCAACATGTAGATATCTGATAGCATTGCTCTTGAGCCTAACTACTAGTTCCGTGTGTTGGCTTGTAGTCTAACTTGCTTCCTCAGAGAAACTCCTCATATGAAGTGTACTGACAATGATTTGTAGGTAAGACAAGGCACCTCTACATCTTAGGTAGGGACAATTACATCCATGACTATATTTATTTTTCTTGTTGTGCACTATCTTCTTGATATTGTTGATGCTCACCTCTATATTCCTATATTTTAGACAAGTTCTCCATGTGGTTCTAGACATTTAATTTTTTCGTATTACTTGAATCCTACATCATACCATCGAAATTAAGGTAAGCACATGAGTTATTCTCCCTATATTTTCAATTAGGTTTAGCTTGGGTGGTTGGGAGGGATGATTGTTATCCTCCCCACATGGGTTCAATTCCTGCAAGTGACATGTTGAGCTCATAACAAGTATATTGTTGTAATGGATTCAAGCCTTGTTGTTGACTAGCCTTGTGCCCCGAAGATTCTAGGGTTTACCCTAGGTACCATCCTTGAAATCAAGGGAAGTACTCGGGGGTTTTCCCTAGGCTTTGTAACTTGGAAAAAAATCATTCTCCCTATCCATTTGCTCCTTTCACTGCATGGTTTCACTATTATATCTTTTCAATAGTTAGAACTCTATTTCTCTTATGGTTTAAATGTTCTCTCCTTTTTTTTTATTTTTTATCTGGATATCCTTATCATGGTTTTACGACATGACGCTTCCATAGTTTAGTTACTCTATCATGTTATAGTATTTAGGCATGTTTTCTCCCCTTCCCTCAACATTCTGTGATTATTGGGCATGGTTGCTTGTCAATCTTGCTTGTGATCATGCATCCATGTGAAGCTTTGTGGCTCTTCATTAATGCTAATGGAATTTGGGTGAGAGGAACTTTAGGATGCATGTATCTAGCCACATGAGATATTCCCCTTCTTATGTTGGGGCACCAAAATGTTCCACAATTATTATATGTGCCATCCCCTCATGCACCATTGCATTAGCATATGATGTGCTGTTTGTTTTCTGTTTTTCTCCCTTAACCTTGATTTCCATTTTCTCTTTGCATGGTACCTCGACACTATCCCTTCCATAGATAATGTTTCCTACCATAGGGGCAAAATGTAGAGCATGGATTTTACATACTTGCACTCAAATCCCAAGCATGACCATGAGGCCCTCCAACATCTAAAGATGGATTATGACATTTTTATTTCCTTCTTGTTTAACACCTTACATAAGTCTAGACATGTGAATGCATTTTTCCCATTTGATTTTTAGTATTGAGGTAAGGTCCACCCATTTGTTACTTCCCTAGGTCATTATTGGTATTATTTCTTAGCTATACATACTCTTCTTCCCTTATATCAACCTCAACATTCATTCTTGATTGGTTTACTTGGGTTAGTTAGTGATGTTTTCTTGAGATTCTTGATGCCCACTGATATTTTAGGTGCACACAAGAGTTGGTAAGGTCAAAATTTAGCTTCTCCTTTCCTTCTCTCTTTGGTGCACCATATGTAGGTTGTATAGGTAGATCTGCACATGTCTCCCACAAATAGAAAAATCATATAACTTATTTCCAATGAAAAATCCACAAATCTACTCATGTAGGATCAATTGATGCCTACGTTTTACTTATAAAAGAGTAGTTGGGAAACCTATATTTTCCTCAATGACTATTTTTAATCCATGTATGCCCTTATGGGTTTAATTTTCCTATAAATAACCATATTTCAACTTTTTAAGTTCATTTTCTCACATTTTTTAATCTTACCAAAATTGTGTTATATTTTCACTAGGATCATATTTCACCTTCACTCGAGCACTTGGGTTGCCTAAATACTATCTCCGACACTCCCACATAGAGATTCACCCTCATTGGACCTGTTCTTCCATTTTTTCTTATTCTCTTCCTTTTGTACCCCATTGATTATTTGGATTTGAGAGTTTATCCTTGAGGGTTTTCTCTCGGATTCTTGAATCCAGTTCTCTAGAAGGATTACTAGTGTCACCATTGCAAGGAGAGCATCATCAGTTAACATTGTTTTACTAGTTATTTGGATAGATTAGTGTGTTTGTGTACATAGACTTGCAATTTTGTGGAGACATTTTCCAGGAACAAGCGTAAGGAGATCGATGGTAGTGTAGAGCATGATGCAATTTCATCCCCTTGACTAGGTTCTTCAAAGGTTGAAACCCTTTCATTATACTAGGCATGTTCCTCCCCCTTCCCGAATATTTTATGGCATCTCACTTTTTTTTTGGTTTCATTTTCTTTTTTTCCCTACTATATGGAAAACCCCAATTAGTGGAGGTCTTAGCAAAGGTTTTCAATGTTACAAGATTGTCAAAATTACCCAAAAAACCTCCCAAAACAAAAGTGAAGGTTTTTGTATAGGTTCATTATAACTTTTTATTTTTTTTTGGTAGGCAACGGTTTTAGCAAGGGTTTTTCCAATAATGCACGTCTTATAGTATGTCACATCGGTGTGCCACTATTTATGATGCATTGATGCATATTATACAATTTTTGATCAATTTTCCTTGAAAAGGGTAAGCATCAATGTTGAGGGTGTTCTCCATGGGGAACATAGAGGCCCTCCTTGATGTTTATAGAGGTGGTACTCCTCTTTTATGCCTGAAGACTATTTCTTGAATTTTTAGGACAACAGGATGGGAGAATGCTACAAAACATCTCCCTAAACTTTTATGAGATTTTATTTTTTATTTTTATAAAGAACGGTTGTTTAACAACCAATTTTTCTGATTCAAACATAGTTTTTCCTAAGGATGAACTAGGCCACTCAACAAATGAATAAAGTAGATAAAGTAGAGAAAAGGTTACAAGAAGATAATTTCCTTAGTTGACCATGACATGCCTCTATAACATATGCAAGAAGAAGATAAAACCATGTATCACATGAGAGGAAAGCACACAGATAATAAAGGTATTTTTTTGAAAAAATTAAATGATCTTAACCATGAATATCATAAAGATGATAGAAAAGCAGGTGCTCAAGTTTTATGCTTTATCAAATAAAGTATTAAATCATGAAATTTAAAATGCTCGTGGACAGTTTTTTGTGGAGTTCGATTAAATACATAGTATTTAAATATGAAAATAAATTTTCCCGTTGTCAAAAACAAAGTTTTCCACAATGGAAATACATAACTCCTATGAACTAAAATGACAATTGAAACAAGTGAGATAGCCACGTAGTGGCTAGTCCTTGCCTCGAATCTTGGGACGTAGAGGATTGATGTTTAGAAGTTCTGGCTAACAAGTTTAAATGTTTTATGTTAAAAAATTAAATCCATAAGATTAGAGCTGCAATTTAGATTTAGCGATAAACAATTTAAGAAACTAAAAAATTATATGAACGTAACATGTAGGGCATCTATAGTAAAATATGGCTGTCAACCCTGATCACAATTCACCGACCCCACACAATGCTAAAAATGGATGAATCTAGATACTGCCCGTAAAATTCTAATGATAATGGGCATCTTACATCCTCCTGACGTAGACAAAGTTTATAGTTGCTCGTCGTTTGTCCCTTTACCCAAATAAATGAACATCACGAACCCAAAATTTGTTGGAGAAATTCAATCCGAACCCCTGCTCAGCTGCCTTCAGTTCTCAACCGCAACGCTGATTTCATCTGCTAATCGTGTGTCATCCTTGTTCAGATAACGTGGGGCATTGTTTTTCATTGATTGGATATCTGTATGTTCCAAAATATTGAATACATAAAAATATAATCTATCCTTTGATCTTTAAAGGTATCTAATAATAAAATATTACCCTCAATAAATAATTAATCGAAAAGTATATTTTCTATCACATAAAGGCTAATCATAATAGGTAAGCTCAGAGAATCTTCCATTGAAAGGTAAGTGGTATGATTCATACCCATTCCGTGTATTTTATATTGCATATGGATATGAAACTTATCATCATTTTTATGGGATTTATCAAACACGTGTCAAGCCAACTGAACAACATAGTATCCACCACATTTTCAAATGCGTTAAACTTCATCCACTTGCTTGTTAGCGTGCGTTATGGTTCACCTTTTCAAATGCGCTAAACTTCATCCACTTGCTTGTTAGCATGCGTTAGGGTTGCCACCGACTCTTGGACGTACTCACCAGGTCAAGGGTTCGATTTGAGTTCAGGGCCTGGGGAGGAAGCCTGAGGCGAAATCTGTGAAGCAGACGGATGCCCAACAAATAGGTTGAAGCATGGATTGCACGCATTCTTCATTTTTTTGCTGTGAAAAATGAGATCTTGTTGGACATATTCTTCCTTTCTCAGTCTCTTGTTCATTATTTCATATTTGGATTCTGGAATTTGTCTCGACAACCAACAAATACAGGTCATGAAATCCCTGTTTAAGTTATCAACCCATGTGAATGGGGTGGCCTGGCGTGGATTGCACTACAGATGGGAGTAGTGTCACTAAGCTTCATATGTACAGTTTTGGGCTGAAGGGCAATGAATGGCAGACTGTATGTTAGCTTCAAGACACACGTTGTAGCGTCATGGGTAGTATCTTTGTCTTGCCTAAAATCCATCCGTGTTCAATGGTACTAGTTCCGCGTGCCTCCCTATCCATCTTGTGTTGGTTCAATGTGCCTGCCTCCACTTCCCTACTGTAAGTAGTGGTAAAAGCTCTGCCAGTGCTTATCCCAGTCGATCTCGTCCATGCGCGACGGATCCTGTCCATTCTGCCTTTGAGCTCTGTCATTGGGGCCTTGTCGAACCTCTTCTTTGTGCAAGGTTTGACCTTCTTGGGTTTTGCAGCAGGGGCTAAGACCTATCCTTGCATCATGGAATTACTATCGATATGATTAATTGGTCGAGTGACTAATCACAATAGGAATTAGGCAACAGGAACAATGAAGAACAACGAGGTGCACTGCCCACAGGAACAACGAGGAATGATTTCAATAGGAATTTAGCAACGAGTAATTTCGCAATAGAAATTTAGCATTATCGATGCGTGCGGTCTTTCTTATTGATCTAAGCTTCCCGGGAGAGAGAAAGTCTAGATCTAGCCAGGTTAGAAGATATGATATGCAGTGCAATGCATATCAGGCTCATCATCAAACTCGTTAAAGTCCCCCATTAACAACAGAAATATCCAGCGATAAAAGGTCGAGGTATGGTACTGCGTATTTTCTTTATATTTTCTTTATTAACGTTCATGGAGTGGCTTACCAGAGTGGCATTGAAGATTGCACCGGTGCGAGGACTTGCAGAAGTTGCAGGTTTTCAGAAGTTGTTCGGCTCTCTCCACCATCTCCTCTTTTTGCATTCCACCCCCTTGGCCGCGACGCCTGGAGCGGCCTCTTCTTCCATTCCACGCCCTTGGCTGTGACGTCTGGAGCTTCCTTGATTAAGTGATGCACCCTCCTCAGAATCGAAATCCATGAAGACTTCCTCTGATGATGACCTTCCTGCATGATTGGAAGGTGTTGATGAAGTTCTTGCATGCATGGAAGGTGGCGACTCGCATGCATGGAAGGTGGTGACTCTGCAATATTTGAAATTTTGTTTTTAAAATTATTTAAAATTATTTTTTGTACTCTCACAAATATATAAAAACAATACATCACCACCTGAGGTATTAAGTCCCGTCACTCCTATATAGACCAATAGGAAAATCATAATATAAATTTGTAATAATTAAAAAAAATATTTAAAAAAATTAAATAATAAAAATTATTTCAAAAACTTTAGTTACTGCACCAACTCATTTACCAAAATGCACCTAATAATAGGTTGTCATTTACCAAAATGCACCCACTAATAAGTTGTCATTTACCAAAATGCACCCACTAATAGCATTCACCTTTTTCAGGTTAGGATGGGGTTCTCACAGACCGTAAATGAAAACCTAGAAGAAACAAAGATGACAATTAGAACTTAGCCTTAATGCCATATCTTATGGAACACAAAGGCTAGATTATAAACTAATTGAGAAGAAAGATGAGGGAATGGGAGAATATGGTAGTCTATACTCACAAAGTAGATGTAAATATCAGGCTCTGAACCCCCTTTATTCTTTGTAGACACTTCATTAAACAAAATCTCTTTGGCATTCATGAAACCTAACTATCACAATTGACTCTAGAAACTGTGTGTATCTTGCTTCATGAACTAAACGAAACCATGAATACTGACTCCATTTCTTTATTTACCTGGCACAACCTAATATATTTTCGCAATGTTCCCACAATAATTTCTTCTTTTACCCTAAGTGAAAATATCTCATTCTCATTTTCTTGTAATTCTAATCATTGTTGGTGAGAAATAGACACATACTCCACATTGTTAGTAACAAACTCCACCAACCGTTTCCTTATCTTAGTTGTGGGAAAACTTATGAGACCGTCAAATTCTTAATCGAGGTTTGATTTTGATCTTCTCAACTTGGCTTCTACTTGTTCCTTTGAAATCAACTTCTCATTTTTCACAAGGGAAGGGCCCTACAAATCTTTGACAACATCAATTACGTTAAAAAATAGTGAATTTTTCGTTTCCTTGGGTATATCAAAAGTAACAGATAGTCATTGCAATATGTTGATCCCACTATACCATCATAGAAACTACTTTAACCTAGAGTTATATGACAAGTTTTTGTTTTTCCTTATATACTCCCCGATGTCTGGAAGCTTCTTGATGAATGCGCACATGAAATTCTAATTGAAGATAATGTCTTTTTATAGTTTTTTTTTGAAGAATTCCCTCAATGAACATATTCTTCCAACAATTACAGAAACCTTATCAATAATGCCCAACAACTCAAACGATAAACTCATCCTCTCCTCAACATTATTAGCAACATTCTTTCTTACTACAATGAATAATATTGGGGCCCTATCACATTTGAGGGCACTTTAGGTGCTTTCTCAAGATGGTCACCAGGTCCTTTAATACCCAAAGGTTGTATAAATAATGAATTTGGATTTAGAGCAACCTCCAATTCAACAATATTTCTTCTAAGTTTGGTGTTCTCCAATTCTTCTTGACTCATAGAATGGCCAATGCATAACTAATGGCTAGATTCATTTTTAAGACTACAAAAGGCCTCAATCCCTTAACATCCACTTTTGTCTCTAATTTTCTAGAATCCTTTAATCCTTCATTTTGATTTTTCCTAGGTGCAACTTTTGGGAATCCTTATCATATTTTGCATGATGCAAAGTCACAGAGTCATCCTCAAATGTAGTCAATTTCCCTCGTGATACCTCTTCAAATTTTAATCTAATTTCAGTCATCTGCACTAAGGCCTAAGATCATAGCTTATAATTAGAATCATTGACCTCAATATCTTTAACCATGTTCACATGTGTCTCATGTTCCTCTTCATTACCATCGCTTTCAAATATTTTTCATTTGAGGACATGGACCATAATATTCCCAATTTCAATTTTAGTCATGAGGGTTTTCCCCACCATGATCATTGACACCACTTTTGTGTTCATTTTTTATCACTACCCTTACCTGATAAAAAGGATCTTCTTCTAGGGGTGGTGGATGCATTCCCAGGGGAATGTGAAATTGATCCTCCTCTTCCACCAATGCTAGAATTATCCCCATGTCTACCCTCATTGGTGGTTTATTTATTCTTCTGTTGCAACAATTTTCTCCTTGATTGAGTCATTGAACTCACCAAGGTTTTCATGTCATTAGAGAGGTTAGGTTTCTTCATTTTGGTACTCCGACTATATGCCAAAGTGTCTCCCTTTGTTTTCAAATTTCCATCCTCATTGTTTGCTGCTCAATCCTAACATTCCTTGACTTTTGGAAAATAATTGTTGTATCCATTTGAAACTACATGAGCTGTAAAAACCCCCTTAGGGTCAAATCCTCTAACAACCTTAGTTTCCTTAAAAAAAATGCAACAAAACTTTAAAATTTATCTCCCAAACATGCTATACTCCCGATGGAACATCCAACAAACTTAAGGGGCATATGATTAAATTGCTTTTTCTACTTCTTATAAAGAATAGGGACAACTTTTTGTATTATCTACAAACTTCAATCAAGACAAACTTCTCACAAATGAATTGAGGGAGGACATAGGGTTTACCCTCAAACCCATATAGTCTAATGTAGGTATGATTTTCTTTGAAAACATGCTCTCTTTTTCTGGCAAGAAAGGTCTTAGATTCCACAATCAACCTATCAAGTTTTTTCCTGTCAACATATGCCTACATTTCTTAACAAGAGAATCTTGGACTTGATAAAAGTGAAAGGGAACTTTGTGTTTTCACAAAGTCGGGTAACAATGTTGGACTAGGTCAATTTCATAACAAACATCTTCCCTCAACCTGAACATTTCCAAAGTATTGCTAAAAACCAACACGAATACCAAATAGGTTGTCATGAAAACTATTTTGGTTTTGGTGAAATATGGAAGTTGATGAGCTATCTCATTTGAGATAATTTGTGCCCAATAAAACATTGCATATGTGCACAGTGAAATATAAAACATATAACACATATTTGGGAACATAGGCTATAGTCTCATGACCAACCAACTAAGTGAAAATCCAAGAAAAATCATGAAATGGGTCCATCATATGATTGAATTCAATCTGGTAAGGGATAAAAGGCCCCACTAATGGTTGTGCTAGAAGGTTCATGCCACCAACCTGAGAGTCTAGAAATGTGTCAGCTTTTGGAAGCTTAAGAACTCTATTTGGTTCACGCAGTTATGGCATTCTCCTAAATGTTGTGGGGGTAAGAGGCATCAACATTCTTCCAAGTTCCTTCATTTGTAACAGATGATAATTACTATGTTCGACATTATCCCATCTATTTGTATGATGTATATTCGTACCAATGGGGTTGGGAAGAAGATCTTGGGCTTGGGGGGAATCACTCATTCATGCTAGCCCTCCAAAGTTACGATGGAGTATATCACGATTGTCTTAGTACTTTGATGACTACAAGGGCACTCTCTTTGGTGCTCAATGTCTTCCGGATGTATAATGTGACATAGATCCACATTGTATTTTCTCCTGGCTATGACATATTTGATGACATGGATCCACCGTTTACTTTTTTATGGCCATGGTATTGCATTTCACTTCATGTATCCACAATGTGTTGTGTTGGAGACCATGATTTGTTTCTCTTACAAGCATGGGTATGCCTACATCGGGGATGATCTATATATGTTTGGTTGAAATATGATTGCAGGTACTCATTGATTCCTTGATATCTCAACTCCTTTCTTACGGTACTCACATTCATTATTATTCTAATGTGCTTCAGCCATCAGTTCCTCTTATGACCTCACACATTAGGGGGCATATGTTATAGCTCTATTCCCCCCCCTAGGGAAAAAATGAAGACCTATTGATATTGTTATGCCGAGACACACTCTTTTGCCTTGTATTTCACATATTTTGAGGGGGGTTGGACCTTGATTTCCTAGCAAGGTGTGACCGGTCATTTGTTGCACCACTAGCAAGACATGACCGGTCACAAGATGCACCACTGGTAGCCTACGACCACCCATGTAACCTTTTAGATTTGGTGTGTTATGAGGAGATCAACACTGGGTGAGTTCTTTATCTTGTGATAAAGAATTGGGAACTTATACTAAACTCAGATTTCACTGAGTTCTGGAGATTTAGAAGCATCCCGTAGCCTCCTCCATCAATCTATAAAAGGAAGGAATTCCAATGGTAGAGGGGAGGAAGAGTTCACAATAGACTTGTGTTGCAGAGTTTTAGAGAAGCTTCAACAATCCTTCAGCCTTCATATCTGAGTTTTCTTACTTGTGAGGGTCAAGGAGGAGTTGAAGCAAGGAACTAGGAGAGGCCTCAATCAAGACTCAAGGTAAACCTTGATTGATGTAATTTTCTCTAGTTATTAATATAGCTCTACATGGTTTCCCCCTTCCATTGTTGGTGTATTCAATTATAAATGGTAGATATCTTATTTCATTGAGTAGATATGGTTAGATCTAAACTAGATTTGCCATTCCTATTGCATGAAGATGCTTGAGATTGGTATTTGTTGTCATATTGTGTGCAAGAAGAATATTGCAGGAGTTTGAGTTGGATATTTTAATCCAGGTGGATATCGATGGTCACCCACCTATTCCATTGACTCAAAACACAATTTCCATCTTGGCAATTTTTCTACGTTTTTTTCGGGTCCTAAACTTTTGGGGCCATTTTGAGGACCTAAATAACGTTGTGTTGTCATGATAACGCCTAACATGTAGCCAAAGGTATATGTTAGTCCAAACATAATGTGTACTCATTGGATATACCTTTCTGACGAGGTACTAAGCACACCAAATGAAGATCATATGTGAAAGTTATGCCCTTGGGAAATTGATATATCAACTACCTCCATCGGGGCCCATAAATCTTTCAGTGTTTCATCTCTGAGGGGATGAAACACAAAAAGGTCTGTGGTCCCCGATGGGGGTAGTTTACATGTCAACTTCCCGAGGGTGTAACTTTTGCAAACAATATCTGTTTGGGGTGCTCGGTACCTTGTTGAAAATTTCTAGCCAAGGAATACACATTTCGTTCAACCTATAATTTTCCTTTGCCTACATACTAGGTGTTTTCGTTCCAAAAAAAATTCGTTTAGGGCCTCAAAACAGCCCCAAAAGTTTAGGACTCGGAAAAACCATAGAAAAAATGCCAATATGAAAACTGTGTTTTGAGCCATTTGAATAGGTGAATGACCATCGATGTCCACCTAGATCATCTTTGGAGTTGCATCAACTAGGAATATGTAAGGACAACCTCCAGGGAATCAGGTTTGAACCAATCTAACATTCTCTCATAGCATAAGTAGGATCAAATGTAGTGGATCTAGCAGAATACTTTGTTGTTGTCTATCATACAGTTTGTCTTAGATCAAGGGCAGATTCGAGGGAGTGCTCACTTGTCTGCAGGGGATATTTATACATAACAAGCACAGAGAACGATAGAATAAACCTTCCTTAGTGATCGTATTCTTATCACATTGTATCCAGTGGAAGGGTCATCCAAACCTTTCTCGAGAATATTATTCTCATGGAGGGGGTGCAAGGAGAATGGTTAGAAAACCCTTTCTAAGAGATGGTGCTCAAATCATAGGGTGTCCATTAAAAGGGTTGGCCAATGATTTCTTAAGAAATATTTTCACATAAGGGGCATAATGGGGGATTATCACTTAACATGTCCTCTAGCATAATTTTCTCATGGAGGGGGAGCATGGAGAAGGGTTGGTCGACCTTTCCTAAATGATGGTATTTCCATCAAGGGGTATCTAGTTGAAAGGTTAGTTAACCTTTCCTCAAGAAAAGTTTTTGAATAATGGATATCCTAAGGAAGGGTGGGTCGACCATTGCTTCATCACAGTATTCTCATGGAGGGGGAGCATGGAAAATATAGTTGACCCTTTCTCAAGATTTTTTGTTGAATAAGGGGGATCCCCTGAAAGGATCAATATACCCTTCCACTATCATAGTATTCCCATGGAGGGGAAGCACATAGAAGGGTTCGATGACCCTTCATTGAGGATGATATTCATGTTAGGAGGTATCCATTGTAATGGTCATTTGAATCTTCCTCTAGAATAATATTCTCAGGCAAAGGAATCATGGATAATAGTTGGCCCACATGTTGGACTACAATTGTCGTTAGACCAAAACCCGCAAGTGTTAGTCTCTGCCGCAATTGTCAGAGCTAGGATCCACGAGAGAGGGTTAACCCATGTGGTCAAACTCGAGGGAAGCACTGAACCCAATGTCCAACAATATCCTCCCCAACGCATGCCGGGCGAGTTTCAAACTTGAGACCTATCACTCTGATACCATTTTTTGGACTACGATTTTTGTTAGACCAAAACCCGTGGGCGTTAGTCTCCGCCACAACCACCGAAGTTAGGATACATGAGAGGGGGTTAACCCATGTCGCGAAACTCGCGGGAAGCACTGAAACTAATGTCCAACACCACCCTCCATCAAGGATGGTATTCATGTCACGATGTATCCAATGGAAGGGTTGGTTGAACCTTCTTCCAAAATAATATTATTAGGTGGAGGAATCATAGAGAATAGATATACCACCCTTCATCAAGGATGGTATTTGTGTCATGAAATATCGAGTGGAAGGGTTAAACGACCCTTCCTCAAGTAAATTTTTCGAATGGGGACTACTAGGGAACTGTTGAGAAACCCTTTACACCATCATAGTATTCATATGGAGGTGGATAATGATTAAGCGTCAATTGATTTTTCCTCAATGATGGTATATCATCACATTGTATCTAATGGAAGGGTCACCAATTATTCTTCAAGCATAGTATTCTTAGGGAGGGTTAGCATGGAGAAGTGTTGGTTAACCCTTACTAAAGGATGGTATTCATGTTAAGGGGTGTCGAGTGGAAGTTTCAACTAACCCTTCCTCAATTATGGTATTCTCACGGAGAAGGGAAAACTAACACTTTATGAAAGATGGTATTCATGTTGAGGGGTATCCAGTGGAAAGGTCAATCGACCCTTTCTCAAGCATAGTTTTCACATAAAGAGGATACCAGGGAAGGGTCGACTTACTCTTCCTCCACCATAGGATTCTCATGGAGGGGGATCATGGAGAAGGGTTTTCTAACCTTTCCTCAATGATGGTATTCTCAATGTGGGGTATCTAGTGGAAGGTTATGCCGACCCTTCTCTAAGCATATTATTCTCATGGAGGGGGAGATTGGAGAAGGGTATGTTGACCCTTCCTAAAGGATGGTTTTGCATTGAATCATATAAAGCATAAGGGTTAGGTAAACCTTTCTCTAAGAAGTTTTTCGAATAAGGGATATCTTGTGAAAGGGTCAACTGACCCTTCCTCCGGAATGATATTCTCATGAAGGGGGAGCATGGAGATTTTGTTTTTCATAATCAGGATCCCAGGGAATGATCCGTCAACCCTTTCTCCATTATAGTATTTTAATAAAGGGAGATCATGAGGAATTATCAATGAACACTTCCTCATGGATGATATTTACATGATAATGTATCTAGTGGACATGGGGGCTTCACTCAATGAACATGTGGCATAGCACATTAATTCATGGGATATTAAAGAATACCTCTAATTTCACTATATATTATAAAATACCCCCCAAAATCCTTTTTTTGAACCCCCCTCCCAATATATCTTTCTAATTTAAAAAACCCCTATTTTTTCTAGATATCCCAGGTATCAATTTTTTTCATGATATTTTTAATACCCCTTTTCATTTCTACCCCTAGCATTGAGACATGCCATAACTCTTGTAAACCCACAAATCATAACAATAACCAAAAACTAATCAAAAGTGGACTAACATACCAACATAGTTATATGCCATTGTAGTAAAATAATCTTTTTTTCAAGGGCTTGTACTACTTTCTATAGAAATTTCAATACACTTAATGTATTTCCTGCGATTCTCCCGATCTAACAATTTATGCCACTGTTAAATACAAAATCTCTTCTACTATTATTCTTACGGAAAATTAAACCACGATCACAACCACAATAACAAAGTGAAATATCAAGAACACATAACGCATAAGTTTTATCGGGAAAACGTAAAGCTAAAAACCCCACCATCATATATTATGTATATCATGAATCATGAAACAATCTCATACAAAACTCTAATCCAAGAGATCTCAGCACAATACAATTGTCTCACACTGTCATACACAAATTAGCAAATACATGTGCCAATTCCTGTGTCCAGACAACTTGCCTCCTTTGCACAATCTTTGCAATTCGAATTCTCACAATGATCGAACCATGCGAATTACCTAGTTTGCACATGCTCATAAGCATATTCATTGCATGTGTGATCAAATCACAACTGATAGCCAAACCGTCCCTTTCACTTGTTATCTCAACTGGGTCTCCACTGGATCTGACATGCATGTAGTTAACCGTGGAAAATCTTCAGTTACATGTGAGTTCACTGATTAACTAAACTCTCACTAGTGCATGTTTAGTTACAACTAGTACAACTAATCTTAACTCACTTAACTACACTTATGATTCATTTACAAATCCAACTCACTCAGTTATGAATGAAATAATAGATTAATATTTATTTTCTAATTTATTTAAGGGAAAAATAAATTAGACACATGTTTCTTGTTGACTTTTCAACACTCCCTCTCAACAAGAAAGGCATTATCCTTCACCCCAATCCCGTCTCTATGATATTCGAATTTCCTCCTGGTGAGCGCCTTCATCAGAATGTCTGCATATTGATCTTCCGTAGGAATGTATTGAAGCAACATGATCTTTTGCTGCACACAATCTTTGAGATGATGATACCGGATATTTATATGCTTAGATCTATCATGAAACACATGATTAATTGAGAGTTTAATGCAACTTTGATTATCACAATAAATCACTATCAGATCTAAATGAGAACCAAACAAACCAACCAATATCTTCCTCATCCAGATAGCCTCACATGCAACTTGACTCGCTGCCATGTATTCCGCTTCCGCTGAACTAAGTGCCATGGATCTTTGTTTCCTGCTGTACCAAGAAACAACTGTAGATCCGATACTAAAGATCCCCCCTGATGTACTCTTTCTATCCGTTGGGCTGCCTGCCTAATCTGCATCCGTGAAACCATGCAACTTCACCTCATTTGTCTGTTTGTACCATAATCCATACTCAGATGTGCCCTTCAGATATATCAGGACATGCTTACCCGCCTTCCAAAAGAGTTTGGTAGGCTTAACCATCGCTTGACTTAGCTGGTTAACCGCATAGAAAATGTCTGGTCTCGTGTTCATTAAATACATTAACGAACCCACTAACTGTCGATAAACAATATCATCCACTACCTCTCCAGAAGTAGCATCCTCTTTCCTCCAGTTTCCTAGAAGAGGAGTATCCATGGGTTTGCAACCCTCCATGTGAAACTTACCCAATATCTCTCTTGCATACTTTCCTTGAGACACAAAAAGTTCACCATCTCGCTGCCATATTTCCAATCCAAGGAAATAATGAAGAAGTCCCAAATCCTTCATCTCAAACTCCTTTGCAAGGTCCTCCTTGCATGAGTGTATCAACTGCTCATCACCAGTAAGTATTAAATCATCAACATAAAGCACAATGATTAAAATCTTACCCTCCACCACAATTTGGTATAGGTTTGCATCTGCTTCACTTTTGGTGAAGCCCAATCTGGTGAAATAATTGTCTATCCAAGTGTACCAAGCACGGGGTGCTTGCTTCAGCCCATACAATGCTCTCTTGAGTCTGCGCACATGTGACTCCCTATCGAAGGTCTCAAAACCTTCTGGCTGTTCAATGTACACTTCTTCCTCAATGATCCCGTTAAGGACCGCAGTTTTTACATCCATCTGATGAATGCGCCAACCCATCTGTGCTGAGAGTGTAAGGATGGATTTTATGGAAGAGTACCTTGCGACAGGTGCAAAGGTCTCATCATAATCTATCCCCTCGATCTGTGAGAAGCCTCGGGCCACAAACCTGGACTTGTATTTCTCCACACTCCCATCAACAACTTGCTTTACCTTGTAGATCCATCTCGAACCTACCACTGATTTGTCGACCGGTCTTGGGACAATTTCCCATGCACTGTTTTTGACAATGGAGTCACACTCCTCTGCCATAACATCAACCCAAGTGGGGTCCTGCACTACTTCCTGAAAGGAAGATGGTTCTGTCACAATACATTTGCTCATGAGAGCCATGTATCCAACAAATTGATCAGGAGACTGTCTCTATCTGCGCTGTGAAGTAGGATCTCCTACATTCTGTGCAGCATCTAGTCTCAATCTGTCAACTTCCGTGGTGCATTTTCTGCCATTTCTGATGGATGGCTTTGCTTGAGTGGTTTCCTCCACTCCATGAACCTCCTCATGTGTCTGATCCACAACTTGAGACTCATCCTTGGGAACCAACAATTCCTCTTCTGCATGCAAGTCTAGCTCCCTCTCAAGTGACAACCGCATGGATTTCCCCTCATCGAATTTTATATCCCATCGCATAACAGTCATCTTACTATTCTACAAATACACACGATAATTATGGGGTGTTTCTGTGTACCCCACAAATATCCCAACTTCAGCAGTCGGTTCCAGCTTCTTCCTGGCATCCTTGGTCACATGCACATAAACAGATGAGCCAAA
>ML780288.1:439394-480715 GCA_009831015.1 Picea engelmannii | reverse complement strand
CGTCTCCCTTGGACTTGCCCTCCTGAATAGAAAGAGCCCCCCATCGAGGTGACAGTGGGTGGGGGAAGCTCCTGTTACGCCGGTTTCTACCCTTGACTCAAGCTATTTAACCTTTCCTACAAACCGTGCGATAACAGGGTGCTCATTTTTTAACCTAGAGAAATCACTTTAATTAAGTACCCACTTGTGTGAGTGAAATTAGTGATTTTAATCACTAAAATGGTAATTTTACTTTCAAAAGCCAAAAAAGACAAAATAAGAATTGCTAAATTTTAGTAAAGTTGTCGGTGTTGATATTATGGTAGCTGCAGAAGGTATTAAACCTCCACATGTAACCTGAAAAGAATAGAATATTCCGGGAAGCAAGAAGAAACCCTAAAGCATTGAACAATAAGCCTAAAAGACGAGTCGGCTAAAGATATTAATTTAATATTGAGTTTTAGCCCTCGAGAAGAGAAGTCGGCCCAGACAACTAAGAAGGAATAGTATAAATACAGAGCGTTAGAACTCATTTAGCACACACTCACTTGCAACTGCAGAAATTTAGTTGTGTGCAAGTCTGGAGAGTAGTTGCAGCTGCAGCTACTGCAACCTGTATTTTCGGTTTTAGGCTTGGACTCTCTCTTGGTTATGGTTTGGACTTTCTTATTGGTATGCTAACTATGGAGAGTGATACACTACCTTGATTGGCTATTAGGCCTAGGGTTTGCTTCCAGAATTATTAT
Source organism: Picea engelmannii (assembly GCA_009831015.1). Taxonomy (NCBI): domain Eukaryota; kingdom Viridiplantae; phylum Streptophyta; class Pinopsida; order Pinales; family Pinaceae; genus Picea; species Picea engelmannii. Next base: position 479,990 of record ML780288.1, on the reverse strand, counting down.
TCTCTGTCAAGGTTAAGGTGCTCGGGGGTGGCTTCGGCCTATGGTTGGATGACAATATTGCTATATTTTCTATGATTAAACGAGCACACCTACTTTTCTAACAGGTTATGGGCCCACACTATCTTCGGACAATCTAACTATTGGAAGATAGATTGGGAGGATTTTGCTCAGTTACAGTTGCAGTCAAATTTTTTGCTGCAACAACAAAACCCTAAGCCTCTTGTTAAGGCACCTTAAGTGAAGATATTGACCTAATTTATAGATAGCCTAGTGCGCCCTAACCTAGTGCACCCCCTGGTACTCTTAGCAAGCTAAGACGTCAAGTTTGAGTTTTTGGTCAAAGTCAAAGGTTGACCAAGTCAAATAAGTCATGACTTACTCTATGAAGTCAGAAAACAAGTTAGAAGGGGCTTCTAACATCAGAGCATGGAAGAAAAGGATTGACCTCATCCTTGCCAAGAATAAAGTGTTGGATGTCGTGAAAGGAAAGATCGTGAAGCCACAGTTTGAAGAAGGAAAAGAGAAGGAATCTCAGAACGTTGAAATTATGGAGAAGTTCAAGGACAATGACACCAATGCCATGAGTATCATAGTGGACTCTGTAAAATACCACTTGATACCCTACATCTCTCATCTTGACTCATCTAAAAAGATGTACAATGCCCTAACTAATCTTTTCTCAGTCACGAACATTAGACAAGTAACGAGTCTGAAGAATGAGCTTCGTGACATGAAAATGAATGATGATGAAAGCATAACATCATACTTTGTGAGAATCTATCAGTTAAGAGATCAACTACAAGCTATTGAAGAAATCATTTCAAGGAACTAGTAAATATAGTACTCAACAGCCTTCCCAAGACATGGGATGCATTTTCTGCAAGCATGAACACAAGAAAGGAGTATCTCACATTTGAAGAACATTGGACTTGTTGTGCACAAGAAGAATCAAGGATTAGCACAAAAGAGAAATCCCAAAAGAAATACGATGATCAAGCCTTCACAACAAAAATTCAAGAATTTCAAGAATAAGAGGAAGTTTGTCTTAAGGAAGGAAACAGACGAAGCATCAATTGTCGAAGAAAGAGAACCCTCAAAGAAGGTTGTAACACCCTATTTCTCCCAGTCTGTAAATATAACTATATTGACCAAAGAACTATGGCAAACCTAAAAGTGTGAATGTTTGATTTGATGGACCTTTGTACAAAAGGTCGATGAATGTAAATTTTCTTATTTTAATAGAAATTGGTTACGTGTTGCATGACTATTGAAAGAGGGGATGTGCTAAGAGAAAACCATGAATGCTATGAAAGGTGGTGGAGGGGACCCGGAATGGTTGCGTTAATCTCCACCGAACAAGTACCATACTGGAATTAATTGCTCATATCAGAACAACCCTCTGACCCAGAAATGAATTGCAGTCGGGCTGGTAGGTCGAAAGACCTCCTCAAGAGTTAATGAGGGGATGGGGCAAACCGCCCATCCATAAGGCTTCCAGACTTGACCACGAACTGGGATTTCAGGCAACACACAATCTTGCTGAGGAAGGCAAGAAAGGAAGTGTGGTGGGCAGAGGAAGACCTGTGAAAAAATGCAGAGAAGAGAACGGAAACTCTTGGGTCCGAGGAAGGACTGAAAGAGGAACAATGAGTTCTGATCACAAAAAATAGAGATTGAGCCATGAGAAGGAGAGTAACCTTCGTCCTTATCTATTTCTGTATTGGGAGAAGGAGAGTAACCTTCGTCCCTAACTTCCGTTGAGCTGGAAGTAAGAGATTGAATGTCAAAGCATCGTGGCTTAAGCTCGGGGGTGGCCAGTGATAAATCCGTTGGGAGTGACTGGGCCTATGGTTGGGTGGAAATGAGCACCCCTTTCAGCAGTCGCATCACACTCTATAGTTTTGATAAGTGTTTTCTTGCCTTATGCTTTGAATTGTAAATAATGGATGCATGTGAGTATTTACATGTCTATAAAGAGTTCTTTCTCTGTATTAAATGATTAAGTTATGAGTATGCGTTCGTTCCTTGAGAACCTATATTTCTGCTTGAATTTCTAGATGCCTCAGTTTAATCACTCGAAGGCTCTTTCCCTAGGAATTTACATCACCGTTCCGGAGTCAAAGCAAGCCTCTAGGCATAGCTACCATTTTGGTAACCTCACAAGTTACTTTGCCTTGATTTAGAGCTTAAAGATCTGTGAGTTACAAAGGTGTTCCCTTCAGACCAGTAGTCTAGGAGACTCTGAACTTGCACCTATTCCCTTAACCAAAAACCCGACTAAGAGCGGGGATCATAACCCAAGAGTATATGAAGATCCACATGACTTGGGTCTAGGAATCTTGGACCTCGAGGCTTTGAGATGTCAAATTGCACGATATTCAAGTTGAACCCCACAATTTCTATGAACCATCGATCTATGAATGGAGATCGAGGGTGGGGAATCACTACGGAGCGCGAAGGTGAAAATAGCGGACGCTCTAGTTCGTGGCTCATAATTCACCCTTGTTGTTGATCTCGATGGGCTAGAAGATCAAAGATCCCGGTTAGACTAGAATCGAGCGAGCACTTTCCAGATTGCAGAGGTCGAACTCTCTAGTAAAGAGTACGCATGTTGGGGCCCCGCAATTTCCGTGAACCATCGATCGTCGTTGACCTTCGATCTGAGTTTGACGTGATCCTTGAAACACAAGGAGCGCGTGGAACTGCGAAATCTTCAAGGAGATCAAGCTCAAAAGAGATAGTTCTTTCAGGAGTGCAGAAGAAATCTAGGAGACGGGTATGTAGGAGAAGAAAAGGTTGAATCCTTTGAGTACTGAGAAATATTCTAAGTCGGAAGAAATCAAAAGTTCAAGAGGAAGAGCGACAATGGTCGTTGGATCATAGTTCAAAGGATCAACAACCGTCTGATCAGAGCAAGGTGCACGAACCTTAGCGCTTTGCATGCGCAGGAGAGAGAACCTACCAAAGTTCTGAATTCCCAAAGTAGTTTGGGACCGTCCATCGTCAAGGAAGACAGGTGGCGAAAGATCCACAGCTCCAGAAGTTTGTGGACGAAGAGGAGGTGAAATAGATGAAGTAGGATCCTGACCGTTGATCTCCAGGAGATACGTGTCAGCAGATCAACAGCTTCGGGAAATCTATTCGAGGGTTTTCAGTTGAGATTTGAAACACCCGAAGCTCGAATAACCAAAGTGTCGAGAGTCGTCGATCTGTGAGGGGACACTTGTCAACAGATTGCGAGCTTCGGGTAATTGCATTGGATTTTCTCAGTTTGAGACTTGAGATTTTTGAAGCCCGGAGAACCAGAAATCCGAAGTAAATATCAATCGTCCGATCAACCCAAGTGAATATGAGCCATCAGACACCATGAGCTCAGGAGGAGGAAAGTTTGAGACTTGAGATTTCCAAAGCTCGGAGAGCCGAAAATCTGAAGTAAATCTCAATCGTCCGATCAGCTGAGGTGAATCTGAATCGTCATATCGTCCAAAGTAAATCTTAGGCGTCGGATCAACCGAAGTGAATCTGAGTTGTCGGAGTTCAGAAGGGACGTGGCGTGAATCTGTGGACTCCGGGTAAAGTCCCGAAGTAATTCATAGTCGTCAGATCAAGAGGAGACGTGGCGTGAATCTGTGGAGTCTAGGTAAAGTCCCGAAGTAATTCATAGCCGTAAGATCAAGAGGAGACGTGGCGTGAATCTGTGGACTCCGAATAAAGTCCTAAAGTAATTCATAGCTGTCATATCTAAGGGAGACGTGGCGTAGATCCATGCACTCCGGGTAAAGACCCGAAGTAATCCTCAATCGTCAGATCAAGTGGACACGTGTCAGTGGATTATAGCCTTCGGATAAAATTCATTGGGAAAAAGGGTGAAGTTTGAGATTTGAGATCTCAGAAGTCTGGAGACCTGAAGGAGATCTCGAACATTGATCGAGAGGAGGGCCACATGACAGTTGATCTAGTTGAAAGGTAACCACCCAAAGTAGAAGTAGGGTCATTGATTTAGGAGGATAGGTGTTCGCATATCGTCAATTCCGGAAGATTGATGTACGAAGGAAAGTAGGGTTTGAGATTTGAAAACTCTGAAGTCCGGAATCATGAAGGAGATCACATTCGTTGATTTAGGAGGGACATATATGGTCTGTGGATTTGAAAAGCGCATATCTGAACCATCAGTTCAGAAAGTACCATCAAGATCGAGAGATCAACGGTCCCGTAGCATTGCGACGATCGGAGGTGCGCGAACTTTAAAAAGTTGAGGGCGGGCCGCAATCCAAACCTCGGTTTTGGAGAAAGGACAAGTGGAGGCTCGAGGAGAATTGTGGGCCGAAAACTAGTTTGGTTTCAAACCTCCTTTGGTCGCGCCTGCAATTGTGTGTTTGTGTGAGGTCATCGCCCAAGGTCACATCCCAGGAAGGGACAAGAGAAAAGGGGATAACACCAAATCCAAGATTCCGCTGAAGTGTGAAGGAGAAGTTCGAGGGTATCATAAGACCTGCACCAAAAGCCGAAAGGGCCTGTGTTTGATTAAGAGGTGAAACTATCAAGGTCTCAAAGTCTTGTTTTACTTAGAGAATAAGAGAACCTTGATCGGAGGGTCAGGCTAAGTCCTGGACTTCCCAAATTAGGAATCGTAGAGGGAAAGGATCTGTTCCTATAAGGAGGACAATTTTTTTTTATTTTTGCCCCATCGTGGGTGTGTTACTGATCAGGGGATCAAATTTTGCTCAATTTTCAAAGTGCTCGGAATGCGATGAAAACAATGCCATTGCGTCCGTCTCGTCTTCCTGATTTCGGCGGTATATTTACTTTATCAAACGGAGTCCGTATGGAGAAGATATCACGATCTGTTCGCCAAGGAAAACATGCAAAAATTTTGGATGCTGATTGTACCTGTCCGTACAGTCCGTACGGTGACGTGGCAGGTTCGTACCGTCCGTACGATGATGTTTCAGGTGGATGACGTGGCACACTTTCATTGGTTAATGGTTGTCAAATCGGGTGATGACACATGTCATTTGTGGCCAATAATGTGAGGACACGTGGCCCAATTCATTGGCGCCACGTGTCACGATATGACTGGTTTATATAGTTACATGTAAAATGGTATGGGGAGTCCATGGGGTTCGACCCCCGGACCTCCCCCACTATACAACGTTCCAATGAAACTCCGCTAGCCAACATACCGCCGTTTATCCCTTGTTATGAATGCAGGAAATATTACATTTGAATTGCAATTGTTTTGTATTGGCAGGGGGAATCGGGCCGGGGCATAGCCCCGACCCGTGGTTCTTTGCAATATACATATGACCGCCACCCATATTGTAACCGTGTATTGTAATGTTGCGCGCGGGTTTGAACATAGCCCACGGTTTATATGTATACACATATGACCATATTTGTTGGCCCATAACCATTGTATGAACCGTGTATATGCGCGCGAGTATTGGTTATGGTGGTTCCACGGTTTAATAACCAACCGCCATGTGTTATTACGTTATTGGGTATTGAAACGAAGCCCTTTTGAATTATAGCGCGTGGTCATGATCCGACCCATATGCCCAGGTGCCGAGGCGGTTAGGGGCTGGCGTGCCCTTAACCATCCTACAGTTTGCACCGTTGGCGCGGTTGCGCCCGGTGTTGGGWTTTTGCGCTTAAATGAGCATGTGAGCCAGGTTCATTCAAGAAGGGTGCGAATTGTAGAACCAACGACAACAAGCTTGAAGAGGGAGACTTCCAGGAGGCCTAACTTCTTCATTTTTCGACCGATTGAGGTGCCGAAAGAGCCCAGACAGGGGTTTTGGGACGCTGGGAAGCCATTGGAGCAGTTGGTTTGTCAGTTTGAGCATTGTAAGATATGTTTTTGAGCACTTTTTGAGCAATTAATAATAATGATCCATTGGAAGCTGGACCAGGAGATGTAGCCCAGAAGAGGGGTGAACTCCTTTATCAATTGTTGTGCATATGTGTTTATGTTCAATGTTTATGCTGCTGTCTATGTATAATTTTCATAAGTAATCCTATGTTTTATGTGTTGCAAGCTGATCCTTTTGCCTTAAACACATAACATTTCACTTGCAATAATTATTCAAGTTTTTCAAGTCTTCTTCAATTTTAGATCAGTTACAAAGGCCAAGAACGATAAAACATACTTCTTCTTCTAAGTCAAGGTAAAAATATTCTTCAAAGTTCTTGTACATACCATGTTTACATAGTTTTTGTAAATATCATATATATCTATTTCTTAGAAGATAAGATGTTCAAGTGAAACAATACCTATGGAAGAATAACAAGATAATGATTGCTATCATGATGAATACAAGTCAATCAATACACATGAAAATATGAAGTCCGTTGACAACCCTTGGTAACAATTCCTGTGGAAGCTATTATATAAGTAACAATTTCCAGATAAGCCAAAATCAAAATCAAAATTGAAGAGACCCAGAAGAAGTCAAAACAGAAAGAAGTCAACAATCAAGAGGAAATTATAAAAAGACTTGTGACAATTTGAAGAAGGCATTAAGGATCCAAAGGGAAAAGTGGACTCTCTTAGATGGAGGGAGCTAATTACAGAATTCCAAAAGAAGAGAATGCATTCATGCATGAAGCAAGGATTATGTAACACCCTGTTTCCTCCAGTTTATAAATATAACTATATTGGCCAAGAGACTATGGGAAACTTAATATGTGTGAATGTTTGATTTGATGGACCTTTGTATAAAAGGTCAATGAATGTAAATTCTGTTATTTACTAGAAAATGGATAGGCGTTGCATGATTGTTGGAAGGCGGGGTGTACTAAGAGAGACCACAAATGCTAAGAAAGAGATGGTGAAGGGGACCAGGAATGGTTGCATTAACCTCCACCAAACCAATACCTTACTGGATTTAATTGCTCAGGACTAGAATAGTCCTCTGACCCAGGAATGAATTACAGTCAGGTTGGTAGGTGGGAAGACCTCCTCAAGATTTAATGAGGGGATGGGGTAGAGCACCCATATGTAAGGCTTTCAAACCTGACCACGGACTGGGAATTCGAGCCACACACAATCTTGTCGAGGAAGGAAAGAAAGGAAGGTGTGGTGGGTAGAGGAAGACCTACGAAGAGTGCAGAGACGGGAGGCTAAGCTCTTGGGTTCAAGGAAAAACTAAGGAACGAGTGTTCTGGTCGTAGGGAAATGTCTAGCAAGTATATGATACAAGCTGATAAACGAGGTTGGTCCTCCTTGCTTGGTAAAGTGTAAACCATTGCCAAGATCTTGTAGGAGGAGGAGAGTAACCTTTGTCCCTACTGTCGTTGAGCCAAAAGAAGGGATTCTATCGTAGAGAATCGTGGTCTAGCTCGGGGGTGGCTAGTGGTAAATCCGTTAGGAGTGACTGAGCCTATGGTTGGGTGGAAACTGTCACCCCTTTCAACAGTTGCTTCACGTTATCTGGTTCTGATAAGTATTTTTCTACTTTATGTATTGAACTGCATTAATGGATGAATGCATGGGTTTATGTATATATATGTGTATCTATAAATGGTTTTTATGTGGGGTGGTCATGATATGTGTATGCATTTGCCTCCTTGTGAACTTATGCTCCTGGTTGATAGTTTGTATGCCCTAGCTTAGCTCTTGAGGCTTCTTTGGATATAAGCCCGTAAGACAAACAAGTTAGAGATATCATGTTGATATGAACCTTTCCGTCTGAAGAGGATACCTCTTTCAGATTCCTTGTTGTGTGACTAGGGTTTCAGGCCCAAGTACTTAACCTTTTTATGATAAAGATCAGGAAGGATAGCAAGGTTCAAGCCTTGAAAAGGGAGATCTCTTTGTTTGGAAGATGAGAGAATGAGATCCATTCGCGAGGACCCATACTATCAATACCTAGGAACCTTATGCTAATCCTATGGAAGCTAATTCCTTCTGGCTTTGAAGCTCCTGAAGTCCGAGACTTCGGAGTATTGTCGACCCTCAATCATAAACCGGTCAAAGGAGACCAAGAGTTACGGTTACGCGTAAGGTTGATCGGCACTAGGTGGTTCCCCAGGTGGTTAGGTGAACCTATCTTACCAACTAAACCGATATTCAAAACACCGAAGGTTGGAGGTATCCTTCGAGTTCTTTCCCAGCCATCGATATACTGGGGACGTGTGGTGCTAGCCCCTTTTGTTTGGAAATTGGGCACTTTGGGAGATAAGAGGAGTTTGCATCGCAACACTCTGGAATGCCAAATCCTCGAGGTAACAAGAGCTATAGATATATAAGTTTACGTGACCGGATCTCGACTATGAGATCTGAGAAATGTTAGAATCCTGTCGGCCTAGGGTGACGTGGTGCAGTGATGCCACCTAGGGTGATGTGGACCCCAGTTTGACGTGCCACGTGTCACCCAGATTCATATGTATCACATACCCTATAGGCCCATTGGGACGTAACACGTGTCACCCTGATCCCTACTACATGTCAGTTCCTAGTACATGTCTGCCTAACCAACTTGGTTGGTGAAGTGACTGGGGCTCCGTGAGTCCGGAAGTTCGGGACTCTGGAGGATTTGGGATGTAGAATTGTAGAGAGACCAAAAAGGTTCGAAGGTCGGAACCACGTGGCGAGTTTACGAAATTTCGGAAGTTCGGGACTTTGGGAGGTCTCGTGCATAGATAACAAGGAGACGTTCAGTGCCAAAGTGTCGAACTCTGAATTCCACACTAGTCTGCGTGTCAGACGAGGGTTAAGCCAATCGTCGAATTGGTTGATGGATGGAACTTCTCTACGAGAGGTAGAAACCAAGAGATGATACTAACAAGATGAAGCCATGTGGGCATCACATGGTGCTCAACAGATGAACGTCCAAAGAACTTCGAGAAGCCATAATATATAAACCAAGGGTCGGTTTAGAATCCGGTAGTATTCGTTAGGGACCTAAGGGTGAGTAGAATAAAATGAACCACCTCGAAGAGATGATTCGAGATGAGTTAGTTAAGGAAATTTTTTTGTATGACGCCCCACCCCTTAAAAGAGTGTTAAGGAGACGAGTGTGTTACAAATTGGTATCAGAGCATGGTTACAACACTTGGCCTGCTTGGGCTCATGGACGAGTCGCGTAAGAACCTTATTTAAAGGAATTTTAAGGGTGACACTCTACCTTACCTCTTTCCTAAAGAGTCTGGTTAAAATCTTACTGGAGAAAAGAATGAAAGATTTCTATTGTGTGTGTGTGTGTGTATTTAAGAAATATGAACTATGAGTTGTTCATGAACTAATAGACCATTATCTAACACCAAGTGTTTTGTCAGCACTCAAGTAGTCAATGAATCACGGGGAACTACAAGCATAAAGGATGGTGACGTGCCAAGAAGTGGGGGATGGATCCCACACTAGAGACAAAGAATCTGACGAGAGGAGGGCGGTGGAGACCACTCTAGATATTGTTGAAACTGTAAGGAGCCTCATGGCCGAATTACAGAGTTGCAAGTCCGACAATGAGAGATAGATAAAAGAGGAAGAAAAACAATTGAAAAGTAATGCAGTCTTGCTGCAGAGCTTATCCTATATACAGAGACAGTTGTAGCATGGACCTGCAACCAGTCATGTGGAACGACGACATATGAAGAGAATTCAAATTCCACCTGAGATAAGAAAATGTGGTCCCATAAGTGTCCACACTAGGAGGAGTACCTCTAGGAAGGCCCAACCTAGTAGTAGGGGACACTCAATGAGAGAGTCCTCTGGAAAGGAAACTGGCAACTCTGAGGGATCCTCTAGTAGCAAAACTAGCTCACATTCTCAAAGGAAAAGAAAGAAGTGAAAGCATTCCAAACATCATGACCCTGAAGAATTCAAGAAAGCCAAACCACCCTTTTTCAAGGAGATATTGAGAAAGGGGAAGAGGCAGAAGCTTGGTTGCTTGGTTTAAAGAAGTACTTCAGATTCCATGATTGCTCTGAAAACTTGAAGGCTCGAATAGCCATGTTTGACCTGAATGAAAAAGCCACCATCTGGTTTGAAGACCTTAAGAATGTGAAAGGAATCCATGAAGAGGACTTATCATGGAAACAATTTGAGAAACACTTCAAGAAGAAGTATCTATCAGAGAAATACTTTGATGGGAAGACTAAGGAGTTCTATGAACTCAATCTAGGACAACTCATCATAGAGGAATATGTCAATAAGTTCCTTGAGATACTGAGGTACGTACCCTACATAAAGGATGAAAAGGTAAAAGTGCAACGATTTATCAGTGGGTTACCTCAGACCTACTAGAACATGATTTAGTTTCATGATCCAAAGACATTAGAAGACACTATCCAGAAGGAAAGGTATTGTTATCAATAGTTCGAGAGTCAGACAGAACCCCACGAGGACTGGAAGAAGAAGAATAGTTAGAGATTCAATAAGAAGGGGTTCAAATCCTCAATATTTAAGAACTATAGGAAGGAATCTAGGATAAGCCTTCCTACTAGAAGTGTATATCAACAAAATTTCCCCTCCCAAAGTGGAAATAAAACTTTTGGAGCAACCCCTGGAAAGACTAATAACCCAAAGAAGGAACCCTTGAAATGTTGTGGTTGTGGAGAAGAACATCTACTGAGGGATTGTCCACACATACAATAGAACAATATGAGATTCTACAACATCCAAGAAGCTACCACAATCATTGATGTGGCTAGGAGCGTGCCACGGATTTATGCAGTCGTGGATAATAAACAAGCTGACCACCAAGCTTCAGTGGTGGAGATGGAAGGTATGATCGCCAACCGTCTAGTTTCTATTTTAATTGACCCTGGTTCTAATTTGAGTTATGTGGCCCATCGGATTGTTGATAAGTGTAAACTAAAACCAGTTAGACATGTTAATCCATGGTTGGTACAACTAGCCACTGGAACCAAAAGAAAAGTAGCAAAGGTCATACCAGCTTTCCAATTCATCATGGATGGATTTCCTACCCAAATGACCCTTAACATACTTCCCCTAAGATCTTATGACATGTTGATTGTTATGGAATAGCTATCTGCTTATAAAACTAAGTTGGATTGTTACCATAAAACCTTAGAATGTGTAAATGAAGAGAGGATAAAGATAACCCTCCAAGGGATTCAGAAGCATGTCTCAGTGAGATGAATATCATCCCTTCAAATGAAAAAGTATTGCAGAAAGGGATGTCCTCTATATGCAATACAAGTGTTGGAATATGTTGAGGATGACAGATCAAACCTAGAGTACCACCCCATATTGAGAGAGTATAGAGATGTGTTTCCAGAAGAGGTATCGGGTCTACCTTCGAGAAGAGACATTGAATTCTCGATCGAACTTACACCAGGAACAGTGCCAGTGTCTAGGACACCCTATAGGATGAGTACACCCGAGCTAGTTGAGCTCAAGCTACAACTAAAGGAAATGATGGATAAAGGCTACATCTGGCCCAGTGTGTCTCCATGGGGAGCACCAGTCTTGTTTGTGAAGAAGAAATATGACACACTCCGACTGTACATAGATTATAGACAACTCAATAAAACAACCATAAAGAAAAAGTACCCCTTACCAAGAATTGATGACTTGTTTGACCAATTCGGGGGTGCTTCCATTTTCTCAAAGATTGACTTAAGGCCTAGATACCATCAAGTCTGAATCAAGGATGAATACATCCACAAAACAACCTTCAGGATGAGGTATGGTCACTATGAATTTGTGGTGGTGCCATTTGGATTAACCAATGCTCCCGCCACTTTTATGTGCTTGATGAATAATGTACTCAAAAAATTCTTAAACAAATTTGTATTGGTTTTCATTGATGCTATCCTAATCTACTCCAAGAACAGAGAGGAGCATGAAGAACATCTTAGACTTGTACTTCAAGTACTAAGAGAGCATCAACTCTACGCTAAATTTAGCAAGTGTGACTTTTTCCAGAAGAAAGTTCATTACTTAGGCCATGTTATTTCTAAAGAAGGAGTGGTCGTAGACCCTAATAATATCATATCTATTATGGAATGGCCTACTCCAAATGATGTATCTAATATCATATCCCTTATGGGATTAACAAGATATTATAGAAGGTTCATAAAATTATTTTCCAAGATTGGTTGTCCAGTCACTGCCCTTCAAAGAAAGGGGGTTAAATTCACTTGGACATCAGAATGTGAAGAAAGATTTCAGGCATTGAAATATCTTTTGACCCATGCACCCATGATGAAGATTGTAGATCCTGATAAAGAATTCCTCGTGTGTACATATTCCTGCAAGGAAGGACTCAGATGAGTCCTTATGCAAGAAGGACGTGTAATTTTCTATGAATCTAGAAAATTGAATGAGCATGAAATCAATTATGTGACCCATGATCTAGAGTTGGCTTCCATAATGCATGCTTTAAAAATGTGGAGGCATTACCTCCTGGGTAGGAAATTTGTACTTATGAAAAACCATTGTGGGTTGAGGCACCTGTTTGATCAACCAAAACTCAATGCTAGACAAGCTAGGTGGATGGATCTCCTTAGTGAGTTTGATTTCAAAATCAAACACATCAAAGGAAAGGAAAATAGGGTGGTCGATGCCCTTAGAAGAAATGTGAAAACAATTCACCTAGAAGCGATAAGCACTTGCGAAATGAATGTCAGGGAAAGAGTCAGGACTGCACAAGAAACAAATGCATTCTCCAAGACCGTGACCTCATACCTAAGGCAAGAACCTACAGGGTTAAAGTATGAAGGCTATCAGATGTTCGATGAAGGCAAGCTGACTTACAGAAACATATTGTATATCCCAATATGTGACGACTTGAAGAGGTTCATAATGGATGAACTACACAAGAAACCATATACTGGTCACCCAGGTTATCAAAAAATCATCACAGCCACTAGAAAACAATTTTATTGGCCTGAATTGAAAGAGGACATAACTGACTATCTAGCTAAATGTCTAGAATGCTAGCAAGTTAGGGCATAACACTCGCACCCATCAGGGTTGTTACAACCTCTACCAATTCCATAATGGAAATGGGAAACCATCTCCATAGATTTCATCACCGGATTAGCAAAATCGTCCAAGCAGAATGATTCCATCATGGTAGTGGTGGAAAAATTGAGCAAGTCTGCTCACTTCGTTTATATCAAATAAACTTGCAAGGAAATAGATATTGCCAACGTCTTCATGAAAGAGATATTCAGACTGCATGGCATGCTTAGGGAGATTGTATCTGACAAAGACACAAAATTCACTTCAAGATTTTGGAAATCCTTGATGGTTGGTTTTGAGACAAGATTGTTGTTTAACAAAACCTACCACCCTCAAACTGATGGACATATAGAAAGATTAAACCAATTATTAGAAGACATGTTAAGAATGCATGTAACACATCAACCTAAAAAGTGGAAAGACTACCTACCATTGGTAGAATTTTCCTACAACAACGGTTATCAAGAATCACTGAAGATGAGCCCTTTTGAAGCCCTCTATGGTAGACAGTGCAAGATTCCAATCAGTTGGAGCAATCCAGTGGATAGAATTACAATCGGACCTGGTATGCTGAAAGAAATGGAACAATAAGTGATTCAGATAAAGCAAAATCTGAAAATTGCTCAGGATAGATAGAAGAGTTGCGCTGACAGAAAGAGAACTCCCAGAGAGTTCAAGGCAGGAGATCATGTCTATCTCAGAGTTAGGCCCAGGAAGAGTTCCCTGAGAATTGGAGCTTGTGCCAAACTGGGCCCTTGATATTGTGGACCCTTTGAAGTCTTAGATAGAGTGGGACCTGTAGCCTATAGGCCAACACTCCCTCCCATAGTAAAGGCACATAATGTTTTCCATGTTTCATTATTGAAGAAGTATGTACATGATTCTAATCATATAATTGACTAGTCTATGATCCAGTTGGAGCCGGAGGGAGAATTCCTTCCAGAACCTCAATGCATACTAGACAGGAAGGAAACCCCACTCAAGCACTGAACTATTGCACATGTCAAGCTGCAGTGGAAACACTTTGGCCCAGATGAGGCTACGTGGGAAATGGAGGATGCCATGAGACAAGCATATCCATTTTTGTTTACTTCTGTATATACATAGAATGTTGGCAGATAGAACATTGAGGACGATTTTCCTTTAAGGGGGAGGTAATTGTAACACCCTGTTTCCCACAGTTTATAAATATAACTATATTGGCCAAGAGACTATAGAAAACTTAATATGTGTGAATGTTTGATTTGATGGACCTTTGTATAAAAGTTCAATGAATGTAAATTATGTTATTTAATGGAAAGTTGATAAGTGTTACATGATTTCTGGAAGGGGGGGTGTGCTAAGAGAGACCACGAATGCTAATAAAGAGATGGTGAAGGGGACCAGGAATGGTTGCGTTAACCTCCACCAAACCAGTACCTTACTAGATTTAATTTCTCAGGACCAAAATAGTCCTCTGACCCATGAATGAATTATAGTCAGGATGGTAGGTGGGAAGATCTCCTCAAGAGTTAATGAGGGGATGGGGTAGAGAACCCATCTGTAAGTCTTTCAGACCTGACCATGGATTGGGAATTCGAGCCACACACAATCTTGTCGAGGAAGGAAAGAAAGGAAGGTGTGGTGGGTAGAGGAATACCCGTGAAGAGTGCAAAGACAAGAGGCTCAACTCTCGGGTTCAAGGAAGAACTAAGGAACGAGCGTTCTGGTCATAGGGAAATGGCTAGCAGGGTTATGATACAAGATGATAAATGAGGCTGGTCCTCCTTGCTTGGTATTGTGTAAACTGTTACCAAGCTCTCGCGGGAGGAGGAGAGTAACCTCCGTCCCTACTGTCGCTAAGCTGGAAGAAGGGATTCTATCACAGAGCATCATGGTCTAGCTCGGGGGTGGCTAGTGGTAAATCTATTAGGAGTGACTGAGCCTATGGTTGGGTGGAAACGGACACCCGTTTCAGCAGTCGCTTCACATTATTTGGTTCTGATAAGTATTTTCCTACTTTATGTATTGAATTTAATTAATGGATTAATGCATGGGTTTATGTATATATATATATATGTGTGTGTGTGTATCTATAAATGGTTTCTATGTGGGGTGGTCATGATATGTGTATGCATTCGCCTCCTTGTGAACTTATGCTCCTGGTTGATAGTCTGTATGACCTAGCTTAGCTCCCGAGGCTTCTTTGGATATAAGCCTATAAGACGATCGAGTTAGAGATATCGTGTCGATATGAACCTGTCTGTCTGAAGAGGATACCTTTTTTAGATTCCTTGCTGTGCAACCGAGATTTCAGGCCCAAGTCCTTAACCTTTTCATGATAAATCTCAGGAAGGATAGCGAGGTTCAAGCCTTGAAAAGGGATATCTTTTCATTTGGAAGACGAGCGAAGAGATCCGTTCGCGAGGACCCATATGATCAATACCTAGGAACCTTAGGCTAATCTTATGGAAGCTAAGTCCTTCTGGCTTCAGAGCTCCGAAATTCTGGGACTTCAAAGTATTGTCGACCCTCATAGTCATAAAACGGTCGACGACGAATAAGAGTTATGGTTACCCGTAAGGTTGATCGGTGCTAGGAGGTTCCCCAAGTGGTTAGGTGAACCTAGCTTACCAACTAAACCGAGATTCAAAACCCCGAATTTCAGAGCAACGAAGAATCCAGAACCATAGATCAAGGGATCCTTCGGGTTCTTTCCCAGCCGTCGATATACTGGGGATGCGTGGTGCTAGCCCCTTTAGTTCAGAAATTGGGCACTTCGGGAGATAAGAGGAGTTTGCAGATCTATAAGTCTACGTGACCGGATCTCGACTGTGATATTTGAGAAATGCTAGAAGCCTGTCAATCCGGGGTGACGTGGTGCAATGACGCCACTCAGGGTGATGTGGACCCCAGCTTGACGTGCCACTTGTAACCCAGATTCGTATGTATCACATACCCTATAGGCCCATTGGGACGTAACACGTGTCACCCTGATCCCTCCTACGTGTCAGTTCCTGGTACGTGTCCACCTAACCAACTTGGTTGGTGAAGTGACCGGGGCTCCGGGAGTCCGAAGTCTGGGACTCCAGAGGATTTGGGATGCAACATTGTAGAGAGACCAAAAAGGTTCTAAGGTTGGAACCACGTGGCGATTTTACAGGATTTTGGAAGTTCGGGACTTTGGGAGGTCTCATGCGTAGATAGCAAGGAGACGTTCAGCGCTAAAGCACCGAACTTTGAATTCCTCGCTAGCCTCTGTGTTAGACAAGGGTTAAGCTAGTCTTCAAATTGGTTGATGGATGGACCTTCTCTACGAGAGGCAGAAACCAAGAGATGATACTAACGAGACGAAGCCATGGGGGCATCACATGGTCCTCAACTGATGAACATCCAAAGAACTTCAAGAAGCCGTAAGATATAAACCAAGGGTCTGTTTAGAATCCGATAGCAGTTGTTAGGGAGATAAGTGCAAGTAGAAGAAAATGAACCACCTCGGAGAGATGATTCAAGATGAGTTAGTTAAGGAAAAATGAATTTATGACACCCCACCCATTAAAAGAGTATTAAGGAGACATGTGTGTTACAGATTAGGAGGGAGCTAATGATCCATTAAGGATTATGAAATATCTGTCCATGTTCCCATTGAAAATAGCAGCCATGATAAGCAACACGTGCTTAGTTTGACTCTAGAAGAAGTCTTCTTCGAAAATAAGTCTTAAAGTATCCTTGGTTTTCCATCTACAATCGTATGATGAAAGGAATAAATTGGAATCTTCAGGGCATGGAATCTATAGAAGATTCCATGGACCCAATAGCTAAAGAGAAACATGAGGAAGAACATGAAGATTCCAAGAAAGAAAGAAAATCCAGAACAACCAGTTATTATATCGAGAATCACAAAGACCACCATCTTGGTTTGAACCCACTAGAAGCAATCAAGTAGAAGAAATGGACGTTATGATAAAGAACAGTGTATGTAGGAAAGTGTGAAAAAGACTTATGAATGGAAGCATTGCTAAATTCATAAGTTCTTCCAGAAGAAGGGAAAAGACTATGATGAGAGCTTGTTCCAGTAAAACCAGATATACCTCAGGTGTAGTATCCATGGATTGGAATCTACATATAAAAGATTGTTCTTCCCAAATAAAGAAAATTGAGAAAGAATCTTATACCAGAAAGAGACCCATATATGCAGATATAAGAAGACCTTGTATGGATTCAAGCAACTTGATATAGAGTATCTTATATACAATAGAAGCGTGGTGAAAACCTTCTATGACATAAATAGTGTATCAGAATGGTTACTCAGAAGTCTAAGATGATGGATTGTTAATCCATGAAAAACTCTCATGATGACAAAAAAAGTGCTACTTGGATATGTTTCAGTTTGAGATTTTCCATGATGTCATGAGCTAGCATGAAACTAAAGTACTGAATTCAACCATGATATATTGTAATGATTAGAGCTATGTGAAGCCTTCAGAGAAAACCAATGTTCCATGGTAGACCAAAGTACATTTAGATCAAGCATTATATTCTTTGTGATGAAGTCCAAAAAAGAGAAGTGGTTCTCCAATATATCTCCACAGTTGAGCAGATAACAAATATTTTGGTAAATAGCAGATTTACCAATATATCTCCACAGTTGAGCAGATAGCAGATATTTTGGCAAATAGCAGATATTTTGAGTAGATAGCAGATGAAAAGTTTGCATATTTAAGAAACAAGCTCGGGCTCATGGAGACAAATTCCTTATTGAAAAAGGAAGATATTACTATCAGGTTGGGAGGGAGCACTAATATGTTATCGATTTATGGACAATCACTTTTCAGTTTGAAAAATGGTCCTGGATGAGTAGTTCCTTTCCAGATCGGAAAGTAGTTTGATATTTCTGACGGACAGGAATTTTCCAGTTCGAAAAATGGTCCAGATCGAACAATCATTTTCATAATGAAAATGGTTCGATAGATTGTTGATGTACCATAGACAACGATTCCCCTTGTGGCCAATGTGGGGGAATGGTCTAGGACAATCATTCTTCTTGGTAGTCACTTTGAGTAGTGGTCAAGTAGAATGGTTCGCCTCGCCAGGCAATCATTCTTTCGAAGTTCACAATTGTGAGCAGTTTCGAAGAATGGTCCGTTTTGGAGGTTGGTGCAGGACAGTCATTTCCTCAGGAAATGGCCTGGACAATCATTCCCTAGGGAAGACTCATTCTCTCCAAGTTGCACTATGATTAGTGCCAAAAGAATGACCTAGTTAGTTGAATGGTTCAGGTTCAACAATCAGGGACATGCATTCCCTAGGGTAGAATCATTCTCTCCAGGTTGCACTGTGATTAGTGTCGGAGGAATGGCCCAGTTAGGTAAATGGTCCAGGCTCAGAAAACATGGACAATTATTCTTCTATGCTTGAGAATAATAGTCTAGATAGCCCATGGATAATGTTTTACCTTCTAAGAGCAGATTCTCTTCCAAATCTCACAGATGTGAGTGGAAGAATGACCCAGATGACTTAATTTATATCATGATATTTTTTTATGCAGGTCGATATCAGATGATATGATTGTTGTGGAGATTGTATGTCTCTAGACAGTATATGTATGCTACTGTGGTGGATGTGTTCCACTAATTGTGACAATGTGTCACTGATTAAGTAGTTGTGTGCTACTTGGTGTAGTTGTGTACCACTGGATAGTAGTTGTGTACTACTATGAATAGACACAGTTGTGTTTGATTGGATGGCATTTTTCTGATTTCCATGGAGGCTATCACTAGTGTTGGAAATGATTACCAACTAGATGGATAGTCATTGTGCTGGTGGGCAGACATTCAATCGGCGAAAAATGGTCCGCGACAATTATTCTTCTAGGGCGTATGTTCAGATCAGAATAATAGTCCTTGTAGCACATGTCATGGCCTCCAACCTCTGTTAGAACAATTATTCTTCTTGGACATATGTCTGGATTAGAATAATGGTTCTTGTATCACTCTATGGAGTGAGTGACTTATTGAGCATCATGTATGATTACTCAGATGGAGTATGGCTTTGAGAGATGATTCATTTGATTCTATCAGATCATACTGAAAGCGATGATGGTTCTCATGATTTGATCATGAGATAGATTGTGTGGCTATGATGATGCTACTAGTCGAATGGTATGTTTGTTCTCAAGACCATTGCTTTCAATACCTCCCTAGCTAGGAGGGAGTGTTGATATTATGGTAGTTGCGGGAGGTATTAAACGTCCACATGTAAGCCTAAAAAGAATAGAATATTTCGAGAAGCAAGAAGAAACCCTAAAGCATTGAACAATAAACCTAGAAGACAAGTCATCTAAAGATATTATTTTAATATTGAGTTTTAGCCCCTAGGAAGAGAAGTCGTCCTAGACAACTAAGAAGGAATAGTATAAATATAGAGTGCTAGAGCTCATTTAGCACACACTCACTCGTAACTGTAGAAATTTAGTTGTGTGCAATTATGGAGAGTAGTTGCAGTTGCAGCTACTACAACTTGTATTTTTGGTTTTAGGCTTGAAATCTCTCTTGGTTATGGTTTGGACTTTCTGCTTGGTATGATAACTATGGAGAGTGATACACTGCCTTGCTTGGATATTAGGCCTAGGGTTTGCTTCCAGAATTATTATTCTCTGTAAAGGTTAAGGTTCTCGGGAATGGCTTTGGCCTATGGTTCGGTGACAATATTGCTATATTATCTATGGTTAAACGAGCACACCTACTTTTCTAACAGTCAGAAACATGTTTTAACATGTTTTTAGTGAAATAAAGCCTAAAAAGCTATGTGGCAGCCAAAGGGAGGCAAAGGGAAGCATATTTTGGTTAAAGACTAAAGTCAAAGGGATTTCACCTAACGTTTGAGCATGTGGCCAAAGAGGAGGTGCACCCCTCTTACAGAGGTGGCGCATTGTAGAGAGAGGCCGTCCTCTCTTGGAGAGGTGGCACCCTCTTACTCTTTCATTGTGTACACTTGTCTACTTTTGAGGATATGGGAGAGGTGGTAGCCCATACTCCACCACTTGGCTCCCTTCCTCTCACACTTGGTGCACCCTCATCTCTTGGGGATCTTCACCCTTGAGTTATAAATAAATCATACTCTTCCATTGCTAAATATAGTTGGAGCTTGGGAAGAATAGCTTGTTGTATCATTGTTATTGTAACACTCTTTGTATATTGGAATAAAATAAGACTTTGGAGGTCAAATTGGTGCATTGTCCAAGTGTGTGGATGCTTATGTGTAAGAGGTGATATTATTCTATTTCTCTTGTCTTTATATTGTGGTTGATTTGGCCTTATAGGAGTACTATTAGTCACTAGGGTAGGATTACTAAGCTGATTTGATTAGTGATCTTACTATTCATTTATTTAAGAGGTTTTATATGCAATATCTTTGATTTAACATATTGTATGTTGAGATGTCTTTTGTAGGTGATACCATCTTCTAACCCTCTTTTTTTCAAGTGATTGAAGTAGTAGATACCTCAACTTGGAGAAGTGGATGATATATCTTGAGTCTTCATCTTTCCAAGTCTTTTGAAGAAAATACATCCTCAATTCACCAAAGAAGGACTCCATTGCCCAAGACATTCCAAACACAAGCTTGTTCTCTTCTCCTTCTCTCTAAATCAAATTTTCTTGGTTACTTTACATATATATATGCAAGCAAGTTTGGATATAGTTTCAAATATAATTTTTTAGTTCCTTTCATGCATGCAAGTGATATCTTAGATCTGATTTTTGTCTTTAAAAATTTCTATCCTAAAGATCTAGATCTAGCATAGGAAAAAAGTCCCTTTATGCAAATAATTGTCTAATTTTTTTAGAGGGAAAAAAGTTAATCTTTTCCAAGTGTTTTCATTGTTTAAATCTAGCATTCAAGTGCTTTTAATTTGTTGTTTTATAACAGCCATAAAAGACCCTAAGGAAACACGCTTTTTAGCTTGATTTCCTTAGTTCCTTTTTGCATATTTTTGTAAATTTTAACTTAGATTTATTTTTGGTTTTCTACTAATAACCAAAGACACTCTTAAAGTGTTTTTGGCCATATTTTGCACTCTTTTGTTTGTTGTTTTTTGCAGGTTATTGAATAAACAAGGGGAGATTCTGTCAAAATTGTGCAGATTTGGAGCATTTGGGACTTCCAGGAGCACCATATACATTCCTAAGGATTTTTGTACATTGTAAAAATATTGATCCATCATTATAAGGATCCACATCTCTCTTTAAAGAGATCCAAAGTATCTTCAAGAGACCATTGTAATCGAGCTAATAAAATAAGTGAGCCAAGGGAGGCCTCACTTTTTGTTTTCCCCTAAGTGGGTTGGTGTTGTGGTTTGGAGCATTTTTCCATTTAGTTTTCTTTCATTTGCTTTAAAGTTCAAACAATATCACATATAAAGAATAAGCTAAAACAAATCACAACTTTAGTTTAGTTTTCCTTTTTGCAAAGTAGAACACTGGTTGCTAGTTTAGCTTGTTTTTATTTCTGCAATTTCAAAGTTGGAAAATAAACCGTCTCCTTAGCTCCATGCAAGAGGTTGGTCAATGAATACTTAGTAATTATGAAAAAAATTCCTTTCAACTTTTTACTTTATTGTTTAAAATAAACAATTCCCCTTAGCTCCCAGTGTTGTTCTTGACCCTTCCAGTTGTGAGCTTGTCTCGATCTTTTGGGAGTAAGTTCCATACACGCTGGGATGGTTAGTGTGGAGTAGTAATATTAGGAAAATCTCAAAAGTGGACTATTGCTTGGTTTAACCACCTAGGGTGAGTGTGAGAAGTTTCACTGAATACCTCGGGCTTGTTCCCCTTAGTGTTGGACCTCTGACACCTCTAATGGGCTTTTTGGTGCAACCATTGGGTTTCAACAAGTTTTGAGCAAATCTTGGAGCTAAAGGAATAACCTCTCTAGAGGCCAAATTTAGTTTAGTTTGCTTTACTTTCACAATATCATTAATCTACCTTCAAAAGTGATGCAGGAGCATCGTCAACCAAAGCCACATGGGATGACAACACAACGCTTAGCATGCCTTTTGAGTAAAATTTTAAATTTTGAAAGATGGTGTATTTGAGAGAACTTCTGAGTAAAAGATGAATCATAGAAGTTAATGGGAGGAGGTTGAACGATCGCGTCAAAACCAGAAGAGATCAAATTGTCCTTTAGTTATTTGATTTTGGCGTGGATCTGAAGATTCTCCTTAAATTGTCTATCACAAACGTTTATGTAACATGAATTAAGTAGTTGTAGAATTTAATTTTGATCAGGTGGGTAGTTGGAGGAAACCCGAGAGGACCTCTTGTATAAGTAGGTGCATTGTATACCTAAATAAGGTTAGCTGCAGATTAATAGGAGATAGTCGTTACTAAGTGTAAGTTGTTTTTATCAGGATGTAGTCATTTACATTGGAAGGAATATAACAAAGGGATATTGACCCAATGCATAGTGTTGCTACGTTTACAGTTTCCCTGCTATTTTTTGTTTTCATAAATGAATGAATTGTGTGATTGAGCATATGAAACTGTGAAGTATTTGGATAAGTTTCAATTGTTTTTCTTCATTAATCTCATGCAAGGTGTGCATACAGTCCGCAAGGAGTGCGTTGACGGAGTTTGTTTTGACTTAGAAGCTCAGAAGAGATAGCGTGAAACTTCCATTGCAAAGAGTGCAAATGGAATGATGCAAGCTGTGCACAGTCACCCGCAAGATGTTAAGTCTTGTGTAGGAATCTGTTACAAGGAGTGCACAAATTTAAAGTTCAACTAAGTGTCGGAGTAAGACCTCTGAGGAGTCAAAGGGTCTAAGAGATAAATCTCAAGGGAGATAGCGGGGAGAAATCTTCAAAGGGAGTGAAGCTCTGAAGGTTTCACGAGTCATCGGCTAAGATTCATTTAGGAGGGAGTGGGATCGTCCTAGATCGTTGGATCTGGGCAAAGCATACAAGTTTTAAGTCTCTATGTGCACATAGGAGAGAGGATTCACCAAAGTTTTGAAGATGCCAGGGACCATCCATCATCTAGAGGGACAGGTGGCGTAAGATCCACAACTCCGAACCGAAAGCACTTCGGACGTTTTGTGGAAAAGGAGAAAGAGAAATCGTCGAAGAGCCGAAGGCTGAAGTAGATCCAGGCCGTTGGTTGCTAGGAGATACGCGTCGAAAGATCTGAGACTTCAAGAAAATTCACTTTGGAGGATTCCAAGTGTGGAGCGTGACAAACTCCCGAAGTCATAAATGTCGAAGCAGATCACAACTGTCAGTTGCAGAGAGCACGTGGTGAGAGATCCGGAAGTTCGGAGGCTTAACGCTTCGAAAGGAATTCGATGTGAGAGGAGAAGATCTGGACCATCAGATCCAGAAGGAAATGTGGCGGGAATCCGTCACCTTCGGGTGAAACCACTCTAGGAGGAACGATTGTGCATGAGTTTGAAACTCCCGAAGCCCAAAGAGCCGAAGTGGATAGTGGTCGTCGGATCCAGAAGGACACGTGTCAATATATTGTGTACTTCGGGTGGAAGTACTTCAAGAAGAAGCAAGCATAGGATTTTTAAACTCACAAAGCCCAAAGAGACAAATTTAATTATAGCCCTCGATCTACAGGAGACACACGTCGATAGATTGTGAACTCCGGGTGAAAGTGTTTCGGGAGAAAGTGGGCATGTAGAAGTCGAGATGTCTGAAGGTCGAAGTCCTGAAGTGGACTAGAGTCGTTTATTTGAGGTGGAGGCATGGTGCCTGATATAGAAATTCTGGTACAAAATATTTCGGGGGAAGGAGGAGGTCGAAAGTGTCGAACTCACGAAGTGTGGAGTCCCAAAGTGGATCTTGATCATTGATTGCGAAGGAGGCCAATGATCGATGATCTGATCCTAGTTGAAAGTTCTGAAGTCGCGAAGCGCTAGGAGGTTAAGCCCTGGGTCACAGCGCAAGGTCACATGAAAGGAAGAAGCTAGCGCCTGTTAGTGTGAGATTTGGAAAAGGGTGCTAAGAGAGCAGGACCTGTGGATAGCCATCGATCTGAGAACAAAAAATTGACGGTGGAGAATCATTGCGGGGAGTGGAGGAAAAATTAACGAACGTGCTAGTTCGCAACCCGCTATTCACTAGAACTGTTGATCTCGTTGGGAAAGGGGATCAATGACCATGATTCAATCGACATTGGGTGAGAACTTTTCTGATTGTTGGGATAGAACTCTCCGATAAAGAGAGAGCATGTTGGCAACCCGCAATTACTGTGAACCGTTGATCGACAAACAAATTGGTAATGATCAGATCGTGACCGTGAAAAAACTAAGGGCGATAACAGGGCCTACATTTGATTGAGTTTGATACCAACAAGGTCTCGAGGAGTTGATCCATCTTGAGAATATTTAACGATCCTTGACTGGGAGGTTGAACAACCTCAAGGGAGAGTAGGGGAGTCTGCGTTAAGTGGTATCAGAGCCTAAAAGAACTCAAAGTTGTACTTGGTGTGTGAGAACTAGTCAGCACAATTCCACTGAGGAGACACATGGGGCCTCTTGTATCCAATCGAGCTATCAAAAGGGAAATGAGGGAACTACGTGCAAGGTTGGAAGCGATGGAAGCAACGTAGAGGAGAGCACCTGACGCTGGAGACGTCAATGAGGAAGAAAATGAAGAGACAGAGGTTGAAGAAGTTGCAGGGGGAGATGTTTCCGAAGAACGCTTACTGAAATTTGTTGTGAAGTTGGGAACTAGAGAAAAGATAGACATCCCAATGTATGAAGGCAATTTGGATGTTGAAGAGCTGCTGGAATGGATAAGGTCCATGGACAAGTATTTCTATTATGAAGATGTCGTTGAGGACAAGAAGGTGAGACATGTTGTCACCAGACTGAAAGGACATGCAACACTGTGGTGGGATGAACTGCAGGCTGACAAACAAAGAAAAGGTAAGCAAAAGATTAAGAGTTGGGATAGAATGGTATCCAAGCTGAAGGCTAAGTTCATGCCCAAGGATTATCAGATAAATCTGTTCAGGAGGATGCTGAACCTGAGATAGAAGGGAACGACAGTGAAATAGTACACATAAGAGTTTTACAAGATGAACATCAGGACTGGAAAGAGGGAGAGAGATGAAGAGAAAGTTTCCAGGTGCATAAATGGCATGAGATATGAAATCCACGATGAAATCAGCATGATGTCGGTGAGGACAGTAGAGGAGGCATATCAATATGCATTGGAAGAAGAGGAGAAGTTGGCCAGAAAACAAAGCCAGTGAGGCAAAGGTAGAAGCATGAATAGAGATAAAGGAGTTGCCCATGATAAGGCACAGAAGCCCAAGGATGAGGATGAGAAAACCCACAGTCACTCAGAAAGAGGAGGAAGCTCTAGAGGGAGACAACCTGGTGGAAGAAATTTTTTTTCCAGAGGAAGAGGAAGAAGCAGAGGAGGAGAGATAATATGTTATACATGTGGAAAACTAGGACACAAGTCTTGGGAATGTCCCGAGAAAAAGAAATAAAGAGGAGGTGAAGATCACATTTCAAAAGCACAGAAAAGGAATGTTGAAGCAAAAGGTGCAGAGGATGGAAAATCTCTGATGCTAAGGAAGGTTCTCTTGAAGCCAGAACTAGAAGTTGAAAAACCAGTGCAGAGCAACAGTTTGTTCAAGACAACTTACATGACTAAAGATAGAGTATGCAAGGTGATAATTGATAGTGGGAGCACTGATAATCTAGTATCCACAAATATGGTGGAAAAATTGGAGCTGGAGACAACTGCACATCCAAATCCATATAAGGTCTCATGGTTGCAAAAAGGACACCATGTAATGGTAACTAAACAATGCCTTTTTGAATTTAAAATAGGTGGATATAGAGATGAGATTCTATGTGATGTAATTCCTAGGGATGTATGTCATTTTTTGTTGGGAAGACCATGGAAGTTTGACAGGAATGTCATTCATGATGGGAGAAAGAACACTTACACTTTGGAAAATAATGGTAGGACACACATGCTGCTACCAATAGAGGAGAAGAAAGTAAAAGAATAATCCAACAAAAGCATACTTCTCATGAGTGGGAAGGAACTCCCGAGTGAAGTTAAGAAGGAACAAGAGATGCAGTTTGTTGTGGTGAGGAAACCCAGAGTGGTCCTTGCAAGTACTTCTATGGATGATTTGCCTGAAGAAGTTCAGGAGCTGTTAGAGACTTTTGATGACATAGTAGTGGATGAGTTGCCTAACGCATTGCCACCTATCAAAAGTATCAACCATCATATTGACTTGATACCAGGAGCAAATCTGCCAAAAAAAGCAACATACAGATTGACACCTCAAGAGAATGGGGAGGTAAAGAAACAAGTCCAGGAATTATTAGACAAGGGTTTGGTCAGAGAAAGCTTGATTCCAGGCGTAGTACCAACTGTGTTGAGTCAAAATAAGGATGAAGGATGGAGAATGTGTAGAAACTCAAGAGCCATAAACAAGATCACCATCAAGTACATATTTCCTTTGCCTAGGATGGATGACTTAATGGATTGCTTAAGTGGAGAATTTTTTTTTTCAAAGATAGATTTGAAAAGTGGATATCACCAGATAAGAATGAGAGAAGGTGATGAGTGGAAGACAACCTTTAAGACAAATGAGGGGTTGTATGAGTGGCTTGTTATGCCATTTGGCTTAACAAATGCCCCAAGTAATTTTATGAGACTGATGAATGAAGTATTGAAGGATTTCATTAGTAATTTTGTGATTGTATATCTGGATGATATACTGGTCTTCAGTAAAAATGAAGAAGAGAATTGAGACATCTGACATTAGTGATGAGGAGACTACAGCAGGAGAAGTTTTTGATAAATCTGAAGAAGTCCTCTTTTATAAAGACATAACTCATTTACTTGGGTTTTGTGATCTCTTCAAATGAATTGAAGATGGATCCCGAGAAGGTCAGAGAAATCAAAGAATGGCAATCACCAAGGAGTATGTTTGAAGTGAGAAGCTTCCATGGATTAGCCAGTTTATATAGGAAGTTCATTAGAAATTTCAGTTGAATTTGTGCACCAATGATGGATACAGTGAAGAAGAGACACAAGTCTTTTAAATGGACAGAAGAAGATGAGAAAAGTTTCAATATATTGAAGGAGAAGATAACAGAACGACCAAGTCTGGTCTTGCCAAATTTCGGGAAAAAAATTCAAGTAAGGTGTGATGCAAGTGGAGTTGCAATTAGAGCGGTTTTGAGCCAAGACAATAATCCGGTTTCATATTTCAGTGAGAAGTTGAATGTGACTAAGGGAAAGTACTCCAGATATGAAAAATAATTTTATGCCATAATTCAAGCCTTGAACAAATGGAGGCACTACCTTGTTCCAAAGGAATTTTTCTTGTATAGCGATAACCAAGCTTTACAATTCATTACCAGACAGGAGAAGTTAAACCAGAGAAATGCTAAGTGGATAGAGTTTATGAAAATTTTCACTTTTGTCATTAAACATATTTATGGTAATGCTAACAAAGTTGTTGATGCATTGAGTAGGAGATGTCTGATTCTACAGGAATTTCAGGTCAAGACCTTGGGGTTTGAACACCTTAAGAATATGTATTGTGATGATCCAAATTTTAAGGAAGCATATGAAGCATGTGAAAATACTTTGCTTAGAGACAGAAGCCAGTGGACATAGTACATGATTCAAGATGGATTGATGTTTAAAGGTTTCCAATTGTGCATACCAAGGTGCTTGATGAGGGAAAATCTGCTGAAGGAAAACCACAGTGGAGGTCTAGCAGGACATTTCGGCCATGACAAGATGTTTGCACAATTGAACAGTTCATACTATTGGCCAATTATGAGAGAAGAGGTGAAGATTTTTGTGAACAAATGTAAGATTTGATAGTATGCAAAAGGAAAGAAATAGAACACTAGATTGTATCAGCCATTTCCTATTCCAGATAGGCCTTGGGATGCAATAAGCATGGATTTTGTGTTGGGATTGCCAAGAACCCAGAGGGGGAGTGATTCTATCTTTGTTGTGGTTGATAGATTATAAAATATGACACACTTTATCCCATTCCATAAGACCAGTGATGCAACACAGGTTTCAATTTTATTTTTCAAGGAAGTTGTGAGATTTCATGGATTTCCCAGGAGCATTGTCTCAGACAGAGACACTAAATTTGTTGGTCATTTTTGGAAAACATTATGGAAGAAGCTCGGGACAGAACTATCTTTTAGTTCAGCATATCACCCTCAAACATATGGACAAACTAAGGTGGTAAATAAGAGTTTAGGAAAATTGCTGAGAAGTTTGGTCATTGAACATCATAGCCAGTGGGATCAAATTATGTCACAAGCAGAGTTTTCATATAATAACTCACCGAACATAAGTACAGGAAAAATCCCATTCTAGATAGTCTATGGGATGATGACAAGAGGGGTATAATAGTTGAGAGACATGGAGCAGAGTGAATTCAGAAGTGTTGGAGCAGAAGACTTCACTGCAGAAATGCAAAAGCTTCATAATCAGATCAGGGAGTAGCTGCAAAAAGGCAATGCAGAGTATAAACACAAATTTGATCAACATAGAAGAGAACTTCAATTTGAAGTGGGAGATCAAGTCTTAGCACACTTGAGGAAGGAAATGTTCCTAAGAGGAACATATAACAAGTTGAAGTTGAAGAATATTGGACCATGCAAGATCCTAAGAAAATTTGGTAACAATGCTTATGAGATAGAGCTGCCAGAGGATGTGGGAATATCACCCATATTCAACATTTCAGACCTATATCCTTACAAGGAATATGACATAGAGAGATCAGAAGATCAAGACAAGATTCAATGGGAGAAACAGATGCATGTAGTAGAAAAGCCACAGATGGAGAAGATCGTTGATCAGAGGATTGACAAGAAGACTAGGAGGAAGACCTTTTTGAATATTTGGTCAAGTGGAAGGGACACCCGATAGAATATGCCAGTTGGGTAAGTGAAGCTGATGTCCAGAAGCATGGAAGGTCGGTGCAGGAGATCATGGACACGATTCCATGATTTTTTTGCCCAGAGGAGTATGAGGGAGGACCATCGTCAACCAAAGCCACATGGGATGACAACACAATGCTTAGCGTGCCTTTTGAGTAAAATTTTAAATTTTGAAAGATGGTGTATATCAGAGAACTTCTGAGTAAAAGATGAATTAGAGAAGTTAATTGGAGGAGGTTGAACGATCACGTCAAAACCAGAAGAGATCAGATCGTCCTTTATTTATTTGATTTTAGCGTGGATCTGAAGATTCGCCTTAAATTGTCTATCACAAATGTTTATGTAATAGGACTTAAGTAGCTGTAGAATTTAATTTTGATCGGGTATGTAGTTGGAGGAAACCCGAGAGGACCTCTTGTATAATTAGGTGCATTGTATACTTGAATAAGGTTAGCTACAGATTAGTAGGAGATAGTCGTTACTGAATGTAAGTTGTTTTTATCAGGTTGTAGCCATTTACATTGGAAGGAATATAACAGAAGGATATTGACCCAATGCATGGTGTTGCTAATGTTTACAGTTTCCTTGTTATTTTATGTTTTCATAAATGAATAAGTTGTGTCATTGAGCATATGAAACTATGAAGTATTTGGATAAGTTTCAATTGTTTTTCTTCATTAAGCTCATGCAAGGTGTGCATACAGTCCACAAGGAGTGCATTGATGGAGTCTGTTTCGACTCAGAAGCTCAAAAGAGATAGCGTGAAACTTCCATTGCAAAGAGTGCAAAGGGATTACTGCAAGGTGTGCACATTCGCCCACAAGAAGTTAAGTATTGCGTAGGAATCTGTTGCAAGGAGTGCATAGATTGGAAGTTCAACTAAGTGTCAGAGTAAGCCCTCTGAGGATTCAAAGGGTTTGAGAGATAAATCTCAAGAGAGATAGCGGGGAGAAATCTTCAAAGGGAGTGAAGCTCTGAAGGTTTCATGAGTCACCGACTAAGATCCGTCCAGGAGGGAGTGGGATCGTTCTAGATCATTGAATATGGGCAAAGCGCATGAGTTTTAAGTCTCTTGGTGCACATAGGAGCAAGGATTCACCGAAGTCCTGAAGAGGCCAGGGAACTTCCATCATCTAGAGGGACAGGTGGCATAAGATCCACAACTCTAGAGCGAAATCACTTCGGAAGTTTTGTGATTGGGTGAGCACTTTTTTGATTGTGGGGACACAACTCTCTGATAAAGAGCGAGCACGTTGGCAGCCCACAATTACTGTGAACCGTCGATCGAAGAACAAATCGGTAACAATCGGATCGTGACCATGAAAATCCTGAGGGTGATAACAGGGCCTATGTTTGATTGAGTTTGAGACCAGCAAGGTCCCAAGGAGATGATCCAGCTCAAGAATATTTAATGATCCTTGACCGGGAGGTTGAGCAGCATCGAGGGAGAGTAGGGGGGTCTGCATCAAAAAGACAATCTAATAAAACACGCGTTCAACAATTGCCTACGATACTTTTAAGGAAATGGTCTCATTTCATATTATACAAAGCCATTTGCTTCAAGTACTTTTATTTCTCAAGAATTTGTTATTTATCTTGAAGTATTTCCTTTATTTACTTGCATCTTGTTATCTTGAGTATCCTTTTATGCAAGTACTTATTTTTGTATAAGTGATTGTGGTGGTTGATCGATATATTCTCTTAGAGTATATTTACTTTACATTTTGTCTTTTGCAATAAATTCCTAGATTTATTTCTTTTACTTAGATTAGTTCAAGCCATAGATTATTTTCTTTAGGGACTACACCCCTTGGCTTTGCTAGGAGTTGGCCTAGACGAAGGAGTTGAGGATTAGGTGACAACAACTTAACTCTAACTTTCCCCCAAGGACACACCAAGTGGATTGAATATTTCTTCCACATCACCCAGGTGTGTATAAAGTCGACAACAAGGCCAATGTACTCCAACACCTCCATAGATCAAAACACCTAGACACTAGCCAAATTGTCATGGAACAACCATATCTAACTAGTAAGAGCCATTAAAAATGAATTCTAAAACCCCCTGCATCATTGTTCTACATATAAATAGGACACTTAATATAGACACTAACAACTATATTCATTAAGAAAAAGAACTAGTCAACTCATACAACCAATGTCATTAACACAAATCACTAACCAACTAACAACCATTATAATTAAGATAGACCACTTACAACAACCACTAGCTAACTATAACCATCATTATAAAGAGGTGCCACTACTAGTTGTCTGGATACAAGATATTTGGTCTTTGGACCATGCAAGGTTGACTGATACATTACAAGAACATGTGGGCATGTAAGACAAAGTCAACCTACACAACTAGGATAATTACACATACAACACCATCCAAATTTGAATTTCCACTTACCATCCTAGCTACATTATCCTATTGCATCTCTTCATAATGTGCTCAATCAATAACTCGTCCACTCTAGGCTTCTACACAATCTTATACTTGTGTGCATCCTACCTGGCCCCCATATGTATTATTTCTTCCTCTATGTTGGCACTATATTTCATCAGAGTCCTTTGAATGTTTCTTGACATAAATATTTTAGGAACTATGCCCTAGTTCATGTCTAGTTATCAACTTGTGTTTGTCCACTAAACTTTTGAAGTTGTTGTCCATTGCTAATCATATTCCAATAGAATTCCTTTGGAAATTTGTTTATCCACTTGATGTTCCACCATTTTTGACTTTGTCCCTCTCTCCTACCCACCTTGGAGTCCTTTCCATCTATCCCACACCTTATATCCAAGGACAATCCCAATGTAGTGTTACATTATTCAATATTGTTTTGTTCAACACCTATCAATTAAGTCTTTGCACACTTATATATTTCTTGTGATGTTCCTCTTGATGTATTTTTTAGCACTTTCTTTTCCACCCTTTTCCGTGTCCATCGATTTCTCTTCCCATACCTCTTTGATGCTACCTTGAGTAGGTGAACTTGGCCCTACCATGTAGTGCACAAAGTTCTTTTATCTCACTTACCAAGAAGTGCCCAATTTCCATATAAGATCCCTATTGTCCATTGAGTTAATCTTCTTTATAAATGATCCTACATCCTCCATATAATCTTTGTTAAGTTTTGTCTCCTCTAATTTTTTTTTATGCATGTTGGGTGAAGCTTATGAACCCACCCTATTATTTGCCTCAAGTTGGGAATGTCCTTAGCTAAGAGGCATTCACCAAAATGTGGTATGGAAATCCCACCAATGTCTCAAGCTCAACTTATCCATTATCATAAAGTTTCTCGAGCTTGTATTGTTCATAGTTTAGTTTCTCAATTTTGTCCTTCATGTTGTTATACAATAAGATAAGTTGTCCTTTCTCAAAGTTGTGTCCTTTGAGTCCATTATCATGACATCTCTTCATTTTTTTCTTCATGACAACTTATTAATATTATGACCATAACCCGTTCTCATCCAACTACTCAAGATCCTTCACTCTATTCTTCACTGAATTTGACATCCACCCTCGTTGACCCACTACAATCCTCAATAATTGAACCTAATACTCAATTAATGTGATAACTTCTTTTTCAAATATCAACCTGAATGGAATGTGACTCATAGAGCACTTCCATGTTGTATGATAGGCCAATTGGATAGCATGAATCCCTCCCTTCCAGTCTATACTCTTCAAGACACATATCTTTGTTAATATTGCTACCAATACATTACTTGTTTTTTTTCTTGTCCATTTACCCATGGATAATAAGTATTTCTCTTATGATGCACAATGATGAAGGTTTTCATCATGTCCTCAATCAAACTAGTTTAAAAATGTGTACTTGATTTGATGTGATGTGAATCAAATAGTCAAACCTACAAAACACCAATCCAAAAAGAAACTTGATTTTACCACCATTGTGTTCTAGCATATATGGGACGTCTTTGCCCACTTCATGAAAGAGTCAATAACCACTATGAAATATTTAACCTATGTTCTTTTGGTTGGCACTTTTATCGCACATATTGTAGGTTGGGAAAATCCCGACCCAATCTATAAAAGTGGGACAATTGTGAGATTATCTACCCAATTTCACCTTAGATAGACACTCCCCTTGCTTTAGTGATGATGAAAATCACCACAAGGGGGGAATCCTGATGATCCTAGGGGGATTGAGACAAAAAGTGATATATAGGAAGGTGAAACCCCTATAGGTTGAAGTAAGAAGTGGAAAATAGCTTGGGTAAGAGTCTTGTTGGTAAGGGTAGGTTGTCAAAGTGGAGTGTACCTGCAAAATAATATTATACCTACCTGAGACAAGAAAAAATATAGATATACAAGCCAAATAATCAAAAGGACAAGCAAGTGAAGATTGTTGTCCTATATTGCATTGGTAAACAAGAATATATATCAACAAGTAAATGATAACAATGGCTACAAGATATATTAACCAAAGTCAAGTAAATGATGCAAGAGACTAAGCTAGCAATTACTAGTTTAACTCTAGTGAAACAGAACAAGAATTTAGTGACAATAGAAGGTTGTTAGATGTTGTTATAAGAAAATTCTTATGACATCCAAGTGGCTGTAGAAAATGTTTTCTACATGAGCAAAATCCAACCACCAAAATCAACAATAAAACCACCCAAAAGATAGACAATGATGAGTAGATTAATTATAGCGGTTTCCAAGCAAATTTT
Source organism: Picea engelmannii (assembly GCA_009831015.1). NCBI lineage: Eukaryota > Viridiplantae > Streptophyta > Pinopsida > Pinales > Pinaceae > Picea > Picea engelmannii. The sequence continues at coordinate 446,420 of ML780288.1, read as the reverse complement.
AATGGTGGGAAAGTAAGTAAAATAAATATTTTGAATGAGTTTTGTTGCAGCCCTAATGGCTGTAGATTTTATTTGATTATAAATAGAGAACTACAAAGCCAACCTAGACGCCTTAGTGGCTCAAGCAAACTTGTGACACTAAGAAAATATTCCAACTTGAACAAAATCAATACCTCTCAAAATCACCTGTACCAATGCAAATGATTTTATTTCTCCAATGAAAATTTATATTAGTGACTTGTTAATGGGTTATGGAGTCTTCTTGTATAAATTTATGTCTACTACTTCTCTAGGGGTGTAATCCATTTTATTCACTAGAGAAAGTAGATCTAACAAGGTAAGTCTAGGAGGGTGTAATCCCTTTTACTCCTCCTATCAACCTTTGCAATAGCTTATCCAATCAACAAAAATGATAAACTTGGTGGAGGGTGTATGCCCTTATACTCCTCCAAGGGTTTTATCCAAGAATAACCTTGAAACAAGAAAGAAAAACCAATAACAAGTATAAATTTCTTACCAATTCCAATTCCAAAAGATATGCAAGATAAACCCTTATCTACCAAGCCAATTTCATCATCATAGAAAAAGACAAGCCTCCAAGAGATAGAGCACCACTTAGCTCCACTATACAAGTATTAATCATCCAAATAGCATCAAAGACAAAGAAAAGAGGTTTTCCCAAGAGGGGCGAATATTTCAGCCAGGTAACTCTTCTCAAGTGAGAGAGTTATGATAAAATGAAAATGATCTTGGTCTCTTTTTATACAAGACCTCAACATAATGTGTGTCCACATAATACTAGGGTAAACCACAAAACAAGGAGGTCGACCTCCTTAGTTTTTCCCCATTTACAACAATAATTTGAATTTTACACAAATTAAAACCTTAAAAGATGACGTCAAACCCTTCTAGGGTGATGTTTTGGCACTTTTGACAAGTTTTTGAGCTTGGATAGGAAGTTGTTGGGCCTCTAAAGGCCATCCCTTCAAGCGCTAGGGTCTTCTCTCCATCAAGGCATGCCAATTATCCATCAATTCATCACCACCGTCACAAACCCTAACCCCAAATCATGACGTCAAGCTTTAGAAAGAGACAGTTTTACCTTTCAAGTTCAAACAATGGGCAAAGGGGGATAGGTTTCATCCTTCAAGGTGTCTCCTCATGCCTCCAAAAGCAACATTCACCATCTAACCACTCCCAGCATGTGGGTCATGGCATCCAACATGTGGGATTCCTGACCCAATGAAGGCCCAAACTAGGCTTGTTCCTCCAAATCATCCATCAAGCAAGGTCCTGTAAAAACAAATAAGTGCACCATTTAAGGGTATCAAGTCAAATGTATCATGCCAAGTAAAATCACACTTGATACAAGATTCACCTAAACATGTGCATCAAAACTACCTTTTCAAAGTAAACAAGTTCTCAAAGACCCTATGCAACTTTCCAAGTTTAGGTATGGGAGGGTTGTCAAGGTGACCTATTGGGTGAGTCATTCCTCAAGTCAAGGATTGTTTCCTAGGTGGACTCTATCTAATTCATATAAATAATATGAAATGGATGGGGGTAATACTTTTGGGCATGGGGTTCATGACATACAAGGGTTCACATTGTCTCCCTTATGGGTGCCTTTATAGAGGGTGTGTAGCACCTTCATTTTCAATGCAACCTTTTTCCAAGTCCATTTATTTCCATTTAATTATTTAAAATGTTTCCAAGTTGAAGCCAAAGTGGGACTTCTACCTAAGCATGAAAAACATTTCCCACCTTGACTCTACCTTGGTCATACTGTGCTTCCCCAAGTTGAAGAAAATGTGTGAGAATTCTACCTAAGCATGAAAAACATTGCCCACACATGCTCTACCTTGGTTGGCATTTTTTAAATTGTTATTTTTCACGGGTCCCATTAGTTTCTTATGAGAAACATTTCATTGTACTGGGGATCCCTAGGAAATAATATAGAAGGTTTATGATTGGATTTTATCTTTTGCTAGCTACAATCCTCTGGGCCTTCAACCCCTTCTTCCCATGAAATGAGGTACAATCCCTTCTTGGGTCAGTACAATCAAAAATCCCAAAAGGTTAGGAGACAAAAAAGAAGAGGTGTGCAAAATGATAAGTATGATCAAGAATAGTATGATGACTAATCAAGGAGAACTCCTAGTAGAAAAAATATCCCAAAGGGTGACCACTTACTAGGGCACAATGTCAACTACCAAGGTGAAACATGGAAAAGAGAATAATTTCCAAGCAAGCGTTATATAATTAAAAACAACTTTAAATGCAACATAATCAAATGCCTCAAGTATTAAAGTGACACTTACCACAATACCTGACTTTCACCTCATGGAGCAAGACCCATTGTCTTCCAAAAACAAGCTGATGTGGTGGATACCATCATGATGAAATGGAGAAGTGTGGTGGTGAAGTGGGTCTTCATCTGTGTAAGTGGATATCACAATTCAATGCATCCCTCGTAACTCCAAGTTTGCACCCTGAGGACCTTGAAACATCATCTCCTTAGTTATTCCTAGAAATGGGGGATAACATGCACAAAGGGGCCAATGTAGTCTAATCCATAGTGCTCAAATGGTTGCATAGGCATCATGGATTTTAATTCATGAAAGTTCGTCAAATGTGGCTTATTCAATGCTTTTTTATATTTCTTGCATTTCCTCACAAACTTAAAACAAACTTGGAAATTGATATTTCCATAATCTTGAGCACACGATTTTTTGCTAAAAAATTCCCTCCAAAAAACCATGATGAGCTTATCTCATTAATTATTTTGTGTTCTAGTTGGAAACCTATTAAAATGAAATCCATTCCAAGCCTATACAAGACACCTACAAAAAGCTTGAACCTTGCTCCTATGTTCACTAGACCCCTATTTTGTGTTGTGGAAATTCCCTATGGCCCTTGTTTTCTCTACAAAAATTCATGTATGTCCTCAAGGTATTTGGAGAGACCCCTAGACATGAAAGAGATTCACATATAGAAAGTCCCCCTCACCTACTTTCTCTTGCTCATCATTGTCTATGTGGATAGGTTATTTGGTCTCATGTGATCTTTCCTTGTCTTAACAAATATCTCAAAATCACATTCCTAAAATAATATCAATCACATGTTAAATATTTCAAATAATGTTAACTCATTAACAATGTACTTAAGTGCTTGGTGGCCCACATAAAATTAAACATGTTCTCTAACAAATAATGGTGGAACTCCTACAATGTAAAGATAATCCTAAGTGCTTCGTGTTCCATTGTTGTAAAGTTTTTCTATGTTAATGGTAACTTTCTTCTTGCGTTAGGACAAGTCAAATACTGCAAATGGACATGAAAAATAATTTTTCTAGTCAGGGAAATTGAGGATAGGTTCACGGACAGTTTTGTCTTTTAGTGTTGACGTTTGGCACTATATTGTCCAGGCATTTCCTTCTTCAACATGTCTCCATTAAAATTATTTTTTTGTATTATCTTGCATGACCAAGAAATTATTGTACCTTTGAGAACAGGCATTTCCTTCTTCAACATGTCTCCATTAAAATTATTTTTTTGTATTATCTTGCATGACCAAGAAATTATTGTACCTTTGAGAAGATGTGTCCTGACAAGATGTGTCCTGACAACATCCCAAAGGAATGAAAAAATTAACATTTCTCTAGATTGAGAGAGACACATGTTTCCTTGAACCATTTCAACATTCAAACCACCAAATAATTCCCAATTGTCCAAGTACACCTCCAAAGACCAATGAATGAAGACCTGGAAAATATTTATGATTGTCCTTGAAAAACATGGAGGAGCATTCATGCGACCAAAAAACATTATTTTATAAGAATATGTACCCCATTTGGTTGTAAATGTTGGCATCTAATGACTTTACCATTTATAACTGGTTTGGTCATTAAATACTTAATTGTAGAATGATCAACATGCACAAAAAGTGGATAACCAATGATATACTGTCAAAACTTATTGATTTTTTTAAAATTTAAATTAGAGAGAATTATATTTTAAAGGCTACATCAGAGCTAAACAACAAGGAGTACATAAATATCGCAGGCTTAATTTTCCAAACAAAATAGCAAGTGAACATATGTAAAAAAAAACCAGAGTTTTACAAATCTCCACAGTTAAAACATTTCAAAATTCGTTATAGGTATAAAGCCTTATGAAAACACCTAGAATTATTGTCAATTTACTAAACATAAATATTAACAAAAAAACATGATGATTGTTAGATTCTTCCTTCCCAATGTTGGAAGGATGAGAGTCTTAGTTTCCTAGGTCTATATCTTCCATCATTTGATGGAATATATCTTCCTCTTTGAAATCTATTTGGATTGAATTTGTTGACATCTTGTGGTTGGAAGTACCATAATGAGATCCTTTGCTAGGATTTCTAATCATTTTCTCAAAATGGAGCATTATGCCTCCAAGACATCGATTTGTTGTTTATGTTGGACCAGAGTGATCATAATCATTTCATTTTGGGAGGTGCAGTGATGTTCATTTTCATGGACTTCGGTAGTGACATGGAATAGTGAAGTTCTGTTACTTTGGATGGATTCTTCATGTCTTCTAAGAACCTTGCAATATTCTTAATATTCTCAGTAGTCGATGTATAAATAACACAAAGGAAAACATTGCATGTTCCAAATAGATGTCTTAATAGACCAAGACAACCACTTTGAGAAATTTGTCCAGAGAAAACCATCATTTTAGAACATGAGAAAAACTAGCCCACTCCACCATAGACCACACAACATAATGACAAGGGAATCGATTGTCCCTGACTTGCATATAAAAAACAAAAAACATGAAGATGATATTTTCCAAACAAAAATATAGATTGCAAGAAGATTAAAATACCAAACAATTTTGTGACAAAATATTGCATAATGTCAACAACCATTTTCCAATTCAACTCAATAGTGTCACTATGACATTACATCAAACTACTTTAAATCTATTTCCAAAGATGTCAATTGGGGATATGAAGATGTTCTTGGAATAATTGGTTGATTTCCCTAGAAATAAGAAATCCATATATAGGAACTTCAAGAAGACTTTGAGATGTGTAGTGTTGTTGGTTCTCTTTCGAAACTTCAAAATTCTTGGAAAATGCAGTTGAATTAGACTTTATGCATTGACAAATGAATCTCATATTGATGTATATTATTGTTAATATGTAATGATTATAAGTCCTAACTTGGATTACTTACCCAATGTATGCCAAAAAGAAATTTGAAATGTTATACACTATTTAGAATTTGAACATTACACACTTTCTAGTTCCTTTATATTAATTCTTAGTCACTAGAATTTGCTATATTTGACTAGCAAGCTTGTTATCCTTTGTATAATTAGTTAGTGGAAAATTTTGTTGATACTGAGAGGGGGGTGAATCAGTATCAAGTACAATTTAAAAACTTTTTCAACTTATACTTCAACCAGATTATATATTTAATTATATCCAATGAGCAATGAACAATAATATAAGAGTTACACTAATACACCACAATACACCATGCACAATATGTGAGAAATAACCAATAGTTATTGTTCAAGGGAAGTAATGACTTCCAAAGTTAGCTACAACTTCCAAATATAAAGGGAGGGATAAAACTCCAAAAGGAAGATACAATCCTCCAATATCAAGAGAGGGTTGACCTCTCCATCTTTGCCCCTTCCTTCCACCCAATAATATATGAGAGATAATAAAACTTTACATTAAATCATCACCATCAACCAACCATCACATAGAACCTGATAATGCTTCATGAGACTTCTTCAACTTCTGCAATTCTTCAATCCTTGGAATAATCTGATCCTGTAGATAGTATTACTCAATGTATTCTCTGAAACTCCTCCAAGTTTCACTCCTTGAATCCTCCCCAAAAAGAAGTTATAGAGAGAATGGTAGACCTTATTTAATTTTGGTTTATTCAGGAGATCGAACTTGTATAGAATACCCCGTGCTCAATATTAAACATCAGATTCTAAAATTCGCACACAAGAAACTAAAGCCCATACTCTTTCCAATGAAATTGGTCTTACTTCATTTGGATTCTCTATGAAGAAGTTATGATTGTTTTACCCGGAACACGTGTTTATGACTAGCTTCAGGACTAGTCAAAAATTCTATCTTCCACAAAGTGTATCTCCAAAAGTATAGTGAATAAAGAGCTGAAATTTTTACCACAGGTACCTAGCATTCTATAAAAACAATTATAGCAAAAATGGTAAGATGACCTGTAAATAACATACCTTAGAACACATCACCAAAAGGCTTCATCCTCCCTTGAAATACGACCTTCTTTACTTCAGATTTCCTCTGAAATTCGACTTGTGTGTATTTAAAATGAATGTATAATTATATGTATTTATACCCTTTATGTCACTTCCTTTTAACATTAGGGCCGACCTGACACTTTCTTATTTTGTAACTATTTTCTTTAATTATCTTCAGGGTCGACCTGTACTTCCTTCTTCAATTCAATTTGTCATCTTCAAAAATTCATTTCACCTCAACCATGAGGATCCACGTGACGTGCTACCTGTTAACTCTCAAAAACGCATCAGCATTTTTGAAGGAAATATTCCTAATATTGTAGGGAAATTTTGACTATCTTCCCTAGCTCCAAATCCAAATCTTATTGTACCATTGGAAAGCCTACGATCTGTAGATGTCGATCGGTTATTGGAACGTGTGAAACGGATATTCCATGGCTGAGAAAATTAATTTTTACCAAAGACAGTTTTTTCTGAAAATTCTGACTTTCGGTGGTTAAATTACTCAGGAACTGTTCCAGTCAACCACCGAAAGCCTGTTTTAACCAGAATTTTTGAAATTTCGCCCAGATCAGAAATTTTTGAAACATAATGAGATGAAACCTCTTGGAATAGACATGTGGTGAATTATCAAGTCCAGCACAACAGTTAGTTTTGACAAATGGTGGAGAAAGGAGGTGTTTCAAAGGTTTTTGATGTCTTTAACAAAGGAAGAAAAGCAGGACACCTG
>ML780288.1:404643-420368 GCA_009831015.1 Picea engelmannii | reverse complement strand
ATGAAAACATCCCAAGGTACCTGACCTAACTATGATCCATGCAGACTTATTACATTATTAACCCACGCAGGGGTGCGGAAATTTCGTTTACAAAATTTTGTGCTGGAGGCATAAAATGCCCAAGTAGAACCAATACTATCTTCAACATACTTGCATTTGATGATGCATATCTTCATGGCACATGGAGTTGACCCCCTAGTTGAATAGGCGGTCAACAGGCACGACAGACATAAATCTGGGGATGTTTGTCAATGGAGTAGCCTTATTAGGCATTGACCAAGATTTTGCTACAACTATGTTGTGTGCAAGAGGGGCTACTTAAGGGAAAATTTTCCTTACTCTTCCTTACTTGTGATAGCGTTGGCAAGGTGACTATTCTCCTTTGATACATTTAGCATATTTTTAGCTTCTCAAAAAGAAAAAATCATATTGATACTAACCAAAATAACCACCTCAAGCAGGTATCATGTTCCTCACTCATGGACGCACCCAACAAATAATGTATTAGTTTTGCTCGAGGAAATAGGTGATGATCCTTCTGGAATTTCGTTCAAGAGGAAAAAATGTATGAGAAACATTTGCATCTTTGGATGAAGATCTATGCAAAATAGATAAGTATTGTGTAATTTACATTAAGGAAATCTGAAATTGAATATATGGAAACCACAAACTATATGTACATTGGTTTCCGGGAGTTCAAGCATTCTGCAAACTACCTAAAGTTGTAATACTATGTGAAAGAAACAAAGCATGTAGGAACATAGAGGAAAATATGGAGCACAAGAAAAGGCAACCAAATGAAGAAATGAAGATAACAGGATGTAAAGACATAAAACATAACATCAAGAAGAAAACCGGTTCCCATTCACTTAACAAAATTTCCACAATACTCGATGGAGAGCAGTTATATTCTTTTTTGTTCTAGATAGGCCTCTGTTCCTTCCTTTTTGTGAGGCTAGAAAACGACATTACTTTCCAAAGAGGTTATATCCATTACATCTTCTTTCCTTAGTCAAATATCAATTCCTCATCAGCTCGAATGGGGTAATCAGCTAGGCGTTTAATAAGCAAGCTTAGATTCAACTGTTGGATCTTGTGACTCTAGTTAAAATTTATGACTTGGATTCACAAATGATATCTTCTTGCAAGGTTGTGCAAAGAATTTCTTCATCAGAAGGCTATATTCACAAGTTTCACCATTTGTTGCTTGACGCCTAAACTAATAATTTGATTACATGAGTTTTAAGGGATGAAACAGTGCTTAATAGAACTCCTTGCTACTAACTAACATTCCCAGGCACCCCTTTCATTCCTTTCTACAAAACTTCTCCCAGGATTTAAGATGATGGTTGATGAAAAGATACCTCATGATAGACTATTCATCACTCAAATCTTCCTCTGCAAACCTTAATTGATACCATCTGAGATTCATCATGAAAACTGGGCTAGCATGCCTCATGGTAATCTCAATTTGCACATGCAATTTGAGGGGTAATACCTAGATCCATAGGGGGTCTTGCTCTCTTCAAGGAGTGCAAGAGAGATCCATAAATATCTATTGTACCGGCTAAGAAACTTCCAAGAAAGTGAGCAAAAAAACATGTGGTAGGATGGATCCACATTCACATCCCATAACCCCACACACAGTCCAAAGTTCTTACCCATACTATAAAATTCTCAAAATTGGCTTTACAAAGAAAAGGCATAAACCATGATGCCAAAGGGAACAAGGAAAATAAACCCAACGCTCCCAAATTCAAGCTTATTCATCCTACCCTACTCTTGCTAGGTGAAATAATAAATCCAATACAACCATCGAATCATCTCATCAATGCCACAAGGTCTTCCTTTGTTTGGGAATGAACCAAAACAAAGCCACATCAAAAACCAACTGAATATATGCTAGACACTCCATTATGGAATGGTTGAGAATGGAAACAAACTCTTGACAATCAATGAATTCACACCAAGGAAGACATATTCCACTTCATGATTGTTCTATCCAATGGTGGATATGGATGGTGTAGGAATCATCAAGACATGAAATAATATTCCCTCAAGCCACTCCAACAAATAACTTTATCAACATTGGAAAATCAATAAGACTTGGGCCTTTGTCTTTTGTGGTTCCACTGCATGAGTTGCATACAATGGGCACCCTTTCCAAAAACACTTCTTTAGTTGTAATGTTGAAATATGCCTTATAGTTATCAGCCTTGGAATACCTTTTATTATCGTTCAATTTCTTCCCCTTGAAAAAAACTAAATGTTTTGTTGTAGCAATAAATAAGGGTGTGGTGTAGCTCCAACCAATCCATTCCAATAATAACATCATAGCATCCAACTGGTAAAATATTATGTATGCGAGAGCAAGGAGTCCATTCAACTCTAATGGACAGTCCTTCACCATCTCACTGATCTTCCTCTTGGTTTCAGTAGCTAACTGAACCCACCAAGGATTGTTGTGCTTACTCCACTTGAGAACGAAGTTATCAACAAGCTTAGGAGTAATAAAACTATTACTTGCCTTGAGATCAAATAAAATTTTCAAAGATGGCATTTCAATTTTTCCTTCAACTCCGATCATATTTGATTGATGGTCTTCTTAGCGATCATCCAATGCTGCAAATATTCAAGGAATGTTATACACCACTTCATTCACCATAGTAGCTTCTTGGAAGTTATGAACATTTCTCATTTTATCTCTGTGATGTGGACAATCTTTATACATATATTATCTCCACAACCCCAACATTTGATTGGCTTCCTCACTCTTTTACCGAAATATTTATCTACCTTCGTCCCTCTTTGTGCTGGCTGATTTTGCTAGAAAAAGTTGGCATTGTTTCTAAACCTTTCTTCCTTTGTTCTTTCTTAGCCCCTTTCTTCTCTTTCCAAACCTTCTGAAAAATAGTTTTTCCTTTGCTCTATTCATACAGACATTTTTCCTTCAAGATTGCTTCCTTAAGTGTCTTGGATTCATCAAAATGAATCTGGTCCTTGTAAATGGGAGGGAGACCACTCAGAAAGTAGTGTATCTTCATTTTCTTGTCTTTGATGTACTTAACATACTAGCAATTCTAAGAATATTCATCCATTGTCATAATTCCCAACTTTAGATCATGAAACTCTTGTATCTACATTTCATAGTAATGGTCATGTTACAACAATATCTAGCACCCCCAATGTATAAAAGTCCCAAGCACAAGGTGCTAGTTTGTGTAACTAAGGCTACACACTGTCACCACGGTAGCACTTCCTCTCTCTTTAGGTTGGTTCTAGCCCAACTCAAGGGGAGTGTCCCTATGAAAAAATATAAGTCCAATTAGTTCAAGTGTGTCAATGTAGGGTATGTGGACCAATGTGTTTGGTTTAAAAATATGGTAAAGGTGTTTCTGATTAAGGTGTATGTGAAGGTTCCAAACCAAGTTCCAAGTATTATTTAAGATAGTGCAATAGGTTATTAACTTGTTTTAGATCTGAAAATTTAGTGATCTTGCAATGAATTTATGCTTCAAATTTTGCAAATAAACTAAGGAATTGAGCAAGGAAAGTAAAGTAAATCAAAGTGCAATGCTCAAATGCAATTTTGGAAATAAATTTCTGCATTCATATTTGAATGTAAAATGCAGAATTTTTTCAATGAAACTTTCAAATGCAAATTCCAAAATATCGTCCTTGTGAATTGAGGCTAAATTATTATCTAAAAATCCAAATTTCAGACGTCAAAGAATTCCCTAAATTTAATTTTCTGCAATACATTAATTTCTGTAAATAGCAATTAGTTTAACATAAAGAATAACATGCAATTTCCAGAATGTTGGAATTGAGACTTTTCCTAATTATGATACAAGAAATAAGTTTCCTAGGCGAATGCAATGCGGAAAATAAATTTCTGAATTGGAAAAATTGATGAAATCTATGAAACAATTATAAATTTTAATTTTTGAATTTCCAACAAGCAAATAAATGGCTGTAACCTAGTTTATAATCAAAATTCAAGGATCCTAGGTCAATATGTTAGCTGAAAAATTAAATTTCTGAACTAACTTGAGTGTTGGAAATGCACTGAACTTAAGACAAAAATCTAAATAAATTTTTCAGCAAGCCTATAGGGTGATCTAGTCTTGCTTAAGATTAACAACTTCACTTTCATAAGTATGATATTCAACTTTCTATTTTTCATACCAGGTTGTCTCAAAAATATCCTTAGATAATCTCCTCAATCTGTCTAGAATGGAATTGCTCTACATGATAACAAAAAGGCTGCTGCTATAGGCCTGCAATTTTTCATTAACCTCATGCTCTTTCTCTATGCCATCCTAAATAACAAACTACCCAATACTTTTCTAATAGTGGCATATTTCCAAGTCAAAAACCTAACCATATTAGAAATATGCAAGGTCTTGAGTGCAACACTTTAACCAAAGAGGTTATATCCAATACATCTTCTTTCCTTAGTCAAATATCAATTCCTCATCAGCTCGAATGGGATAATCAACTGGGCGTGTAATGATCAAGATTAGATTCAATTACTGGATCTTGTGACTATAGTTCTGAATTGGATTAACAAATGATATCTCCTTGCAAGCTGATGCAAAGAAGTTCTTCATCAGAAGGCTATATTCACAAGTTGCACCATTTGTTGCTTCATTCCTAAACTAATAATTTGACTGCCTGAGTTTTAAGGGCTGAAATAGTGCTTAATAGAGATCCTTGCTGCGGACTAACATGTGACATCCCTTTCATTCTTTTCTACAAAACTTCTCCCAGGATCTAGGATGATGGGATGATGAAAAGATACCTTAGGATAGACTATTCATCACTCAAATCTGCCTTTGCAAACCTGAATTGAAATCATCTGAGATTCATCATGCAAACTGGGCTAGCAGGCCTCTTGGGAATCTCATATTGTACATGCAATTTTATGAGTAATACCTAGCTCCATAGGGGGTATTTATCTCTTCAAGGAGTGCAAGAAAGATCGAGAAATATCTGTTGTACCTGCTAAGAAACTGCCAAGAAAGTGAGCAAAAACGTGTGGTAGGATGGATTCACATTTACATCTCATAATCCCACATATAGTCCAAAGTTCTTACCCATACTATAAAATTGTCAAAATTGGCTTTACAAAGAAAAGGCATAAATCATCATTCCAAAGGGAACAAGGAAAATAAACCCAATGCTCCCAAATTCAAGCTTATTTATCCTACCCTACTCTAACATATGAAGATAAACATGCTAGGTGAAATAATAAATCCAATGCAACAATCAAATCATCTCATTAATGCCATGAGGTCTTTCCTTGTGTTTGGTGATGAACCAAAACAAAGCCACACCAAAAACCAACTGAATATATGCTAGAAACTCCATCATGAAATGGCTGAGAATGGAAATTAACTCTTGAAAATCAGTGAAGTCACACCAAGGAAGGCATATCCCACTGCATGATTTTTCTATCCAATGGTGGATAGGGATGGTGTAGGAATCATCAGGACCTGAAATATCCAATACACCCTCAAGAATCTACCACAAATAACTTTTCTACCCCCAATCAAATATGTCGATGAAGTATGAGAATAAAAATCATATTTGAACAAGCACATAAGCTCATAACCTAGGGTTGGCTCGAAATTTATGCATTTAATCACCTATGAAAAATGCTATTGTCCAAGATATATTGTAGCCTCACAAACTTTTCCCTTTGCACAAACTTTACCCTTTGCTGATTTTTTATACATGAATTAAGTAGGAGACATACAGGCATTAATAGATGGAAAATTCCATGAAAATGAAGTAGCCATAAATTAATTTATTGACCAGGATAGTTCAGAAGTGCCAACCCAGCAATGTAGGACTGATGTCTGTAAATCTTATGCTTAATAGCAGTCTCACCCATCTCACCAATAATCCCCACAATAACACTACCCATTCTTGAAATGATGGAAGCGACTAGTATCTGTCTCAATCATTTCTCACTGAACAATTTTAGAGATGATCTTTGTAGCATGGTGCATGTGTCTTGCCTTGAGATAATGGAAACATGTAGAGTAAAGATATGTTGGTAGTAGGGTCATGTTGAATCATTAGAAGTGAAGGAGACAATGTATATACTTTTGGATCATTTCCTGCACAACAAACCAAAAGTTGAAGGTCCTGTGTGGCTTTGTATTGAAGTGTAATCTCCATGAGAACTTTATGTGCAAACATTGCCTCTTTCTTAGGATCAACCACACTTTGGGACATGATATTTGTAAAGTTCACAAACTGAAAAATAATCAAGTGCTTGATTGGGGATATGATAATCAAATTGTTGCGTTGCATCCCATGGTCCATATCCAACTCTTGACAAATATAATAGATAAAAGGAAATTAACTTGCAACATTTATTGTTTTATGTTTCTTTCTTTGGTTTATTGATCATCATTGCCTAGATATTTAGATAGTTTCAGATATTCTATCCAGTATTTGGAGGGGCTATTTGAAGATAAAATAGTGGGAATATATCTAGGTTAAGAGGTTTAATCTTGAGTTATAGTGAATGTGAACTCAATATTATATGAGTTGCATGGCCAGTTTTGCAATAATTGTAGGAAGTGTTGATGTCCTAGTTAGCTAGGAATCCACATCAACTTTTCTAGGCTTTTAACTCATCAAAAATTTGGTGATTTAGGAATGATTCAATTAAATATTTTCGAGCATAGAAATAAAATTTTAAAGCAAACCAACCTAACAACCATGGAAAGGTGGTGGTGATTCAAATTTCGTGGGAAAAATCAACCTGACAACCATGCTGATTGAATGTTTATGGAGGAGGTTGGTTAATTTATTCAGGGATGATGGGATACCCCCCAACTTGAACTAACGATATTGGTCGTCTGTTGGTGATATGAAAGGGCGTGGAACCGTCATTATTTCATAGTATCATGTCAAACACATGTCACAGTGACCAATCATACCTGTAGGATGTAAAATACAAACACGTACATGCAGGCACTGACCGACAGTCGTCGACAAGAAAAATATGAGGTGGTGTTTATGTTCAACTTATCAGTACCTTCCATTAATAGATACTTATTACTGACAACCATGAATGAAAATGGTGGAGTAACTCTGCCAGCTAGATATGATGGAATCGGTGGGGCCATGGCCCATAGTCTTCTTCGTGCGTGTTTCAACACCATCATATCTGCATTCATTCTTATTAATTCTTCATAGTCTTCTTCGTGCATGCAGCGTGTTTCATCCAAGTGTTTCAACACGGTTTTTCAGCACAAGCATATCTGCATATATGTACATCTTCGTGGTTTATAAGTATGATTGTGTAATTACCCAAATTAGGACTAAGGAAACATCATCCTAGTTTACAAGTTCACTATGAATTAAGTTTTAACATAACACAATATTGAATGAATAATGAATAGTACCTACTCTATAATTGATGTTCTCATAGGAAATGTAAACAATAGGGATGAATTAATACAAGAGAATGAGATGAAAATGGCATGGAAATGATAAGGAAAAATGGACAATTTTAGCACCCTACATTGTCTCACTTGAGCATATTAACATAGTCTTCTTTGTGCGTGTTTCAACATGATGTTTCAGCATGGTGTTTCAACGCCAACATATCTGCATTCATTGAACATTCTTACTAATTCTACATAGTGTTCTTCATGCGTGCAACATTTTTGAACCAACTGTTTTAGCACAATGTTTCAGTACCATATTTTCTTGGAATACTCCCAAGATCGAACATTGATTCAAATTTATTTAAATTAATAGACTTTTAAAAGATTCACCAAGACTTTTAAAAGGTTTTATAATTATGTGAAAATTCTCCACAATTTCACAAGATTTTATAATTCCGTGAAAGATTAGCCCAAATTTTACAAGATTATATAATTTGGTCAAAGATTCGCCAAAAAATTATATATGCATATTATGTTATTGATAAAATAGCCTTCACACTCTCCCATGTGTCATGGGGATTCACCCATTTATTATACATATAAATTTAGTGGGGGTTCTTAAAATTTTCCCTGCAACATTTCCACCCTTTTTCTTCAAGCTGAAAAATTTTCTTTGATCTCCGGTCATATGAGATGAACACCCACTGTCTATGAACCATTCATCTTCTTCTTTGCATTCTTTAGCAACCAATGCTATTCGACAATTTTCATTGTGTGGAATTTCTTTTCTTTTCCATGTTGTAGTTGGTATAGGGACATTTGGCATATGATTATGTTCCTTCATCTCTCTGCAATCTCGTGCTTTGTGACCAAGATTATTGCACTTGTAACATACAATATTTTGATCCATTAATGGGTCAAATGGATTATAATTTATGTTTACAGCTCCGCGAACATTTCCATATCTACTAGTTGCACCATTCATGTAGCTTGCGTAGTTATTCCTTTCATTGATTCTACAATTGATTGCCTTGTGTCCAAAATTTCCAAAAGTATAACAATGTCCAAGAAAGAAATTTTGATACCTGAGAGTAAGTGATCTTCTTTGTGGTGTGGTCCATCTGGGTTCATGATCTATTCTTCTGTAGTTTCCTTCATAATGATTGCTTTCATACCTGATGGGAGAGGACCTTCTTGATGTCTCATTCCTTTTGAATTCGATTCTTCTATCTTGTTGTTCAACTTGTTATGGAGTGTTGGTTTAATCATTTTCATCTTCCTTCTCTTGTTTTATTGTCTTCAAATTCTCATTGTATCCTAGTCCTGTCTTGTCGTTTGGAGATCTTTGACTGCTAAGGATCTCATCTAATTTTTCAGTTTTTTTTTCGAACTTCTTCAACTTTTCTATTGTCAATAGTAGCTCCCCTTTTGTGTGATCCAATTCTGCTTTCAATTTCTCATAATCTTCTAATTTTTCCTTCAAGCTATCAATGGTCTTTTCAAGCTTGTAATTTTCTTATTCACAACTACTCAATTCACCTTTTAGTATTATGTTTGTGTTTCTAAGCTTTCTATTTTCAATTTCAACATGCTTCAACTTTTCAAGATTCTCATTTTCTTGTTCACTCTTTGCATTGTCTTTGTATCCCCAAAAGGAATCAATGTTGATTTATTCATCTGAATCTTCTTCAGAAATGATTTCTTCTTCTTTAGAACTCTTGTGATCATCATCCTGGGTTTCTTGGATTATGAAGAGGACTTCTCCTCCATCATTATCTTCTTCATCACTCTCATCTGAGGAGATGTCATCATCCTTGGAGTAGAATCTCTTTTTATTGT
This sequence comes from Picea engelmannii, assembly GCA_009831015.1. Taxonomy (NCBI): domain Eukaryota; kingdom Viridiplantae; phylum Streptophyta; class Pinopsida; order Pinales; family Pinaceae; genus Picea; species Picea engelmannii. The sequence goes on along the minus strand of ML780288.1, from coordinate 411,117 downwards.
CGAGACTTTTCTTTTTATAGTAGCAGTTTTCAACAATATGTCATATTCTATCACAGTTAAATCATTTGAGAGGAGACTTACCTTTGTATCTTCCACTTCCCTTCTGGAACCTTCTTACAAAATTTTCTATTTCTTCATCAAGGTCGTTATCCTTGTCTTTTGTCTTCTTTATGGATTTAAAAGATGCTTCATTGTTTGGCTGGTCACTTTCTGTACCTGTTCTCATTTCATATGCTATAAGAGACTCATGTAATTCATCCATTGTCATTTTGGTCAAGTCCCTAGTTTCTTCAATGGCGGAGACCTTAGCATCATACTTCAAGAGAAGTGATCTCAACACTTTTTGTACAACCAAAGATTCATCGAGCTCTTCACCTAATCCTTTGATAGCATTAACAATTTCATCAACTCTAAGAAAATAGGTTGCAATATCTTCCTTTTCATCCATCTTCAAATTTTCAAATTCTGCTCTATGTCGTTGAAGCTTGACTTGCTTAACTTTTGGATCACCTTCATATATACTCTTGAGTTTGTCCCATACCTCTTTAGCAGTGCTGCAACCCATCACTTTGCTAGCAATGGTTGGTGCCAATGCTCCTAGAATAACATGTCTGGATTTTAAATTACAACTTATAAGATTCTTCTCATTTGGATCGGTTGGAGCATTATTTGGGATTACATAGCCATTTACATCTGAGTACCAAATGTCTACTCCCAAATTCGTTAGGTAAGTTTTCACTCTATCACTCCAGTATGCATAATTTATTCCATCAAATCTTTGAATCCCATTTGAAATGTGCTCATGGTCATCCATATCTTCTCAGGATTTTCCTTCCATTGGTTAAATTGTTTTGAAGACAACCTGCTCTGATACCAATTGTTGATACTGAGAGGGGGGTGAATCAGTATCAAGTACAATTTAAAAAAAATTTCCACTTATAATTCAACCAGATTATATATTCAATTATATCCAATGAGAAATGAACAATAGTAGAAGAGTTACACCAATACATCACAATACACCATGCACAATATGTGAGAAATAACCAATAGTTATTGTTCAAGGGAAGTAATGACTTCCAAAGGTAGCTACAACTTCCAAATATAAAGGGAGGGATAAACCTCCAAAAGGAAGATACATTCCTCCAATATCAAGAGAGGTTTGAATTTTCCATCCTTGCCCCTTCCTTCCACCCAAGAATATATGAGAGATAATAAAACTTTACATTAAATCATCACCATCAACCAACCATCACATAGAACCTGATAATACTTCCTGAGACTTCTTCAATTTTTGGAATACTCCGATCCTGTAGATAATATTACTCAATGTATTCTCTGAAACTCCTCCAAGTTTCACTCCTTGAATCCTCCCCAAAAAGAAGTTATAGAGAGAATGGTAGACCTTATTCAATTCTGGTTTATTCAGGAGAGCGTACTTGTACATAATGCCCTGCGTTCAATATTTAAAATCAGATTCTGAAATTCGCACACAAGAAACTAAAGCCTGTACTATTTCCAATGAAATTGGTCTCAATTCATTTGGATTATCTATGAAGAAGTTATGATTGTTTTACCTGGAACACATGTTTATGACTAGCTTCAGGACTAGTCAAAAACTCTATCTTCCACATCGTGTATCTCCAAAAGTATAGTGAATAAAGAGCTGAAATTTTTACCACAGGTACCTAGATATGTCTTCTCAATACCATACCAATTTCACCATCTGAATCATTCTAGAAAAACAATTATAGCGAAAATGGTAAGATGACCTGTAAATAACATACCTTAGAACACATCACCAAAAGACTTCACCCTCCCTTGAAATACGACCTTCTTTACTTCAAATTTCCTCTAAAATTCGACTTGTGTGTATTTAAAATGAATGTATAATGATATGTATTTATACCCTTTATGTCATTTCCTTTTAACATTAGGGTCGACCTGACACTTTCTTATTTTGTAATTCTTTTCTTTAATTATCTTCAGGGCCGACCTGTACTTCCTTCTTCAATTCATTTTGTCATCTTCAAAAATTCATTTCTCCTCAACCATGAGGATCCACATGGCGTGCCACCTACCACCGGAAACAACATGATATATACTATCTATCCATGGGTGTTGTGTCTGCATGTGCATTGTCCTTCATGTCCAAATACCTTCATCAATCTTGCGGTCTAAAACCAATGACTATGGTTGACATCAATGGCAACAATCAATCTTCCAACAAAGTTCGCTTCTAGATTCTACATTCAAGTGGTTGAGAAATGTAGAAAATCAAAAGTTGTTGTAGATCATATCAATTGTTAAGTAATAACTTAGGAAAACTAACAAGATGTGTCAAGGTTGGATTTTTCTTGACTCTTTCACATTGTAACAATGTCAAAATGGCATGGAAATTTTATTTATTGCCAAGCAACTAGAATCATTGCTAGTATAGATAAAAAGAAATTTGAAATGTTATACACTATTTAGAATTTGAACATTATACACTTTCTAGTTCCTTTATATTCATTGTTAGTCACTAGAATTTTCTATATTTGACTAGTAAGCTTTTTATCCATTGTATAATTAGTTAGTGACAAAGTTCGCTTCTAGATTCTACATTCAAGTGGTTGAGAAATTTAGCAAATCAAAAGTTGTTGTAGATCATATAAATTGTTAAGTAATAACTTAGGAAAACTAACCAGAAGTATCCAAGGTTGGATTTTTATTGACTCTTTCACATTGTAACAATGTCAAAATGGCATGGAAATTTTATTTATTGCCAAACAACTAGAATCATTGCTAGTAGAGAATTAAAGAATTATTGAGGTTAACTACTTGTTTTGGTAGGCTCTTAATAAACTTACACAAACAAGTTAGAAATTAAATGAAAAATGTTCATCGTGTAATTTCAACAACTAGTTTTTGTTGGAGTATAACATGAAAATATATGTTTTATGTAATTTGTGTTATATTATTTTGAAAAGCATTACATACTTTATCAACATGAGAATTAGATATTCACGTTGTAACGATGTCAAAAAGTTATGCAAACAATATTTATTGTTAGGGGACTAGAAGATTCCTTACCAAAATGTTATACAAACATTATTTATTGTTAAGGGACTAGAAGATTCCTTACTCCCTAGAGGAGTTAAAAATTAATGAGGCGACCTACCCTTTTTTGGAAGCTACTGATCTTTTAGAGTACCTCTAATTAAATTTTCTAAAACAAGCAACATTCATTGCATACATCTATGTAGTTTATCATGTAATTCTAAACATATGGTTTTGGCCACCAAGATATTGTATTGAAAAGTTAGATGGCTTCAAATTTTTGTCAGCTTCAAGATGGTTTTGGTTATAAGGATATGATGCCCAAAGAGAAGTAGCAAGGGGATTATATTGGGGCTTTGATGAGAGTTGGCAATATGAATACAAAAGAACTTCATAAGTCACTCTAAGTGACCTTAAGAAAGACAATAGATCATGGGAAAAAAAAAACATAAGCATGCATAGAAAATATTGTCATTATTTATTATTGTGGAATTTTTTAATTTATTATATGTATGAAGGTCACAATAACCGTGAAAAATGACTTGTCCATCATAACACAAAATCTATGCTAATAATCAATTTATTGCACCCAAAGAAAAAGAGTTAAAAGAATATCAACCGAGATTTATCTTATAAGATTTTAATACCTCTCATTGAACTTACTAAAAAACAATGTTCATCACATATATTTATGTAGTTCATCAAACCTAGTTTTGACCACCAAGATATTGTAGATTAACTAAAAGTTTGTGTCAACTATAGCATGGTTTTGGATGCAATGATGTTGAAAGGGGTAACTTAGTCATCAATTATGATGTGGTATAGCATACATTATAACATGGTTTTGGATGCAAGGATGTTGAAAGGGGTAACTTAGTCATCAACTATGATGTGGTATAACATACATTAAAGGGGTTCCCATTATTTTCCATATGCTTTTGTAACATGAGTATATTAGTATTTCAAGATTTCTTAGTTCACTAGACACTAGGAGTGATGTTTTTTTGACATTTCAAAAGGAAAATTGATTGAGTAAATTATAGGCATCAAAATGATGTTTTTTTATCTATCTAGCTCGATGAAACATTGATGATTGAGAGATTGGGAGCCACACTAGATGAACTCATTATTCTAAATTTTGAGCCAATTAAATTTGTAATTTGAGAGGTTTATCCTCTTTTTAATCTCCATGTTAAGTTGTTGTAGAATCCCTCTTGCACATTGAAAACATAGAATTTATTGTATATTGTCATTGGATTGATTGGTTTAGGTACCACTAAATAAGTATATGTTAGATTGGTTTAGGTACCACTAAATAAGTACCTAAATAATGTGTTATATTCTTTGCATGGTTGTCTCCATATTCTATTTTTATGCGCTAGGAGTGTTGGGGGGGTCATCTAGGCCCCCTTGCTTAAGGGTTTGGGGGTGGATCCCCCGAAAACAAATTGGGTTTTTTTGGTCCATTTTTGACCTATTTTGTGTTTTTCAACCCATTGTAATTTAATCTCAGTTAAGGGATTAGGGTTGTAATATAATTTTGGTTAACGGATTAGGGTTTTGGATGCTACTGAATACCTAAAATATTGTATTATGTATAGTCAATTTAATATAATGAAGAATAGAGAGGTGTGGCTCTAAGGTTTGTTGGTTTTCTCAGTTAAGGGTTTCCTAGGTAAATCTTTGTTTATTGTGTGTATTCCATTCTTGTTCTTTCTATTTTTCTTAATAATATATATGCATTGTTTCAATTCAAAGTTTAAAACCTATAGAGGAGGAATAGGAGAAAGTGAGATGTCAACTAGATGTAACAAGGTGAGATCAACCAAAGGTCAAAAGATGAGAAGAAAATTTCATAAATGCATGGAATTTTTTCATGTTGAAAGAGGGACATGTTATGATGATGAGATAAAATATGGCATTGCAGCACCCTCGAGGTACAAATGTCTATTCAAATGGTGGGAACCAAAACAACTTCCTACATTGGAAATTGACTTTTGTCTCAATGAGAGAATTCATTGAATTTCTCCATCATCTATACATGAAATGAGACTATTTTCGATGGATGACATAAAGGTAAAACATGACAGAGTACCTTAATTGATGGCATGGCAAGTCATGTTACAATTTATGGAGATTGGGTGAGGTTGGCCCAATATATGCAAAGTATGAAGAGATACATAGTTTCTATAAACTATATACAACTAAAAGAGACCGATTAAAACAAAGGAGTGACTATGTATATTGATGGAAGGCCAAAGCTTTGGAAAATATTGTAGGGTTTATACATAGTACACAACCTAGGACAACAAGAAAAACACCCAATTGCATATTTAAGGGGCGTGATGGAAATAAGGTAGTGGTATGTACAATAAAGACAATAGCAACATGGGAAGTGTTGTTGATAAATTATGATTTGAATCAAATAGATATAAACACTACTATCATGGAGTATTTATGTTTTATTGTTTACATATTTAATTAATTTTCATATTTTATTATCTTGAAAATTAATTTTAATATCTCATGATTCTTATAATGTAATTAACATTTTTTTAAATAATGTGGCAAGGTAATCATGGAAGGAACCTTCATAATCATAGAAGCCATAATATCTTAAATATCTTTCATATATATATATATATATATGTTATTTTCAAATTTGACTATTGCATATTGCATACTAGTAGGAAACCACACTTGATTTGATTTGAATGTGGAGGATGACGATTTCTTGTTTGATGATCCCAACCCATTGGGAACTATTAGAAAGGCCTTAAAGAAGGCCAACAAAAAAATTATTGCATTGTTTTAATTTGAAGAGTTAGAGGAGGTTGTGGCTCATGCGTGCAATGCTTTGATACTTAGAATTAGAATTAGAAAATATTGAGTGTGCATCGACTCTTAAATTAATTAATTTATTGTATTATTTTTCATTTTAGTTTACTCTTATAGATAATACACATTATTAGTCCCTGCCGGAAGGCCAAAGGCAGGGACTATAGCGATGAGTTCATCATTGACTTTGCATTAGTTGAAGGTTGACTTTCAAATTTTTGAAAAAATTCTAATGTTTAACTTAGGTACTTTCATAAATGCTTTCACTATAGTTTCATAAATGCCATAAATGCCATTTATATATAAATGCTTTGACTGCATCGAATTGGAATCCTCATCATGTCCCAAGGGTGCGGCCACTAAAGAGTTTGGAAATATCGAAAATTGACACCGGAGCATTTGGAATTTGACAACCCGATTACTTTTATTTTAGATTTATCTATGCTTCGGGGTGCATTCATTGCAAATTTTGAAAATTATAGCTATCAGTTAACTAAGGCAACGTATACAGTCATGAAAAATCTTCTAAACACCCGTGGAACAACACATGGGATTTCAAGTTTAAACATTAATTTATTTACCACCCTTAACTCC
>ML780288.1:388209-400044 GCA_009831015.1 Picea engelmannii | reverse complement strand
ATGGCAAGAACAAGAAGTTTCAATTCTTGCGGAATTGTTCTCTAGGTCCTTTGCGATGGCAGTGGCAAGAACAAGAAGTTTCAATTCTTGTCCTAGGTGATATCATCAATATGAAACTATGGGACATTGTTCATGCTGATGCTCGTCTCCTTGAAGGTGATCCTTTAAAGATTGACTAGTGTGCCCTGACTAGTAAGTCACCTCCTATGGCGATGAACGTCGGGATGAAGTGTTTTTAGGGTCTACCTGTAAGCAGGCTGACATAAAAACGTTATTCAAATTTTCGTCACTTGAATTTTCAAATTTTTCCAAGTTAGAAAAGGTGTTGCAAGAATAACAGGCTGACAAGGTCTTTTCATCATTTGAATTTTCAAATTTTCCCAAGTTAGAAAAGGCACTGCAAGAATATCATTATTCCTATAGTGCCAAGAATAATCATTGTTTTGCATGCCCCACCCTGCCTAGATCGTGTTGTTCTGCATGTGCAGCCCTGCCTAGATCGTATCATAACATTTTAAATCATGATTAGAGGATCTGCATACCGCTTTATGATCTATTTCGGGTTGGTATTATTATGATAACAACTATATATGAAGAATTTAGCTATACTCGCCACTTTTACATCAAATAAACATGCCCGATTGTCGTGAATGAAATCGCCATCTACCTATTTTAGTATGTCTGTTATTCTATGCAGGGTATGCAAATAAAGAGATAACTTCTACTTTTTTAATAACTTTCGGGAATTGAATATTCAACTATGGATCTTCTCATAATTGTCTACAAGATCGTATCAACGATATGACGCCCAAAAAGAGTGGCCAGATAATCAGATTAGAGCCTCAAGGTATAGAATTGCTCAAAGAATTTCCTCAGATGGCCCACAAATTCAAGGATTCTTGTTGGTTCGACTTCTTTGCAACGTTCCAGAGTCATGACGAACAAATCTCTATGACATTTGCACATAATTTTGATGACTTCGAATATATGGTTAAAAAAATTCTAATGCACATGATAGAGCATTCCATTGCTAAATCCTATAGATTACCAGTATATGGGAAAAGATGGTTAAAGAAGGACAATGTAGTCATGGAATTTGTGAGTCAATTTTTAGTTCCAGAAAAGGAAAACCCGGAGAAATGGGATACCACACAGCTGGGTAAGGAAAGAATGACACACAACGCTACTTTATTGTAACCAAATAATCCTTACAACACATTCATTTATAAAATGATTAACACCAACTTCAAAATGCCTCATACACCAAAACTAAAGAAAACTCAAATCGCAACACTCTACTCTAGTTTGTAACTATACTTTTTTATAAAATTCACAAAACTGCATCTTCTCATACTGCAACATTAGAATGCTATTATAATCATACTTCAACATTGGAATATTTTTGCCTTATGAACATTCTTCCATTTAATTGCATTAAATTCGGCAGGGACTACGCTGCTCCGCTGCCCTTGTTTCTTTTCCTATAGGATTTTTTGAGATTAGTGGAGCCTACTGATGAGGTCCGTGTAGTCCTCGAATTGGGTGTCTCACGAGCTTAATAAGGAAAGGGCAAGTGGCAGGTTTTCCTCTCCACGTGAGAATGATTATAGTGCAAGATTATTTCAACATGTCTCCATATAGAACGACGTCGACCTCCCAAATTAATTCCGTAGCAAGGTTTGATGACGGACCACTCAAGTCTCACTCAGACTAAATGGGTGTGTCTAGGGTTTCTTTTAGACTAGTCATTTCTTTTTAAGCCATAATTTACTAGCATAGTTGTTATCTAGATAATATCGATTTCCTATTGGTTAGTCTCAACAATATCAATAAGCTATTAATTTTTTTGAACATTTCCTATTGGTTAGTCGAAACAACTCATTTCGATTTTGTTTTCCTTTTGGCATATTGAATATTTAAAGGTTATGTTAACTTTATTATGGACAAAAATACAAGACTTTGAGTCTCTAGTTTTTTTATGCATATTTGTTCAAGAATCATTGCTTACCAACAAAACAAAATGAGGTCGGTGAGAACTAGCCATACACCTAGTTCACATCCTGTCCCATCACTAGTTATATACTGATTATATTATTTTCCTCTCTGTCTACTAGTCATAGTCCATTGACTCATTTGTCTACCACTCCTCCCCCTAGGTTAGATGCTACCCCTACCCATAGCACGCTACTTGATGCACATGTTGGTGGAGATGTCCCCACTATTGATTCATTTGGTTGCTTTCATAGATCGTCACGTGTTTATAACACTAGGACACTGTCGATTGAACTTTTGGTGGATGGAAACCTTTTCCCATTAAAGATGGGAAAAACTACCTTACTTAATCATATGTTAATATTTCCCATAACAAGATATAAACGTGGGTTTTTTTATGTTTATTTTCTATTAATGACAATACAGTTTGGTAAGAAATAACATCTTTTGGAGGTACCTTTGCCCTAATAAATAGGAATTAGATATTTTTGGGCCTTCCATTTGTATAGGTTTAACAATCAACCTCTATATTTGAAGAAGGAGCTATTAACAATCAACCTCTAATCATATCTTAATATTTCCCATAACAAGATATAAATGTGGGTTTTTTATGTTTATTTTCTATTAATGACAATACAGTTTGGTAAGAAATAGCATTTTTTGGAGGTGCCTTAATAAATAGGAATTATATATTTTTGGACTTTCCATTTGTACATTTTTACAAGTTTAACAATCAACATCTATATTTGAAGAAGGAACTATTAACAATCAACCTCTATATTTGAAGAAGGAACTATTAAACCACTTGGATGACCTCTTTGGTGATGTATTCAACTAATGTATTCTTTCTATGGTCAACAATTATTTGCAATTATTTGAAATATGTGAGGAATATATACATGGTTAACTTTCAAGATAACCCAAGGTATGAACATCCTTCAATAATTCCCAAGATGGAGTGGAGGGATATAATGGAAGATGCAAAGGAGAAGAAAATGATAAAATAAGGAAAGGCACCTCCTGATGGATGGAGGTAGCCAATATATTTAATTGAATATGTTGATTTATTTTATTTCTACATAAAAAGTTCAATATATGACCTAGTTGAAACTTTTGGTAGGCTTAAATATACCTTAAATCCATCCAAATGAGATTGGAGAAACACGGCCAACAAAAACATGGCTAGGGTAGTTACATCAAATTAATAGCCATAATTAAAATTTTCAATGTTATGAAATATAGGGGGATAAATACTAGTCCCTTCCCTCCGAAGAAGAACTCAATCTCGAGTTCAAACTTGGTTTTAAAGCTATGGTTGAATATCAAGAAAGTATGGGGAAATCACAAACTCCTGTGGTCAATGTTGTGGTAATTAAAATTTTTAGATACCTAATGTTGATTATTTATAAAACTCATTCATAATTTATTATTGTTTGTAAATATTGTCTTCATTTGTTTTATGCAAGAGAGCACTAGTGGTAATGATGTTGATAGTGGAGAGCATCCCCATAATGATATTATGAGAGCAAAATCAAATGTATGTTGATTATCATGATTTTGTTTGTATTTGGTAATACTTATAATTTTTTTGTTTTGTTTTAGGGGTAGAGCCTATAAATGAGGATGTTGGGAGGAAGGAGGAAGAGATTTCCCAAACCACAATGTCTAATAATCCACTAACTAATGCACATTGTGCTTATCTTTATATTGAACTATTAAAAATAAGTTTCAACATCAGTGAATTACAATTTATAAGTCAATAATCGCTAATCATATCACTTTAACATTTTTTTTTGGAGTAAATGTGCATTGATGTTAGGATCATACCCTAACCTCCCCATTTTAGGCTATCTAAAATGGGCCAATTGTTGTATGTGGCCATCGTCTTTGAATAAGGCCCTTTAAATAGTAGTGGATAGTTATTTAATGTAAAAGGGTCCACTTTATAAGGCCCACTAAGTAGTTGGCACCCATTAGTGATGGGACAACAAGTAGTTAGTGTTTTTTTATTGAGAGTCTATTTAAAGAGAGAAGAGGCTATGCATTTGTTTTTCTTGTATTGTTATATTTGGAGCTTCACTTAGTGAAAGGTCTCCCCACATTAAGAGGCAAGTGAACATTGTTTTCCTTCTTCGGATGATCACAATACAATGAAATATTGTTCATATTTCATCTTATTGTCTCTTGTATCTGGTTTCCTGCACTGTTATATTCTCTATATACCTAGTTGTGTTTCAAGTTTAAGGGTTAAGGAACACTGATGTATCAGAGCTCTTTCTTGAGACAACATGCCTCAAGTTTTTAGTATATTTTTCTAGGATAGAGACGTCTTCCAATGCCTTAAATAACATGGAGATATAGCATTTGATGGGTAAAAATACAATTGAGAAATACTACACATGAAAAATATAAGTCATGTCACCTAGTTGAACACCCTTGTAACCTCTATTGGTACCCCCTTCAAGTATTACTGCATAAGAAAACAACTATATATGGATTTTTCTTCCATGTACCCTTGGGTCTCTTGGAATCCGTTTAGGCATAGTTGAAACCAGCCTTACATAAAATTATGGTTGTCTTGTTGGTATAGTACACCAAGAAAAACACTCAAGAAGATCATTCTCATGTACAGTTACATTGGATAGTATGGCTAAGGGTATGGTATATCCTCCTTAGTTGGTGCCATGAAATATTCAATCGAGTAATATTGTTGTAAAATCTTAGGTATATCAAAGAGCTATAACATTTGACACTCCTATGTGCTTTGGACCGTGTTGACTCGTAAATTCATCACCTACTATTAAAGCCTACAAATTATTGCAAGGCCTCTCTTTATATTCATAATGAAATAATAATAGGCAGGGTCCCCTAGAAGAAAACATATAAGTGACTATTTTCAAACATAACATTTCCTTAAACATGTTTACATATCATCATATAAGTTGTGATTTCATTTAAGTTATGATGCTTCAAAATAATAGTATACTAATTCAGGTTCTTGTGGTGTTATCAATACACCTATTCAGATTATTCAAAAGGATTGTTATTTAATTATGATGTATGCCAGTTATGGTAACTTTGTTTCACTCCTCAACATCTTGGTGGCATAATTTGCAAATAATGTGATCCGTTTTTTTCTTGTTATTATTATAATCATGATCAAAATTAAGATTGTTTCCTAAACTATGACCTTCAAAGGATATTAAGTTTATAAAATCGATATAATTGTTCAGGTTTGGAATATGGATATGCCTTTTTTATGTGACAAAAAATAATACAATCAAGACATACCATGGTGAAGTTTTGGTTATATATATATATATATATATATATATATAGCATATTAAGTTTATAAAATCGATATAGTTGTTCGGGTTTGGAATATGGATATGCCTTTTTTATGAGACAAAAAAAAAATACAATCAAGACATACCATGGTGAAGTTTTGGTATATATATATATATTGAAATTTTGGTTATATATATATATATATATATATAAAAATACCATGGTGAAGCTTTGGTTATATATATATACATATAAAATGGTATGTGTCATATATCAAAAAACAACAAGAGCAATACTTTTGAATAATGGAAAGGTTCAAAGTTTGGTTTATAAACTCATGATAAATGAACAATACTATTGAAGTATGGAAAGGTTCAAAGTTTGGTTTGTAAACTCATGATAAATCATTTGGTATGTTCACTTGATATTGAGGTGGTACAAGACATATGATTTAATACAAAAGTATAAACATTAGATTATTCATATGGATAGACACGTTGACATGGTTGTCATAAAGTACATGTTTGAAATGATATATTGAGAGGTAGCATTAAATTGAAATGGGCATAAATCTCTAGGTCGACATAGCGCATGTTGTATGATTATGTGAGTTGATGTGATATATGGTATGTGTCGAATACATAGAAGTTTCATATGGTTGAGGTTTTGGCATGATATAAGTTATATGGTTTTGCTTGATATGTGATTAACTTTAAGTTGGCATATGCATATGGTATGGTTTTGAATGTCAACATGATGGCGCTAGACATGCACTAAATGGAAAGGACATGGGAAGTTACTCCCATAGCCTTGCGTTTAACCAACTCATTTTGATTGGGTTTTGGCAATTTTGTTCACTTGGGTTTGTGGAGGAAGAGCTCAAGCTCGACTTTGGAAAACCATGCTCTTGGTGGTTACACCAACCGTTTCAGCATCAAGCTACTGGTATACAAGCGCTTATTGGAAAGGTATGCACTTACCAATTTATGAAGCATTTTCTATATGTGTTTTGCAAGTTAATGAGTTAGCTTTGACTAGTATTGAGTATGTGTGTGTTTTTTTCCTTTGCTTTTTTCTCTTGAACAAAGTATTTTTGAATTCATGTTTGAGGGTTTCTATTTGAAATTAAAAAGAAATATTTTTGTTACTTCTCTTTATTGAATGCATTCTTCACTCAATTCATGTTCTCATTTTCTATTTACTAGAGATTTTTCTGAAAAGAAGTAGTGGGATGTGAAAGAAATTGAATGTTGGGTTAAACCCATTGTTGTTGTGACTGTCATGTTCCAAGTCTCGACTTGGGTTTGGACTTACTTTCATGTTATCCATTGTTAATGCACCCAACATTTAAAAAAAATACTTCAGTTTATTCATATTGCTAAATATTGTCGTGGATCGAGCCCATATTTGTTATAGGGCAAGTCTTGGCTAGGATTTAAATGGAACGTGAATAGAGTATGCCCATTGTTGGGAACTTATGTGACCAGTACTGAAGTGATTTTTGTTTATGTTGAGTTTGGATCAAGTTTTGAACCCATGCCCATATGATGAATGATTGATTTTGGATTGGGTTTTAAATTTTGGATACAAGCTATTCACTCTTGCACCAACAATTATTTTTTTTATTTTTTTTGTCAAGTTTATTATTTGAGTTCGAACCTGGGGTTGTAAGTGTTTGTTCCCAATATGAATATGTTTTGGTTGGTTGCTTGGTTATATGATTAAACCCTAGCCATATAAATATTTCATTGCAAGGTTGCATGCAGTTTAATGGAAACCATCCATGCTATGAGTATAGCCATTCTTGTTTTTCAAAATGTTTTGAGATCTCAGTTATGGAAAAATTTAGGTTTGGATTGTATTTTGGGTAATTTATAAAGATATGCATATTTTGTTACTCGACCTTGCCACAATTCTTGGTCAAATCATTAGGCTTCACACCCCTCTAATCTCCTAGGTGGTTACAACTAATCCATTATTTATTGTCCGAGTTCAAATTTCACTAGGGTCTATGAGAGGTTTAAATTCCTACCAATATTTGAGTTCATTCATTATATAGCTCTGTTTCACTCAAAATTCGTGGGTAATTTGATAGATTATGAGTCATTTTATTTTTATTTTTATTTTTTTTTATTTTTTTCAGTTGAAGCCCTTACATTGTTTTTTATCAGAGGCCGATTTCATTTGATTCTATTTGGGCTATAGATATTGAGTTCAATTTTAATTTGAATACCAATATTTGCACAATTCTGAATGGTCTTGATGTAGAGAGTTGGATTTGCGTTGAAAAAAAAAAGTATTGGTTAGAATCATTATTAGTTGGACATCCAAAATGTTTTTAATGATAAAGTTTGATGCAAGGTCTGATTTGTTAAAGAGAATAATCAACAAAAAGTAAAGGTTTAATGTATTATGAATAGTTTATCTTTTACATAAATAGGGCATTTTCCTCACATATTTTGTCACTTTCCAGGCATTATTCCCCTTGTCTCCCAAATCACATTTCATTTTTCCATGAAATTTCTCCCCTTGTTTATGTAATTGATTAAGATAAACCTTTTAAAGTGGATCTACTATGATATTGGTTTATATGGCATTGATATTGTTCTAGTTAGTAGGAAGATGTTTGAAAAGCATGTTATTTTGATGTGGGTACAATAAACTCATACCAATATATGGTTTGGAAGTATTGTGTGAATAATATGAATGTTTTGGTCATACTTGAATGTTGTGGAAAATGGTTTATGAGTATTCTAAAGTGAACAATCCATGGGTTATTTGACTTACAATGAAGAATGATACAATTATGAACATAATTGATTGATTGGTTATGGATTATGAACATGAAATTATTCATGCATTCCTATCATTTTATAACATTTTTCACAAATTACAAATCCATTGACGTTATTCCCCTGTTAGTTATTATTTCATTTTCATTCATTTCCCATGTTCAAAGAAGTAAATGACTATTCATATGAAGAAGTTTGGTGAAATACTGTATAGTTTATATGTTTTAAACAAGAAGTAATGAGAGGGTTGCCTACCAAATTATGGTTTTTCTTTCTCGTTTTCCTTCATTCCATTTCATTATCCCTTTGCATGCTTGATTGATTTTTCTTTCTCAGAGCCATAGCTAAGTCATCTGAAAGAAAAATAATATTAGATGTCAGATACAATATGTCTTGTATATTTACTAATTGGAATATTTATGCATATAGACGAGATTTTTTGGTCACGACAGTAACTGCAGTGGAAACATGGGTAACATGGGTGGAAGAGGAATAGTGCCCAATGTTTTTGGGAGTCAAGGAAGAAATAAAAGAATGAGATTCTCAATACACTTTGATACCAACTCTGAAGAATTCAATCAACTAGTGCAAAGATACCAACTCTGAAGAATTCAATCAACTAGTGCAAACTGGCTACTTGAAACTTGTTGGACATCCTACATTTCCACCACCCCAAGCTCCTCTTGCTCCTCCCTTACAACCTCATTCAAATATTATTGATTTTCATGAACCTCCTATACAACCAACCAATGGCGGTTGGAAAAAAATTCCTACAAATCCTCCTTCTAACATAATTCATTGACCATATAACACATTACCACCACCTCCCCCTATGCATTCGATACCTCATGTTTCTTCTTCTACTTCTATGACCCATCATGTCTATGTTCCTAGAAACCAAAAAATGCAACCAATTGAACCTCAATTGGATAAAGGAAAATAACCTGTAAATTCCCCAAGATTTGAATCATCTTAAGCCTCATCTGTATAATAAAAAAAACCTCCAGCTCAAGCAGAAAGTAATGAAAGAAAAATTACTTTCAATGATATGCACCATAAGATTGAGTAAGTGGAAGAAAATAAGTCTGTTGATCAGGGCTTACTAAAGCACAGGGCTTCTCTTTCAGAGGGAAGTAAACAAAGAGAGGCAGCATCAAACAATTTTTATTTTTTTTGATGTATTTAAAGTTTGTATGATGACATTTCTACCTTGACATTTGATGCATATTTTTTGGGACAACACACACATGGTATTATTTAAAAAAAATAATTAATATCATAATGGCTATGATATTTTTGGGAGGTACAAGTGTTTGTTAATGTGACATGTTTATATTGATTATTTTGGTATATATTATGATGTTGATATATGAATGACATTTAATTAAATTTTGGAGTTAAAAGGGAAATGTTGAAAATAAAGGAATAAAAAACTTAGGGGGATCCCACCTATTATTTATTATTTACCTTTATTATTAAATAAACTTGTCCTCTCCTAACTAAAGTTATTTAACTTTTAAAACAAAAAGATAGTTGAACCACTCAAACTATTTTTTTAAGACATAAAAGGAGGAGAGCAAGACAAATGAAGAACGTGCGAAAATAGAGAGAGATACTTCTGATAAGGTTTTCTCTTGCCTCGAGTGAGAATATCTGTCCATTCATTCATTTATGAGTTTCTTTAGAGATACTTTATCTTGTTGATAGCATGGTTATTCTAAAGGTGGAAAAGAAAGAACTAGGAAGCATCAATTATTGACATGCTCCAAAGGTCAATTGTTCATCTTGAAAGTCTATTTAGTATTAATTGGAAGTTCCGATTTACTTCAACGATGATTAATGCTAATTTTGCAAAGTCAAGACCATGATGCACTTGTAGCTTGGTTTGATCCAGTTCACTTTTCAGTTCTAGTCTTCTTCCTTTGAGACACCAGTTGTCTATGTATGAGTCAAATTACATATTAGACTTCTAAGTCTAATTCTGATTCAAACCCTCATAGGGGTTTGAAAAGATAAACTTGGTTGTAACTCAGATTGATATCAATAAAATTATTTGTTGATTTCTTCTCATTTATGAAACTTGTTGTGCGCTGAATTTGCAGATTAATGTTATCTTGCATTTATTTATTCAACTATTTTATAAATTTCATTTTTGTAAGCACATTTTTACTTTAAAATTCTATTTTACATAAAAGAATACATATTTATATAATAGCATCAGATCCAAGAAATTTTTTCTTGAGGTTTGGTTGACATTTTTGACAGGATATAAGCCTAGGTTTATAATCATGTCTATCTTACCTTGCCTAGTGAGATTCAAAACTGCTTGAGCGAGGATTTTTTCATTCCTCCCATCAACATTTAATTGGAGGCCATACTAGGGAGTTCTTTTTGCTCTCTAGTTCTTGTCTTATATTTTATTTTTCCATTATTTTGATTTAATGATTTTTCCTACCCCACAAAAACCAAATATATGATTTCATCTTCCTAACCAAAGAAGTATCACATCATGTCTTTTTGATTTTAACCTAGAAATTGCCCACACTTATGAATAACTTGAACATTCTTGGGAGATTATTGCTCTTTATATTGAAATGAAAGAACAAAGATAATTCATTCAAAAGAAGGCTCATAATCAACCTCCTCAATAGAAGGTTATCATATGACCACCCAATCCCGTTCGTCAAGATGAACAAAAGTCAAACCTTTTGAATTTGATCCTTTCTTTGAAATAGGAAGGGGGAAAGTAGTCCTAGAGAATTTTCATCCAAGGCTCCAAATATCTTTATCCAATTCTGAGACTGAGGTATCAAGTTATTGAGGCCACAACAAATCCCCTTAAAATTTTCTTTTATAAGTGAAAGGAAATCCCTCTCCCCCCACTAAAATTTGAACTCTAATGCCTAATCCTTTACTACTTGATCCTAATGTTAATTCTTTGTCTATATTGAGTGAGTTGGGGGTTTGATATTAACTGATGATTATCTTGAATGAGTTTGTTGTTGAGGATTTTCTGAATGGATAACTTAAATTCTACATACACTTGCTTACATGTTGTAATTAATGGCTTGATCTGTAAGCTCTCACATGTTGATCATGTTATCCCCGATTTCTAGGGATAACTAGGAGATCATGTCTCGAGGCCCACTGGTCCTAGACATGGAGTACTGAGAGCAGGATTGACCTAAGCATGGCCCTGGAGGGCCCATATTTCTTCTCTTTCATCAGACTTGTCCTGTCAGCTGCAACATCATCCATCAGCTTCGGTTTGGACTTGTATCGAATAAGACTCTTGCTCCATGAGGCAATTGGTCCAGGTATCATGGTATGTGTCATATTTGATCATTATAACCTTTAGATATATGCATCAAATTCCTTTTATTTCTGACAACTGCTTGGATCTTACATTAACCCACTTGACCAGGGTTGGGGGGATTGACAGGGTACCCTAGCAAGATTGTACCCATAGGTTTTGGTTTGCCACCAGGGGGAATTTTGAAGGGCCATCGTCTGCTCCCATCATATCATCACTCTTACATCTTATCTCCCACTCATCTATCCCATTCCCCTAGCCCGAACATTAGGATGATGTGTTTGTGGGGTTGCACCTTATCTCGTGGGTGTTAACTCTCCAAGAAACCCTCCGTGGTTGCAGACCAGAGGTGCTTGGTAACTTAAGAACTCAATGTTTTTGGTGTTTTTTTATCAAAATGGATCAATGGGATGACTAAACCAGAGTACAGCATTCAGACATTCAACATGT
>ML780288.1:355944-374340 GCA_009831015.1 Picea engelmannii | reverse complement strand
TGACCTTTGGTTGCATGGCCAAGGGAAAGGGGGTCTCATCACGAGCCAGCCTTATCATCTTTGTGAAAGTACTTGTGGGTAACACTGTCAGCTCTGGTCACCATGCCAAGGTAGTGTCCTCTAGTTAGACCTTGAAATAAAAAAAAAAGGAAAAGCGATAAAGAAAAGAAAGAATAAAGGCAATAAGGGCTTGGAAAGAATTGCATCCATGACGGGTACAACTCACCTTCTACAAAGGTGCCCATAGGTAATATCACCCCTGTCTTTCACTCTACCCATATGTCTGGACATCCCTTGACCACATCACCTTGTATTACATGGCTTGGATGATATCCTCTGGAAACTTTCCTTCTCCTATGGATGCTGGCCCAATGGGGCATTTTGTCTTTTTCTTCGGCTTTGTATAGTAGGTCATTTTAATGTATTTGAGCTATTGGATGATATATCAGGGGTTTTATGCATGCATTTGATAAAATTAATGATGAAATGTGATTGACATTGCTATGATCCCTATGACTAATGAGCCCATGCAGGGCGAAGCTTTTGATGTTCAGGATCATGCCCGATGGACAGGTACCAGTTGGACGGGTACACATGGGGAGATGATCAGTTTGAACCTCCATGGGGTTGAAGAGCCCATCAGATGGTTGCTGGGACCCCATCAGGGGCAGAGACAGGACAGTGATTGGTCGAGCCTTTGCACAAGAGAAAAAGGAGAACGTTTTCATCTAGGACGCCTTGGCTGAGCCCAGCCCAGGGGGGTTGACCCATTGTAGGTGGAATGTGCCCCTTTTGATGCCCCAGGACGTCATCTAGGAGCCATGACGTCATCTCCAGTGTATGGCATCTTGACAGAGCAGTTTGGCATGTGTGGCAGAGTTTGGAGGCCCAAGGAGGGCCAACGTTTGTCATCTTGTGCTGCATTTTGCCCTAAAAAGGGCCAACGTCTTCCTTAGAGGGGCTTGATGTCCTATTTATTTCTCATTTAGGGTTTCATTTAATAGTTTAATGTAAAACAGTTTAATGCAAAACAGTATGATTTTTGGTTTGTAGCCTTGTCGGCTATTTTTAATGACCTAAAATTAATTAAAAGGTCATGATACACTATATATTGAGGATGTTTTCCCCTCATTTGAACATAACACAATCGCTCACACTTGTGAGGTCTAATTTTTGCGCCCTTATTGGGTATTTGGTCTTTAAAATTGAGGCGCACTTGTTGATGGGAGGCTTTTCTTGGCATATTATGGCATTTCTCTTGAGGAAGGTTTACAACTAGGGTTTGCACATGCTTTTCTTCATGATATGTAAGTATTTTTCTTGCAAAAATTCTTGATTGAATGGTTGTAGGTTAGTAATTCTTGCATTTACTTATAAAATTGCTGATTTTAAAAACCCTAGGTGACAAGCACACAAGTAGGTCCTTGTCATATGTCCCCTTAGAGAGAAATATTCAGCCATTGAAGGAGGAAGATAAAGCCTATCCTTTGCTACACTCATCTAACTTCTTCCCTTAAGATAGTTTTGATTTTAAAGGTTAAAAGGAGGGTGACGTCCTAGGCCTAGGTTATCTACAACTAGGGCCATCCATCTTTTAGGGTTTAGTGATAGAGCCTTGTCTTTACAACACTCTCCCTCATTAAATCCTCTTGTTTTAACTCTCTTCTTATGCTAGCCATTTGCCAAGTTTGACCTAAAGAAGGAGGAAAGAGCACGAGGCCTTGCTTAAGCAACATCGGAGTGAGCCTCTTTCCCCTAGGGTTTTGATTCTATGGCCCTGCCATTGCAGCACTCTAGAACCCTTCCCTCTTATCTTTAGCCTGTTACCCCTTCAACTTAGCGTCCTCTCCTTTATTGACTCCATATACCCTTAGGCACACAACGTTGAGATCATAGTGTCCAAAACAAACTCTCAAAGATTGAATTTTGAAACCCTAACTAACAAACTAACCTAGATAAGGCTGACGTCACCCTTGAATAATCCATCTTGACGCAACCATTTTTAATAATAAGCAATTGAATGATGATTTAAAGCATTTATTGAGTAAAGTGTTGGTTGGATACATTGTTATCTTCATCATCTTGATAGTTATTGATGAATTGATTCTTTTGCCATAGCTAATTGATAAAACGCTGACTTCATTGGTATCTATTGTTTTACATTGCTTATTAATTAATAGCAGATAGTCATTGAAGTACTAACCCATTGAGTTATAGCCTGCATATATACTGTATTATTGTTGTCTTTTTCTGGGCAGGTGTTTTCATTTGGGCATACACTTCTTTATTGGCTGATTAGCCGGACTGTCTGACCTTGGCGGTAACCTGTGAGGGGGGAAACTTTAATCTTGACTTTATACCTTTTCCTCTTCAAAACCCTAGGTTACCGGGGACGTCTCCCCTAGGTTAACCTCCCTAAACAGAAAGAACCTCCCCATTGAGGTGACATTGGGTGGGGAAGGTTCCTGTTACGTTAGTTTGGCCTCAATTCTCTAGCCATTTGACCTAGCTACAAACTGTGTGATAACAAATCACACTCTTCATTTTTGAACACTTGAAATTAATCACAATATCACTAATCCTTCCTTTGAGTTTGTGAATTGGCACATGCTTTTTTTAAGACAGGTATCTACAACCACCCATGGTTATATTTTATGAGTTTATTGAAGGAAGGGAATGTAATGTTTATGGTATAATTTAGTATATTTTCCTTGCATAACTAATCTCATCTTGTTTGTGGTTGTAGAAGCAGGTTCATAGTGTCACTTTCTTCACTTGACTACTCCAACCTTGAAATGCTTATGGGGAATCCCTTGATATTCTTCCTCTTGTCTATACCTCTCTCTATGTGGATCTTGTTTTTCATTTGAAGCCAAAAGTCAACATTATGAACTAAGCCTCATCTTGTCCAAATCTCAATCAAATTTATTTTTATCATCATTGCAATAATGATGAGGCCAAAATCCTGATCCCTACCAGGCTCTCCCTCATCATGAAGTGGACTCTCCTTTGCTTACTATTACCCCCAGGTTCTAATCTTGCAAGGATATCAGATCCACCTTTCCAACAATCCTATCCTAAGAGCTCATCCTATTTACTCTATCAGGAATCCTCATTCGGAGTTTTGAGTGTATGTTGTTCTAATACTAGTTCGAAGCCCGAAAACCAAAAGCATATCAGGCTCCCTTCATTTGTCTTGTCCCATCAGGCTGACCAAGTGAATTTCCTTGCAATTTTTCTGAGGTTTGAAAGGCATGAGAGTTTTCATATTGATCTCTACTGGGTTCTTCTTTCGACCTCCCCTCTCTCCGGAAACCCGTGCCCAATGTTTATTGAGCTTCATGGACATAAATCCTTGTCGTGTCATCACCCAATGCGTGCTCTCTATTTTTCATAATCAGTTTCATGCATTGTGGCCTTACGTAAGAACCTATTCCTTTATCTGATTGTATTCCCTCTCTTTGTGATCTTAGCAAGTCTGCCCTTTGAGATGTTCAACTTGAATTGATTGAAATGTGTCATGTGTCTGGTTGGCGTCGATCTCCTTTGATCATATGAGTTGTTATTTATGATGTTGATAACCATACAAATCACATGACGTTCATCGCATCCAAATCTAAGGTTTTTTTTATTGCCATATGACCTAGCTACCCGCCTTGACGCTCGATTAATCAAAATCTACGTAGTATACTTTACTCCTATTTTTTGGGTCTCTAGATGTGGAACCCTGACTCGTGTGTAACTTGGCCTTATTTTCATAATTTGTATTTTTATTTTCGTATACATTTTGTATATTTTTATTTTTAAATTTATTTATTTATATTTTTGTATTTATTTATTTCCATTTGTATTTTACCTTTGGTTTTACAAAACCACATGGTTTGGTTGCATATGGTAATTTCCCATGTTTTTTAGTCCCCATGGTTTTCCCTAGAGTTACCCTTGATATTTATATTTTACATATGAAAAATCAAGATTACTTTAGAAATTTTTGTTTTACATGGGTCAAAAATGTTTTAAATTAATTTTTCATGGGTAAACTAATTTTACATGATGCATTTTGTCTAAAACCCTAATGTATAATATGTACATTTTCATTTTTTCATTTCCTATAAAATTAGAAACAATTTAACTTTTCATATATATATATATATATATATATATATATATATATATATATATATATATATATTTTTTTTTTCTTTGATTTCCTTTTTCATTTTAATTTTGTTTTTCGATTTATCCCATAAGTTCTAGGATGTATATTCTTATCATTTTATTTCATTTTAGTTTCATATTAATTTTTAATTTATCTTTTTCATTTTTCCCATCACTCCTTAAAATTTGACTTAATATTTCATATGAATTCTTTCTAGGATTCTTCCCATTGGTCTACATCTCCACTTCATGGTAAATTACCACTAAGACACAATTCCTATCTTCATGGAACCCTCTTCCCTTCCTCAAATACTCTTGAAAACTTAGCATATGAATTTAATATTTCAAGCTATGACCCATCAGAATGGTTCCATTGGAGTCGTTCCATCAGAATGTTCCCATTGGAGCTCACCTACCACTCATTGAGTTCACGTCCCTACCATCGGAGTCCGATGGAACCATTGGAGTGGAGGGATTGTCAGAGAAGAGTTGACCCATTAGAGTCTAATGTTATCAAACTCTAATATTAGTCTAATTCCATCGGAGTGGAGTGTGGTAGGAATGGGAATGCATGAACTCTTTTAACCATCATAATGTTTTTATGGACCATTAGGAAGAGGATTATCATATTGTATTCATGTTTTGTTTCACCCATCAAAATGGAGTCCATCGGAGTGGTGAGCTCACTCCTTAATTGAACTCGGAGCATCGGACTCTGATGATGTCCCATCAGAGTGGGGAGCCATCAGAGTGGTAAGCTCACTCCTTAAGCTTAACCTCCGACCTTTAGACTCCGATGAGCTGCCATAAGAGTGAGTTACCGTTGGACTCCCTTTTTCACGTATAGGTTTGACCTACGACCATCAAACTCCAATGTGAAACCATCAGAACATCAGAATGGACTCATTCCGATAGGATATTGGAGTGATAGGCTATCAGAGAGGGTTAACTCACATCCATTTTACCTTCTGTTTGTGGTGGTGGGGAATATTTTATTATTTTATTTTGATTTTCATTAATTTTTTATTTTCACGTGGATTTGGGGTAATTTATTAATTATAATTTCACATAGGTTAATTTAATTAATTTTGTTATTTCCCATTTTATTTCCTTTTATTTTATTTTCCTAATTTTTAGGAAGGTAATTGGCCAAAATTACAATACAAGCCCCAGGTCCTATACCTTCTCTGGGTTATTATACAAATCAAGTAAGGGGACTTAAAACCATTTTAACCACTCAATATTGATTTCCCTCATGCATGTGGTACAATATTTTTAGGTTAAATATCGATGACCCAGATTCACCCACAAGCAGATCAAAGGTTGTTGAGCACCAATTTTCAAATGGACATATCTTAAGCTACATGTGTCAGAATCAAGCCCATGATACCTCATTGGGAAGGTATCGAGATGAAGAATGCATTGGGAGAGGGATTCAAGACAAAACAATGATAGAGAACTCTATAAAATGTGAAAAATAGAAGCTCATGAATTTAGAGGGGAAATTGATTGTGCAAACTTCAAATGACCATATATGAAGCTACATGAAATGAAATGAGGCCCATGATAGCTCAAAAGAAATATAAAAGAGAGAATAACATGATGGAACAACAAGTATTGACAAATTGAGGGAGGAAATTCTAAAAAAACGCAGAAAA
The DNA here is from genome assembly GCA_009831015.1 of Picea engelmannii. Lineage (NCBI taxonomy): Eukaryota > Viridiplantae > Streptophyta > Pinopsida > Pinales > Pinaceae > Picea > Picea engelmannii. The sequence continues at coordinate 368,524 of ML780288.1, read as the reverse complement.
CAAAAAGGACCGAATTTAATTGGAGAATGGGTTGTGCAATGTTCAAATAGTCATATCTGAAGCTACAAGAGTTGAAATTGGACCTACGATAGCATAATGGAAGGCTGAGACAGAGAATAAGAATATCAAATGATCTTAATCACCAGGATGACACTAGAAATTCCCAAAATAACTTGAAGAACAAAAGAAGACACCAGTGGGAGGAGTTGATAATATTTTTAAAATGAATATCATTTGTGAACCACCTTAGGGAAAGATTAACCACTCAGGAGTCTCTTTAGATTTTGTTTCTAACACTCACATTTTCGTTTTCAAAAATGTAAAAGAAATTATAAGTTTTATAATGACAAAACAAAGGGAAAACGAAGTGAACAGTCACAAGAGTTGAGGAGTCTCTCTTGTCTTATAAAAGAGAACTCGTTGGATGTAATAAGATATTTTTCTCCATTGTATAGACTGAGAATACGATTATTTCTGGATGTATGAAGAGAAGAAGGTGTTTTAAAATCATAAATGTTGTCAAATGCATTTGGGACTACTCTATGAATGTGTTTATTGTTTAAGTTTTTATAGGTGTTGATCATATGAACTATTTCTATGCTTAGTATTTAGAATTATTATGTTGTTGTGATTTCTAATGAGTACATGGATGATGTTACAGGTCTCCTCTTCAACCATTTGACATGATATTTGAATTATTATTATTTTAACATCTTCTTGACTGCCATGAACTATTTCCACTGTCAAAATATCATTTTAAATTGTGCTCATCTATTAGTTTTTCTCTTGTAGGACATGTTACAGGTAGTTAGGTTAGATTAGTTTTCTTTAAGTTTAGAGTAGGTTTAGAGTTAAATAGAACTCTTTGGAGGAAAATTTATTGTATTTCCCATTTTTCTTCTTTTAATTCTTAGTGGAAACCAGACCCACATATTGGACAAAAGCACTACACCAAAAAATAGTAGATCTAGTTGGGAACTACCATTGGGTGTTCTCCCTTACCTACTTGACAAGCCATTTGGACTTGTCAACGTAAATGGTGTGAGAAGGATAACCAAATGACAAGCTGAGCCTGTGGATTCGTTCTTATTAATTATTTTAATTTACTAATGGCTCCATCCCAAGTTTAGGGTTTAGGGTTTAGGGAGAAAGACATTAATTTTGGAGGAGGAAGATATGGAGAAAGACATTAATTTTGATAATTTTGTTAGTGAAGAAAATCTAAACACTCATGTAATGAATCATTCCTCACCCATGGATAATTTGGAATTAGTTCCTTTTGATTTGAATTGTCTTACTATTATAAAATCTCCTAGTTTAACCAAGATAGATCAATATAGTTTAACCAAGATAGATCAAATTGTCTTACTATTATAAATTCTCCTAGTTTAACCACATGTTACACCAAGTTAATTTTTAGTGTTTAATTTTTTCATTGCACCCAATTAATTTCTTCTCAATCACACGTTGCCCCATGTGTTTACTTTTTTTTCTCAATTTTGGAATTTTTTTTGAGTCACTGCCAATCTGCTTTGAGGTAGAGATTGACCTTTACATGAAAACCTAGGTATTTAAAGCCCGTGTCGGAAGAGATTAAAAATGTGCTTTATCTGTTGTTTCTTAGCCTCTAAGAGAGGCTAGTAGTTAATCATAGATTTTGAAGAGTTTATCATCATGCTCGTGGCTACACAAAAGGATACAAAAGAGATCCATGTGTTGTTTGGCTGCAAAAAAGAGATCCATGTGTTGTTTCTTAGCCTCTCAAAGAACCTAGTAGTAGGTAATCATAGATTTTGAAGAGTTTATCATCATACTCGTGGTGGCTACACAAAAGAAATCCAAAGAGATCCGGGATCACCATTCATGTGTTGTTTCTTAGCCTCTGAAAGAACCTAGTAGGTAATCCTATATTTTAAAAAATTTACCATCATACTCATGGTGGTTGCACAAAAGAAATCCAAATAGATCCACGATCACCATTCATGTGGTGTTTCTTAGCCTTTGAAAGAACCTAGTAGGTAAAATAAATCCAAATAGATTCGGGATCACCATTCATGTGTTGTTTCTTAGCCATTGAAGGAACCTAGTAGGTAATCATAGATTTTGAAGAATTTATCATCATACTCGTGGCGACTGCACAAAAGAAATCCAAAGAGATTCAGGATCACCATTCTTTTAGATCCATCACAAAAAATGAGGATCTCGTTGAGCTTGTCTACCATTCTTTTAGATCCATCACAATACAAAAATATATCATTAACATTTTCTACCATTCTTTTAGAACCATTACACAACGAAAAATGAGAATGTTGTCAACAAACAAAACAAAAAATGAGAATGTTGTCGACAAACAATAAATGAGAAACAAAGCAATAATTTCTTATTAAAATAAACGAAATTAAAATAAACTATCACAACAAGAAATTAAAATGTTGTCGACAAACAATAAATGAGAAACAAAGAAAGAATTTCTTATTAAAATAAACGAAATTAAAATAAACTGTCACAATGATAGACAAAGTAAGAATTTCCTATCAAAATAGGTTTGAAAGCAATAAATGAGCAACAAAGAAATAATTTCCTATCAAAATAGGTTTGAAAGCAATAAATGAACAACAAAGCAAGAATTTCCTATAAAAATAGCTTTGAAAAAAACGTTTGTTGAGGCTAGACAAAGCAATAATTTCCTTTGAAAATAGCTTTGAAACATTTGAGATCAGATAAAGAAAGAATTTCCTATCAAAATACCTTTGAAATAACTACTTTGAGAGTTTGATACCTTTGAAAGAAGAATATCCTATCAAAATACCTTTGAAACGTTTAAGGCTAGACAAAGAAAGAATTTCCTATCAAAATACCTCTGAAACGTTTGAGGCTAGACAAAGAAATAATTTCCTATCAAAATACCTTTGAAAGTTTGATACCTTTGAAAGAATATTTTCCTATCAAAATACCTTCGAAACATTTGAGGCTAGACAAAGAAATAATTTCCTATAAAAATACCTTTGAAAGAACTACTATGAAACGTTTGAAGCTAGATAAAGAAAGAATTTCCTATCAAAATTCAAAGGTTAATTCAAAATACCTTTGAAAGAATGAAAAAGAAAGAATTTCCTATCAAAATACCTTTGAAAGAACTACTCTGAAACGTTTGAGGCTAGACAAAGAAATAATTTCCTATCAAAATTCAAAATACCTTTGAAAGAACGACAAATAAATAATTTCCTATCAAAACACCTTTGAAGGAACTACTCTGAAACATGTGAGGCTAGAAAGAAAGAATTTCCTATCAAAATTCAGAATACCTTTGAAAGAACTACTCTGAGAGTTTGATACCTTTGAAAGAACTACTCTCTGAAATGATTGAGGCTAGACAAATAAAGAACTTCCTATCAAAATTCAAAATACCTTTGAAAGAACTACTATGAGAGAAGTGGGGATAGTGGGCATTCCATCCTTATTCCTCTCTCAGGCTTGAAAAAAAGGTGAGGAGAGTTTGATACTTTGTAAAAGGTACTATGAGAGAAGTGGGGATAGTGGGCATTCCATCCTTATTCCTCTTTCAGGCTTGAAAAAAAGGTGAGGCTACAACATTTAGGCTATTCTAAATGCTCTCTTGAAAAAAAGGTGACGCTACACTATTTAGGCTACTCTTGAATGCTCTTGAAAAAAAAGGTGAGGAGAGTTTGATACTTTGTAAAAAGTACTATGAAAGAAGTGGGGATAGTGGGAATTCCATCCTTATTCCTCTTTCAGGCTTGAAAAAAAGGTGAGGCTACAACATTTAGGGTACTCTAAATGCTCTCTTGAAAAAAAGGTGAGGCTACACCATCTAGGCTATCTAAATTCTCTCTTGAAAAAAAGGTGAGGCTACACCATCTAGGCTACTCTTGAATGCTCTTGAAAAAAAGGTGAGGCTATACCATTTAGGCTAAAAAAAGGTGAGGCTACACCACTTAGGCTACTCTAAATGCTCTCTTGAGAAAAAGGTGAGGCTACACCATTTAGGCTACTCTTGAATGCTCTTGAAAAAAAGGTGAGGCTACACCATTTATGTTACTTTGAATGCTCTCTTGAAAAAAAAAAGAGGTGAGGCTACACCTATAATATCCCCCAGTAGAGCCCAATTGTAATTATGATTTGTAAACATATTGGATAGGCTGGTGAGCCGAGTTATAATAAGATATGAGGCTTATGTGATGATTAGTCTAGGAGTCTATGATGCTAAGGCCAAGAGCCTGTTTTGTATATGTAATTATGAAAAATCATTAATAAAAAAATATAAACACTGCTGCGTGTAGACCGACCACGAAGAAGAGTTATGGGGGACTAAGCTCCACTAGGTAGGGTAAGGAAGGGGGGGCTAAGTATTTGGACCTAGGGGCTAAGCTAGGGGGATTACCTCTAGAGGAATAATATTTTAATATTATTTCTTGAAGACTAAGGTGAACATTATATATTTTGTTATCCTAAGTTCATGGAAAGTGGGACATAAGCTAAATGGAGCGCATGCAGTTCCAAGAAGACAAGTGTCGACTTGGGCCCATGCAGTTAAAAGATGAAGCGTTAGCTGTGTTGGGGGGTTCGTTGGTCATTCTACCATCATCCGCTTGAGTTCGTCCTGCCATTCTCCCATCCTCCGTCTGAACTCGAGACCTACGTCGTTTGACCTCTGCATACCCTCACGCATCTCTGAAACCAGAAATGGGGAAGCCATCTTGTGCTGCTTCTTGTGAAGCCTGACACAATTATAGTCGCTTGAGCCATGTTGTGACTTAGCGTCTGGATGTTTCCATTTTGGGTGTCCATAACCGATTCCTGTGAATTTCGTCACCCGAATATTAGCTGAATATTGTTGCAGTATACACCCATTTTTCCATGTTGTTGTTGTTGTTGTTGTCACCTATACCCAACTGTAGCTAAGTCGAAGACTGGTTGAGGAGCCAGGTTGTCAGGCCTGTGAGCAACTCTCCCATGTGAGAGAGTCTACTGGGAAGTGAGTTCTCCTGGAAGGGAGTCCCGTAGCAGCCACAATACTCTGAGACTTCTAGTCCAGCCTGTTGCTGAAGCCCAAGGTAAGGGAGGTGTACTAGCTAATGGACTTCTATTAGTGAAGGTGTATCCTCCTGGGGTGGAGCAGACGTGTAGGGAATGAGGGTCTGTGTGTTGTGGGAATAAGTGGCCCCTGGGATAAAATATCCTTCCTGTTGCTTTGTGCAACTTCCTTTTTGTCCTTGCCAAGCCTAGAATTCCCTTGCTCGGTGGAGTTTAGTCCCAGCTCGGGGGTGACCTACTGTTGAGAGTGATGAACAACGCGGTCTAAGGCTAGGAGGTTCGTGGAAGGTCTGCACGGAGTTGGTGGATTTACTCTAGCTAAAAGATAAGTATCATTGCTGAGCTTAAATTATGTATTTTATGCATGTTTTGTGATGCTTGAATGTTATCATGTATTCCGTTGCGTGTGGATTTACTGTTAATCTTGTTTGAATATGAAATGATAATAGTAATTCTGTGTTATCGTGATTAAGTGTTTTAAATTCATTAAAATGCATATATATCATATAAGTGTATATTCTGCATGGTAGCATTACCCGGTCTCTGGAGGGTCAGGGATGTTACAACACCATTTAGGCTACTCTTGAAAAAAAAAAAAAGTAAGGCTACATCATTTAGGCTTGAAAAAAAGGTGAGTCTACACCATTTAGGCTACTCTAAATTCTCTCTTGAAAAATAATGCTATCTTGAAAAGCTCTCTTGAAAAGAAGGTGAGGCTACACCATTTAGGCTACTCTTGAATGGTCTTGAAAAAGAAGTGAGGCTACACCATTTAGGCTACTCTGAATGCTCTCTTGAAAAAAAGGTGAATGCTCTTGAAAAAAAGGCGAGGCTACACCATTTAGGCTACTCTTGGAAAAAAAAGGTGAGGCTACACCATTTAGGCTACTCTTAAATCTTAAATGCTTTTGAAAAAAAAGGTGAGGCTACACCATTGAGGCTACACCCTTTAGGCTACTCTGAATGCTCTCTTGAAAAACATTGAGGCTGCACCCTTTAAGCTACTCTGAATGCTCTCTTGAAAAAAAGTGAATAAAAAAGGTGAGGCTACACCATTTAGGCTACTCTTGAAAAAAAAGGTGAGACTACATCATTTAGGCAACTCTAAATGCTCTACTTAGTCCTTCTGTATGCTTAGTTATAGAAGGAAGAGAAGTGGGGATAGTGCTTCTATATGCTCTTCTTAGTCCTATATGCTTAGTCTTCTTAGTTCTTTTGAATGCTTAGTTATAGTGCTTAGTCCTTTTGAATGCTCTACTTAGTCCTTCTATATGCTTAGTTATAGAAGGAAGAGAAGTGGGGATAGTGCTTCTATATGCTCTTCTTAGTCCTATATGCTTAGTCTTCTTAGTCCTTCGATATGCGTGTTAGTCCTTCTATATGCACTTCTTAGTCCTTATATTATATATGCTTAGTTATAAAAGGAAGAAAAGTGGGAATAGTGCTTCTATATGCTCTTCTTAGTCCTTCTATATGCTTAGTTATATGCTTAGTTATAGACGGAATTTAGTCCTTCTATATGCTTAGTTATAGAAGGAAGAGAAGTGGGGATAGTGGGCATTCCATCCTTATCCCTCTTTCAAGGTTAAAAAAAGGTGAAGCTTCTATATGCAGGTGAAGCTTCTATATGCTTAGTTATAGGGGGATAGTGGGCATTCAATCCTTATCCCTCTTTCAAGGTTAAAAAAAGGTGAAGCTACACCATTAAGGCTATACTCCGAGTGCTTTTCTTAGCCTTTCAATAGCTATTGAGGCTACTCCGAGTGCTTTTCTTAGTTTTTCTATAACTAAGAGGAAGAGGAGTGCTTTCCTTAGTCCTTCTATAACTAGGAGGAAGAGTACTCATTTTCTTAGTCCTTCTATAACTAGGAGGAGGAGTGCTTTGCTTAGTCCTTCTATAACTAGGAGGAAGGAAGAGTACTATTGAGGCTACTCCGAGTGCTTTTCTTAGTCCTTCTATAACTAGGAGGAAGAGGAGTGCTTTGCTTAGTCCTTCTATAACTAGGAGGAAGAGTTCTTTGCTGAGTACTTCGAAGAGTGCTACTCCGAGTGCTTTTCTTAGTTCTTCTATAACTAGGAGGAAGAGGAGTGCTTTGCTTAGTCCTTCTATAACTAAGAGGAAGAGTGCTTTGCTGAGTCCTTCGAAGAGTGCTTTTATTAGTCCTTCGATAAGAAAGGAGGAAGACTACTTCGCTTAGTCCTTCGAGGAAGAGTGCTTTGCTGAGTCCTTCGAAGAGTGATTTTATTAGTCCTTCGATAAGAAAGGAGGAAGACTACTTCGCTTAGTCCTTCGATAACTAGGAGGAAGAGTGCTTTGCTTAGTCTTCTTAGTTACTTCTATAACTAGGAGGAAGAAGAGTGCTTTGCTTAGCCTTCTACAACTAAGATTTGCTTAGAACTAGGATTTGCTTAGTCCTTCTATAACGAGGAGGAAGAGTGCTTTGCTTAGTCTTCTATAAGGAGGAGGAAGAGTGCTTTGCTTAGTCTTCTATAACTAGGATTTGCTTAGTCCTCCTAGGATTTACTTAGAACTAGGATTTGCTTAGTCCTTCTATAACTAGGATGAAGAGTGCTTTTCTTAGTTTTCTAAGACTAGGATTTGGAGGAAGAGTGCTTTTCTTAGTCGGAGGAAGAGTGCTTTGCTTAGTCTTCTATAACTAGGATTTGCTTAGTCCTCCTAGGATTTGCTTAGAACTTCTATAACTAGGATGAAGAGTGCTTTTCTTAGTTTTCTAAGACTAGGATTTGGAGGAAGAGTGCTTTTCTTAGTCTTCTAAGACTAGTATTTGCTTAGTCCTTCTATTAGAAGGAAGAGTGCTTTTCTTAGTCTTCTATGACTAGGATTTGCTTAGTCCTTCTATAACTAGGAGAAAGAGTGCTCCTTCTATAACTAGGAGAAAGAGTGCTTTTCTTAGTCTTCTATAACTAGGATAACTAGGAGGGAGGAACAATGCTAACTAGGAGGGAGGAAGAGTGCTTTGCTTAGTCTTCTATAACTAGGAGGGAAGAAGAGTGCTAACGAGGAGGGAGGAAGAGTGCTTCTTTGTTGAGGAAGAGTGCTTTGCTTAGTCTTCTATAACTAGGAGGGATATGAGGGAGGAAGAGTGCTTCTTTGTTGAGGAAGAGTGCTTTGCTTAGTCTTCTATAACTAGAAGGGATATGAGGGAGGAAGAGTGCTTCTTTGTTGAGGAAGAGTGCTTTGCTTAGTCTTCTATAACTAGGAGGGATATGACTAGGATTTGCTTAGTCCTTCTATAACTAGGAGAAAGAGTGCTCCTTCTATAACAAGAGTGCTCCTTCTATGACTAGGAGAAAGAGTGCTTTGCTTAGTCTTCGTGCTCCTTCTATGACTAGGAGAAAGAGTGCTTTGCTTAGTCTTCTATAAGAAGGATAACTAGGAGGGAGGAACAATGCTAACTAGGAGGGAGGAAGAGTGCTTTGTTGAGGAAGAGTGCTTTGCTTAGTCTTCTATAACTAGGAGGAAGAGGAAGAGGGGAGGAAGAGTGCTTTGCTTAGTCTTCTATAACTAAGAGGGAGAGAAGTGGGAGGAAGAGTGCTTTGATTAGTCTTCTATAACTAGGAGGAAGAGGAAGAGGAAGAGTACTTTGCTTAGTCTTCTATAACTAGGAGGAAGAGAAGTGAGAGGAAGAGTGCTTTGCTTAGAGAAGTGGGAGGAAGAGTGCTTTGCTTAGTCTTCTCTAACTAGGAGGGAGATAAGTGGGAGGAAGAGTGCTTTTCTTAGTTATATAACTAGGAGGGAGATAAGTGGGAGGAAGAGTGCTTTTCTTAGTCTTCTATAACTAGGAGGAAGAGTGCTTAACTAGGAGGAAGAGTGCTTTGCTTAGGAGGAAGAGTGCTTAACTAGGAGGAAGAGTGCTTTGCTTAGTCTTCTATAACTAGGAGACTAGGAGGGAGATAAGTGGGAGGTATAACTAGGAGGAAGAGTGCTTTGCTTAGTCTTCTATAACTAGGAGGGAGGTAAGTGGGAGGAAGAGTGCTTTTCTTAGTCTTCTATAACTAGGAGGAAAAGTGCTTTGCTTAGTCTTCTATAACTAGGAGGAAGAGAAGTGGGAGGAAGAGTGCTTTGGTTAGTCTCTATAAGTAGGAGGTAGGAGAAAGAGAAGTGCGAGGAAGAGTGTTTTTCTTACTCTTCTATAAGTAGGAGGAAGAGAAGTGGGGATAGTGGGCATCCCATCCTTATTCCTCTTTGAGGATTGAAGAAAGCTGAAGCCACACCATTCTTTGAGGCTTGAAGAAAGGTGAAACTACACCATTGATTACCATTGCAAAAGAAACCACACTTAAACAACCCATAACTCACAAACTTAAGCAAACCACACTTAAACAACCCATAACTCACAAACTTAAACAACCCAGAACCCAAAACCAAACTTAAACAACCCATAACCGATGGGTTATGGAAACCCAACTGTAACCGAATCTGTCAAAGGCCAAGGCTAAATCCCAACTGTAACCGAATCTGTGTCAAAGGCCAAGGCTAAATCCCAACTGTAACCGAATCTGTGTCAAAGGCCAAAGATAAATCCCAACTGGTACCGAATCTGTGTCAAAGGCCAAATCTAAAAGCCAACTGTAACCGAATATGTCCAAGGCTTTTGAGAGATCCACTTTGAGAGATCCGCTTTGACTGGATCATGGCCTTCGGATTTTTGGTTTTAATCGAGCCTGGTGGATTTACCGGCCTTCCAAGAAGCCAAATTGCTCAGGTGAAATTTGTCATTATATATTATTTTGCATTCTGTATTTAAAATTTTATATTCTGACATTATATATTTGAAAATATTTTTTTTTATATTCTGACATTATATATTTGAAAATTTATATTCTGACATAATATAATTGAAAATAATTTTTTTTACATTCTGACATAATATATTTGAAATTTTATATTCTGATATAATATATTTGAAAAGAAAAAAGATTTTATATTCTGATATAATATATTTGAAAAGAAAAAAGGGAAAAGTAAAGAAAAAGAAAGGAAAAAAGAGGAAAATAATTTAAAACATAATATATTTGAAAATAATTTTTTTTACATTCTGACATAATATATTTGAAATTTTATATTCTGATATAATATATTTGAAAAGAAAAAAGATTTTATATTCTGATATAATATATTTGAAAAGAAAAAAGGGAAAAGTAAAGAAAAAGAAAGGAAAATAATTTAAAAAAGAGCAGAGTAAAATACAATGTTCTGGAATATTCCCATATTAACTCTCAATGTACGTTGAGAATTTTTCCACATTGACTTTCCCAATGTATTTGTTTTGCATCCTATATTTGAAAAGAAAGAAACAAAGCACAATGCAATATTATATTTTTAATTATAAATAAAAAAATAAACATCGAATATAAAATTTTCGTTATACATTTTTTTTTTTTAAATTTTATTATATAATTTTTTAAATTATAATAAGCATACACAAACAATAAAATGTGAAGTCTCTCAATGTACATGAAATTTTTCCATATTGATTTTCCCAATGTACATCTTTGTGTTTTCCATATTGACTTTCGTATTTATATTCGAAAAGATAGGCCAAGCACAAGGCAATATAACATTTTAATTATAAATAAAAAATAAACATCCAATATAACATTTTCAATTATAAATAAAAATAATTACGAAGAATAACATTTTTCAATTATGAATAAACATACACAAAAAAACATGAATAACAGGATATCGTAGTGTTAACCTTAAGGTTTACTTCTGCAATGAATTGTACTAGATGTTTGGATCAACTGTTTTTCTTGATTTCTTAAGCTCCGTTTTGATGAACTATCAAACGAAATCACACTGCCAGTGCCCACCCCTACCCATGAAGGCTTGAGGATGTCTATGAGTCTTTGGTGGTAAAGACAGGTAGTTTCTTTTCAGATCTGTTCACATAGATAATCGATGCTCAGCTTGACTGTCAAATCTACTCCTATACAAAATTGAATTGATGGGAGAACACAACAAAAAGTTTTATGAATAGTCATAAACACCAGTCATTAATATTATGAAGAACATAAAATATTAATTGGTACCTTAGGATCATAATTATATGGGACTATATTGACAAAATTCAATACAGTAACCTAATTTAGATCCACAACTAAGCTGAGAAATTAGTGTTAATTTAAGAGATAAGGTTGATGATGACAACGCCAATCCACAAGCAAAAATGTTTGGAATAATAAACATTCCAGTATTAAAAATTTTGCACTTGTTCTATAAACTTTTGTTCTGATTTTGCAAAAGAGGTAAAATTAATTGAAAAAAAACGAATTTATATGAACAATATTCTTTTAAAATGTTAGATATCCATGGACGATTATCAGATTCAGGAAAAAAGTATTTGCTCTCCAACGTCACATTTCATTTCAGAGATGACTGGCTGATTTCTGATAGAAATGGGTATGCATCTGGCAAAACAGCCCACCCAATCGCTGTGGCCGGTCATTTTGTCGATTCGGCAACAAAGCTTCCCATGCGGATCATTACTCCATCAATGTCTCTGACATATCCCACCTTCTGACCCCATTCTTTATCTTCAGGGGCTGATACAGCCGTCGCTCCTGCCTTCACGGCATGCTGTAATATAATATTTATGGCATATACAGCACAAACCAAATCAGCCATTATCATAATTACACACAGGAGCAGAAGGGAGATAAATGCAATCCATTCCATATCAATCTAATAGGTATTTATTGAATGGATGCAGCTGCAAGAATTATTACAGACCTTAAAAGCGGCATCGACATCACGATAGGTGAAGCAGAGCTCAACGTTGTGCCTGGGCTGGTCCTGTGCAGCAATCTGCACTCCACCAGTTATGTCCGTCTCGTGCTGTTCTACAGGCGTTAACGCAATCGTCGTTGATCCGCTTTCCAGCTCCCCCCACCTGCACCGCCACCATTATAATTCAAGTTCACTTAGTTCATTCATTCACAACGACATCGACGCTTCATAATTGTAACATTTTTTCATACCTGCGGCTATGATCCAGACGGCGAATATTGAAGCCAAACGCCTTGGAATAGAATTCAGCAGATTTGCTCACGTCCTTCACGTACACCACTGTATAGGCAAAGTGGGGATTCAGATCTGCAGCAACACCAGCCATTGATCCAACTCGAATATTAAACCCTCCTCCTCCTGCTAATGCTATCTCTGGTTTTAGGCACAAAACAAACTATCTCAGAAACGGGGATTGGGATTGTTTAAACTCTGTGCTGCTGCTGCTTCCTTTGGTTCTAAGGGTGGTGCTTACATGTGGCTTCATGCATGCCTTGCTCGTCTGCCACGTCGCTGTCGCGTCATATACATATCTACTTCAAATATATTGTAGTGCGTGATGGTATGATTCGTAGGTATCGAAGCATCGTTATACCCTTCATCTTTATTCTTTTTCGAATTATACCTAATTGCTAAGGATCTATCATGGATTCTTTTCTAAAGGGACTAATTTATTTTTAACTAGTAATAATAATTATCTAACTTAAATATAAT
>ML780288.1:319956-355844 GCA_009831015.1 Picea engelmannii | reverse complement strand
TATATATATGTTTATTTTCACGATGCAACCTTCTCATACATTTATAATATATATAGGGAATGTTACGCTTAAGCTATATATATATATATGTTTATTTTCAAGATGCAACCTTGGCATACATTTATGATATATAAAGGTAATGTTATGCTTTTGTTGTGCGCTTGTATTAGAAATCATTTTCATAAAAAAGCTACATGAGAATATGTGATACTTTAGTTTTAATTGTTAAATTATAATTTATTAAATCATGTATTATTTGCAAATGACTAGGTTTGTGTAATTGGAGTCAAGGTGAGTACTTTGAGTTGTAATCACCTATATTGTAAAATATATTGTAAATATTCATAGTGTAGAGTTTAAAGCCAAGGTTTGATTAGTAAATGTTCGTGAGTTTAAGTAGTGGGTTAGGGTTATGTAGTGGATACCATGTTTTTAAGGATCACCATGTGGAAATTATCATGGTGTGGTTACGATATGTAAAAGCAGTATATAAAAGGAAATATAATATAATATCCACTAAAAAAAATTGTTTGAGAAATAATACTATGAGTATGATACCACAAGAAGGGAAGACAAAATGAGGTGCATGAGTGAATTGACCTTGACACTTGTCCTTTTGGGGGAGTACTACCATTTTTTCCATGGTTCCTTAAAATATCTTACATCAATTTTTGACTTGAGTGTATTAAGTACAAATTGTGACATTCTTGGGAAATGAGTAGGTCTCGTTACTCTCCAGCTTAGGGGTAACTAAGGAGATGATGTCTCGAGGATTGTAGGTAGCAGAGATGGAGTGTTGAGAGCCAAATTGACCAACAAATCCCACATTGAGTGGATAGGGCCCCTCCTCTCCACCACACATCACCACTCGTCATCAACAACATAGTAGTGTTTGCCACACTAGCTTAGTCCACAAAAGAATATAGGTCTTGCTTCATGAAGTAACAAGTCCAGTCTCATGGCAATTGTCACTTTAATATTTGAATCATTTGAGCAAGTTGCAAAGGGTCATGTCTTGTTTATGGAATGTTTGCTTGGAAATTGTATCTTTTTCCTTATTTCACCTTGGTGGTTGACATGGTATCCTAGTAATTTGGTCACCCCCAAGAAAAGGGATGCTACTAGGGGTCTCCTTGAAGGGTCCTTGTATCCTTGCCACTCATACTTACCACTTTCTATACTTCTTCCCCTCTGTTTCCTCACCTTTTGGGTTTTTGGGTTCATTGACCCCAAGAAGGGCTTGTACCTCATTTCATGGGAAGAAGGGGCTAAAGGCCCAGAGGTGTTGCAACTATCACTATAAAAGTCAAAAGTTGCATTCTATCCTTCTAGATGCTCACCCTAAGGTCCCAAGAGCCATGAAACACTTCTTTATAAAAAATAAAGGACCTTTAAAAAAATAAAAATAAAAGTTGTCCCGCTTGATTGGCGGATGCATTGCAATGTTCTTTAATTTCTAGTGCACATAACACTCAATGTGTTCTAACATCAAGTGGAATTGCAATGCTCTTTTATTTCCATTGCACATAGCACTCAATGCTCGGACCATAAAAAAGAAAGGAAAATAAAGGGATTGGAAAAATGTTGCATTGCAAACGAAGGGATGCAAAACACCCTCCACAAAGGCACCCATAGATAAAACAATATGAACCTTTCATATGTCAATAACCCCATACCCAAGAGTGCTTCCCCAATCCACTTCATACTCATTACATGATCTAGAAAGGGTCTTCTTGGGAAACATTCCTTGACTTGGGGATTGGCCTACCCAATAGGGCACTATGACACCCCTTCCATACCTTAAGGTCTTTGAGCATTTGTTTAATTTGAAAAGGGGGGACTTAATGCACTAGTTTGGGTGGTTCTTTTATTAAATGTGGCTTAGTTGGCATGATTCATATGACTTGTGGACCCTTGGAGGGTGTATTTGCTTGTCTTTGCATCACCTTGCCCGATGAAAGTCATTCATGAAGGGACTAAGCCACTTGGACCTTCATAGGGGCATGAAATCACATTGGATAGATGTTACACCCCACACATTGTAGGCCTAAGATGATGAGCATTGCACCTTGGATGATGTCCCTAGCACATGAAGGTGGCCCATAAGAATGAAGAAGGGATGACATCACCCTCTAATGCCCAAACATCCCTCTATTGAAGCATGCCATCAGACATTTAGGAGGATGTTTGGCATGATTAATGCACTTGGTGGTGCTATGGGATTATAACCCCACTCTTTTTCTTTATTTGGGGATGACATGACATCTTAGGAGCATGACGTCCTAGCCTTTGAAGGCTTACCTTCACACATTTCACCTTGGAGAAGAGTCTTATGGGCTCGCATGCCATTATTTTGTCATTTTTTTTTATCATTTTGTAGCTTATGTGGGGAAAAAGAACACATCATTTAGTTGGTTAAGCATTATGACTTTGGTTTGACCTTAAATTATGGATTTAATTGTAAATGTGGACAAACATGACTTGGGTTTTCCATTATAAATAGAGGCAAGTCATTTTTCATTTGGATAGAAATCATCACTAATGAAAGATACTCTTTGGACTACAATTTTCATCCTCTTGGATAATTATCTATGTCTCTTATTCTTGTGCTAAGTGTGGTGCAATTTTCTCTTCGAGGAATTATACTAGTGTGAAATTTTTTTGGAAGCTTGTGGTGAAGTCTTGTGGGGTATTTGTTGGTTGAGTAAGGTTTTTTCTTCATCATTTTCTTTCCTAATAACTAAATTTTATGCAATCATATGTTAATTTGCTTGATTTTGTTGGAAAAACCATAGGAGGAGTAAGAGTGTTTACAACCTCCATAGCTCACAATACTTTTTCACCTAGCTAAGAGCACTCAAGCAATGTTTCAATAAGTAGGAGTGTCTGCACCCTTGAAGCAAATTTTGACTAGGGTTTGATTTCTAAGGAGTAAGAAGGTTTACACCCCTAGAAACCCTAAACCCTAGTTTAGCCTTGATTGGTGAGCTAATCAATTTAGAAGAAAGACATGTTTTGAGTGCTATGAGGGTTTATCCCTAACTTCTCTCCACTTTTTCTATTTTGTTTAACTCTTTCTTTAAGAAAGTGACTCCATAACCCATTAAAGGCACTAATCTTCATTGATGTAGTAAATTGACAAAGCTTCATATAAATCTTTCTATCTCTTTCTCTCTTACTTCGTGATAAGAGAAAGTGATTGGTAATTAAATGGTTGATATATTTTGACTTTAACTTGTTGTCATTATAAATTGTTAGCTACAACCATCAAAACTACTACTTTTACTACCATCTCTTACTTTTCTCACAATCTAACCATGGAAATCATTATTTAGGTATTGAATATTAAAGTACTCATTAAGAGCATCAATTTGAGTTGTTTGTTTGTTGATTTCTGTGGTTAAATATTGTTTTCTGTTACAATTTACTTATTGTTGATAACACTTATTTAGCAACCAATCTAACTGTTAAAACTAATGATTAAAGCCTTGATCATTATTTATTAGTTTCTAGCTTTCATTCCATTTATTTGCAACTTTGATAGTGTTTTCACATAGTTGTTACAACTTTATCATTGTTGATATAAAATCATTCTTTGCTACGTTTTTAGGACAACAAGCATAGCTTGCTAAGTCCTTAGTGTTTAGTTTCTTATTATGCTATATTTGGCTTTGGTTTTCTGTCCTAACGTGTGTTTTGCAGGTGCTCTTCACAACGTCATCATCTCTTTCCCAAGACTTGTGGAGTCCACATTTTGACACCTGGGAGGCTACCTAAGGACCTCATTTTGACCACCTTTTCCTATAATATTCTTCCCTATTTCCATATCTAAACCCATTGTTGGGCTCCAATTTTGTCATATTTTCCGCCATAAAAATACACTCATCATTACACCTTATCTCCAAATTTCGTCAATAATATATCCCCGATCACACTATAAACCTCCATTATCTCATGTTATTCATCCTATGTGGTTAATACATAATTTTCCATATTTTTAGTGATTAAAAGGATGATTATACAATAGTTTTGTTGATGATGGTTTAATCATATGTTTCTATGTCTAAACAATATTTTCCTTCACTATTCCCGCACTGGAAGTCATCCGGTACCTGCACTGGAGGTCATCTAGTACTCACACTCCAAGTCATCTGGTACCAGAAGGTTCTAGAGTCATTCGATGCCTGCACAGTCATACGGTACTCACACTCCATGTCATCCGGTACTCACACTCCATGTCATTTGGTACTCGCAATTCAACTCATGTGATACTAGAATGTTCCAGAAACCATCTAGTACCAGAATGTTCTAGGTCATCCGGTACTAGCATCAACGACCATCCGGTACTAGACTATAGTCGAAAATTTGGAATGCTTCTAGAGGAAAATCAGGGACATGGGTTTTGTCGAGAACAGCGTCAACATGCCAACACATGTTTAATAATTCACCCATATCACATGTGTGGACCTCTAGCTTAGGGGGAATGATTTTGCAAAAAATAGTAAAAATCTCAAACTGCCAACTTGCACCTCGATTTTCGTGCAGATGGTATCATATATAGAAATTCTACGATATGGGTTTTGTTTATAATGTGGAAAATTAAGTACGCGGTCACTTTTTCAAAATTTGAACTGTTCTGGAAGATATGGGTGGATCTCTAACTCGAATCTGCCCAAATTGGTGAAAAAACCCAGATTTGGGGATTTGCTCCAAAAATTGGAAAATTTGTTTCTAAGTTTAGGGATTTGGTTCTATCCTCTTCCTTTTGGTTTATTATGTATAAATATGTATCCTATCCATTGAGAAGGGGATCCTTAATGTGATTATGCTTAGTAGAAGTCTCTAGTAATTGGAACATTGGTTCAAATAAGATTTTTATGCAATGTCGTTTTGAAGCGTTTCCATAATCATTTGTAGTTGATTTCTTCTTCAAGAAGCATGTAACCAATTGGATAGGGCCCCTCAATTTGGTATACATCGTTTCTTTGTTCTGTAATTTTATTTCTGGAATTGTATATGTGTTTTATTTCCTTGGTTTGGTGTAGCAACGAGTAGTTTTTTGTGTGTTTCTTATCATTTCTTGCTCTAAGAACAACAATCCTGTAATTAAATGTTATTTACCTTACCTCTATATTAATTACTCTGTTATTTGACTGTTTTTAATCTTGTGTGTGTTCTTGATTTACTTCTACATGAAGCCATGACCAACATTTTAGAGTTATAATTGCTAATCATCTTCAGCTTGAATATATATGCGATCTTGTGTTCTTGAATACAAATATAACTTCCATAACTATCAACTGTGGTTTAAATCATTTCCAAGATGCATATCAAATATTTTAACATGGTTATTAATTATAAAAATTATAGTATTGTTCATGACCAATACGACTTTCATGTGTGCACTTCATTCTTACATTTGCACTTCATTCCTTCACATACTATTTTCTGCTCAAAAGATTAATTGATCTTGAATTCACACATACAATATTTTAAAGAACATAAGCAAGTAAGCTCATATTCCAAGCATTCGTTGTCTTTTATCCCATCATTGTTCCTATGTATCAGGTGTACTCATTTGAAGGGTAATTTTTGAGGTTGAATTTTTAATTAAATGAGTTGTTTTAGATTGTTTTGGTTTCCTTTGCATTGTTTTTAACATTTTATCACTTTTGTTGTTTCCTTTGCTATGTGTGATTTGGTAGGCCTTAGGGTAGGTGTTTTCTATTTATCGCACCCATATTTCAATTATGTACTATGTTCCTATAGATGTTTTGTTGTGCATGTTAATTCAACTTCATGTTCCAGTACCTATGTACAGTTCGAATTGATATAGTGTAAACAAAGTGTCGAATGCATGTATGGATAATTAAATCACTGTATGTATGATGAGTGGTTTTCTTTGTGTGTTTTAGGTTCAGTTCTTACATTCACATTTCATTTCATTTGCATGGTTTGAATTTATATTCCATTTTCCATTTGTTTGATTGTTTTTCCTTTAGTTAGTTTTCTTTAATTTGATTTTCTCATAGCTTAGCTAACCACTACAGGATTCCATTGAAGGACATAAAACTTAAGTAAGATACTCACGATTAATCACATGAACATCACCATGAGTGCATGAAATACTATGATCTAAGCCTTTATAACACTAAGTTATTCCAGTGTCCTAGTGATGAATCCTTAGTGTTTATCTCCTGCAATTTACATATAAATTCTCCAGTGTGGGTTTGAAGATTGTTTTGTCAGCTTTAGATTAGGCTAGACTAGGCTCCAATCCTGCATTTCCTGTTCTTGCACCTCGAAGCTTACGAGCCTCCATTGATAATTTAATGTGGGAATTAATAGTGCATATATTTAGCCCCACATTTTTGGCTTCGTTTTCGGGGAGATGCTATAAGGATTAGAGCATAGGTAGGTTTCTTTTATTTCTCCAAATCCTTGACTATTCTTTTCATGCAAGTGTGGTGTGCTTTTAAGGATGATCTAAGGGTGGAGAGAAGAAGGTAATATGTGAGGGAAGAGCCCACGCATCCACTTTAGTGGGGTTTCTCCAAAGGTAGGTTGTCCTCTTCCTTTTAGTAGTTAGAATTTGTGTTTTATTAGCATTAGCCATTTTTTTTTATATATGAGAAGAGAAGATAACTTGTGTGAATAAATAGCTTGGTGACAACGGGGTCCTAGTAGCATGGTGGAACTTCGAGTATATAATTGGTTTTCTTACATTTTATTTTGGTTTGCTTCTCTTTATTTCTTTAGGATTTTTAAAAAACGTTTTTGGACAATGTAAGAACCCCCCCTCTACACTAATCCATGTGTGAAACATGACCCATCAACCAACAATAAGGAATCAAATATGATCTAGAGTTTTGAATAAATATCTCCATCCTAGCAGCAACTGCGATCTCAATCTCTGCCTCACAGAAAGAACAAATATTGAAAGTAGTCAAGAACCTTTCTGCCTCTCTAGAAGTGATAGAAAAACAAGATTTCCATGAGTTACATCCACAAAAAGATCTAGAAGCCTCCTTTGATTACTCTTTCCAACCTGTAGAGGAGACTGAAGAATCATTCAATGGAGAGAAACTATTAGAACTTGAGATCGAGGAGTTCATGACATGTATATCATCAGATCCAGTATGCATCCAAGAGACAAACCATCTGAAAGAATATGATCTGTGTGGAATGATAGAGGGAGATATGCAAAGTGGTATAAATGAGTTAGTAAACCAAGAATATCAAGATTACATTGAACATTGGTTCCAGAAGACAACCACATTGAGCCACCACTATCTTCTTCAACAACTTTTCACATCATCATGAAAGCAACTAGTTCTTCAAATTCTGGTATACATTAAAGCTTATCTTTCAAACCTGAGTGTTAGCACCACAATTTTTATTTCCATTTAGAGTCATTTTTAGTCGAGTTATGGCCCATGTGTCAAGACGTGTGAAGTCAGGTATGTAACAGTGGAGGGGTTGAAGTCAGCAAGTGTCCGGTTGGCCCTTGGAAACGGGAAGGGATGTCAGAGTCGAAACATGCATGAATTGTACAAGTATGTTGTCCCCAGAGAATAAGGTCTTGTTAAAAAGTAGTCTCTACGTGCCCTAGGTCGAGTCAAGTAGTTAATGGAAGTCACATCGGTCAGTGAAGAAGTTATTATCAGCTCATTATGAAGGCCGAGGAAATGAAAAATCACAGCGTTTGTATTGTGTATGCCCTGTAGCTCTCACCGCTAGTACTTTACACGTGGGGATGTGCCATGGAAAATATGCAATTCTATATGAAACATCCAGTCACCATGAATTCACTGTTCTTTGGCACGATTCCTCCCTCTTCCCAATCTATTATAAATGTCATACGTTCGATGCCCATTTTATTCGTAAAACCAGGTCTATGCATTGTTTGCAATTTTTCTCGCAAGCTCAAGTTGATCAAATTCTCTACCTTGCGCATTTGCTAGATCCACCGCGCATTTGCCATGGCGACCTCCCAAAGAAGAAGAAAGGGCATGTGAAGTAGAAGAATTGCCAGGTTCGATCCCCAAAGCGAATGGGATTCATTCTCACTCACACTAGGCGTCCCGAAGGATCCAAAGGGAATTTTCCCTTTACCCGCGGAAACAATGATATCACACCGCACGAAAATCAGAGTGGAAGGATCTGAGCAGGAAGGAAGGACATAAGAAGCCCTATTTCCCCAACAATAGATTCCATGGAGAAGGGGCAGGGAAAAGAAAAATAAGGAAGCTGGGGAAACTCGAATCCCAGATGAGCCACGCACGAGATCGATTGCTGAAATATTACTTATGTGCGTTGTTCGGCTAGAACCTGTCGAAGGCATGATCCGAGGAAGTGGGAGGAGAACGAGGAGGATGGGTGCTACGATCACGAATGATAAAGAGCCATCTCATCAATTGAAGCAGGCGAAACTAGTTATCGCCGAACTTTACCAGGAAAACAGGGAGCTGAGACAACAACTAGCGACAAAGAACATTGAAGCGTCAAAAACACAAGGTCGTGAAGGGAACATGACATGGCTCAAAATACAACTCAAAGAGGCGCATGATACGATTGTACAGCTGCGCAAAGCACAAAGGCTATCAAAATAAAGGCATGCAAAGCATTCCAGAGAATGTGAAGCGGTCAAGGACGAAGCCCGCATAGCTCTCGCCAGTATGCAGAAGAAACAAGATTAACTAAGACCATTCTCGCATCGTCAAACAGAGAGAAAATCTTGACAGTTTTGAAGGAGGAATTTCCCTAAAATATTTTGTCGTTTTGATAAACAACCATGAGAGTCAACAACCACTTGCTGCGCACATTCCCCAACAATGAGCGCGCGACGGAGATAAAAGTCGTTACAGTAAATAGTAGGACTCTAACAGACACTTGTCCCTTAGATACTTGATTGAAGGAAAGCATTGACACCACACTCTCTCATGATGATGCCTGGTCGATAACCAAATACCCGTGGTGGAACACAATCATTCATGATGTAGCCAGATGTATTTGTTTTCTATTTTTGGAAAGGTGTCATGCGAAGAGCCCTTTAACGAAGAATAGTCGTTTTCCTAGTATTTAGAGATATTAGTCAGAAGAGCAGGGTAGCCCAAGTGATGCCCTTGCCTAGATATTTGATCTTTTTGATGTAAGTTGGGTTGGTTGGAAAAAAATTAGTATAGACAATGTCTATTGAATGTAATTTGAGTTCGAATGAAACTTAATGCAAAAGTCTTGTAGCTTGATGTAAAGATTATAATTGTAGCAGTTGGATGTATTGTTTTCCTTTCTGTGCGTATGTACTTCCTGTTCTCTTTATTCATATATTTTTCTGTCTATCTCAGAACGAAATTTCGAACCTGTGGATTTCCTCTAAAGTTAACTCCAAATTCATCCTCAATGGTGCTTCGAGTTGCTTCCTGTGTTTTTTGTCCGCCACACACAATGATTTTAAATTGAATATTGTTTCTCGCTTAGCCTTTATCCTCTTAAGTTCAGTCATCGAGTCATTTTTTCTATCATTTGCTTGAATTGAATCCATATACCGAGGTCCTACTATCTTACGCCAATGAAACCATAACTTATTATCTGATAGTGTTAAATCTAGCCACATCTTTAAAGCCATATCGCGTGATGAGATTGCGTCTCCCAAGAGAGCCCTCTCCAGATCCCAAAGGCTAGTTTCAGGTCTCAAAGTTGGTTGAAATAGTTACCTTCATCATTTGTTTATCAGCTGAATGGATTTATGGAGTGCTAACATTATGGCACCATTGTTGGGGATGAAATTGAACAAATTTTCCTTGGGAGAATGAATAAAGTTGTAGTTTTTTCCCCTGAGGGTAACAGAGGGAAAAAGATCTATACTGGCTGAAATATTTACCCTGGTGACTCCAGTCAAAAATACCAGTAGCACTAAGTAGCATGGTTCATGAACCATGGCTCCGAAGACAATCTATACTCGAGCTAATCCTAACCCAAACCCTACAGAGCCTGTGTATGACCTCGAGAAGATTCTGTGTAGGACTAGAGAGCAAGCACCAAACTTGTTATATTACCTGGAAAAAATCCTGTCCTTACCCAAAGAGGACGAACAAAACATTGACGACCTTGAGTTTGACGCATTATTTGAAGAAACCTTGTTCATGTCTAAGTCAGAAACCATCTTGGATGAGATAGTTTTCGACCAGAAGAGATTCCAAAACCTCATATCTAATAATATCCCTTGAATCCCCAACCCTCCTAGAGCCATGGCCACCAGGTTTGCCCCCCTCGTCCCGCAAACCCAACTACATGACTTGCCTCAGAATTATAGCCAGAGAATCAATCTCTATGATGCCGAAGGAAATGTTTCTGCCCAAAGGCACTTGCACTAGTTTAACGATTTCATCGACCTGGACGAGGTAGACTATGCAGACACGAAAATGAGGTTGTTTGCGTAGAGCCTCTCTAGGGAGGTGAGGAAATGGTTCAAATCCCTCCCGGCTGCAAGAATTCAAGACTTCGTCGCATTCGAGACGTCTTTCATAAATAGATGGGGAGACAAGAAGAACCCCTTGTAGCTGCTGACACAGTACAATAATATGAAGAAATAATTGGAGGAGACAATGCAGTAATTCTCAGCCCGTTTCTTGAAGGTTTACAACTTGATTCCTGAAAAATTCAAGCCACCCCACGGGGCTGCGCAGTTGCAATATGCTGACACCTTCGACAAAGATTTCACCCTGCTATTGAGAGAAAGAAGATCAACAAATCTAGATGTTATAATGAGCAATGCTATCGAAGTCGAAGTAAACATGATGACATTGGGGAAGATCAAACAAAGATTCAACAGAGGCGATAAGAAACCCCAGGGAGACACACAACCATCGATGTCTCGATCCTCAGACGACAATTTCGACCTGATGATGAAGACCATGGAGAAACTGATGGAGAGAATTTCCATGGGAAACAGACTTGCTTCCTGAGAATAGAATGACCCCCAGCTCAGAAATCAGAACCTTAGAAGGGGTTAGGTCCCTTAGATTAGACAGAGGGAGTAGAGAGATCAAGGCGACCAATAGATGAGACCTCCACTCCAAAACAACTACACAGATGAATACTTCGATCAAATGTTCAAATACCAAGTGTATTGTTGCGATGACAAGAACCCGCGCGTGTTTTTGACAAAGGGCGAACATGATTGGTACATGAGAAAAAATGATGGTTTTGTGTTGGAGACGGATGATGCATGGTTTGGGGAAACAAATGATGTGTTGTCTTGGGAAACAAAAGAGTTCAGAAAGGGTTATCAAAATTCTATCATGCAGTTTCAGAAGAAGTATAACCTTAGGAGTAAGGAAGCGTCTACCGAGCCTCAGCAGACAAATCCCATAAGGAAACCTCCGGTGGACACCCCTTCCACAAGCCGACCGAGGCTGGGCAACATGACTAAGGATTCAACTGAGAAGGCCAAGTCTAAGGAAGAGGTCCCAAGGAAAACTCCAGAAACAAGCTAATAAGAAGGTGGAAAAGAGGTAGAGAAAGTCTGTCCCCCTTTTAATTTTGAGCATGAAATGGATAAAATCAAAATCTCTGTCCCATTCAACGAAATTATCATAAAGGGTGAGTATCAGGAACAAATTAACAAAACGCTGAAGATGGGAGGGACCCCTGATACTTTGAATGTCCAAGATGACTACCCTGCTATCTTTTTTGGTCCGCGCATTGAAGAGACAAGTGATACTGAGGACGTCCCTCCATTCTATGTTAGTCTAAAGGTTCATGACATGACCCTACATAATGCCATGATGGATTCTGACACATCACACAACCTCATTCCAAAGGTGATCATGGATGAATTGGGTTTGCATATCACCATGCCCTACAAGGACATTTTCTCTTTTGATTTGAGGAAGGTCAAGTGCTTGGGTCTCATTAAGGACTTGGTCATGTCATTGGCCCAAATTCCTTCAAAGAACATGGTGATGGATGTGGCTATGGCGGACATACCCTCTAAGTTTGGCATGCTGCTGTCCAGATCATGGGCTTTGAAGTTAAAAGGGACCCTGCAAATGGACATGTCATATGCCACCATTCTTATCTTTAGCTAGGACAGACGATTGTACAGAGAAGTGCTGCTGAAATATATGGTAATGATCCGAAATCGGATTCAGCAGCCTGTCAGGGCATGAAAAATGCTAAAAAATGAAAGTGCTTGGAATCCGACGAAACCAACACCATTGCGTCCGGATCGTCTTCCTGATTCTGGTGGTATAACTTTTTTGTCAAACGGAGTCCGTATGGAGAAGATATCGTATTCTGTCCGCCGAGCCAAACTGGCAAAATTTTGGGTGTTGACTGTACTTGTCCGTACAGTCCGTACAGGACACATGTCAGTCCGTACATGACACGTGGTAGGTCCGTACACTAACACGTGGTAGATTCTGTACAGGACACGTGGTGGCTCCAGAGCGTGACACGTGTCAGGCTGATTTGGCATTTTCGACGCGCAGTTGGACCAATCCCGAAGTGACACGTGTCACCACTAAAAGGGTGACACGTGGCAGGGTGACGTCAGTAGCTGACGTGGTAGGTTTCCATGGCAGTGCTGACTGGGTGTACGACAAGTGACATGGCAAGGTACGGAAGCTGACGTGGCAAGGATGACGTGGCATACGGAAATGATGTGGCTCAGATGACGTGGACCAATCAGAAGCTGACACATGTCAAGGTTTGATTGGTGGTTATGGTGCCACGTGGCCCAATCACGGGCTGCCACATGGCACCCCGGGTTTAGCCAATGAGGGCTATGTCAAAATTTTTTGGGGCCCGGGGGATTCGAACCCCGGACCTCCTCCACAGTTAACGCCTTTGCAAACGGGGTTTCGACCAACGGGCCACAGAGTGGTTCTTGTTATTGAAACAAAGTATATTGTATTTGAATTGTGTTAAAGGTTGGGCCGGCGAGAAAAGGGCCGGGGCCTAAGCCCCAACCCTCAGCTTACCATATAACCCTTGTGACATGACCACGGGCGCGGATGTAAACAACATGCGGTTATTGTTTATGTAAACGGTTATCACAGTTACCATGTAAACGGTTATAAAATGCGCGGTTTAAACATAACCTTTGGGCGGGGGGTTATATAACCGTTAAAACGTTAAGCCCTGGTTTCATTGTAAACGCCCATATAACCATGTGCTAGCGCCTTTGGGGTGGCCGGCGCATAGCCCAAGGGCTAGCGCGTGGCCACATGGTAGCCATGTGACTGTTTGGAGGTGCGTGCATTGGACTTGGGGGGCTAAAGCCCAAACATAACTAATATATAGTTGCAAAGTTGGTTTTATAACCACTTTAGTTATTTTTAATGTAATTAATCCATTTTTAAGGGTTATTGGGATTTTTTAGAGTCTAATTTTTGGGAGGAAGTTGGAGATGGATAACCAACTTCCCCACTATTTAACCAAGGCCTGATTGAGGCATTGGGGAGCTTTTGGACATCTTTTGGACGGTTTTGGAGAGCAGAGATGCTGAGGCAAAGCCAAGTCAAAGCCAGTTTGAGGCAGGGAAGCTGTTGAGGAGGAGATGTTGTTGGACGATTTCTGAGAGCTCGGGACATCAGTTTCAGTTGCCGTAAGTTGTGTAAGATTCTAGAGATCTGGGCAAACATGACCAGATCAGTCTAGAAGCCATTCGGCATTGTAAATATGTACTATTAATCTTTCGAACAGAAATAAATAAACCTCCCTCACAGAGAAAAGGCCCGGAGACGTAGGCAAAGTTGTGCCAAACTCCGTTATCAACCTGTGCATTCTGGTTTGCTGTTTTTCATTGCATTTTAGATCTGCAATTATGTTGATGGTTGTATAATTCATTTTCTTTTCTCGCTCTTTCGTTAAGTTTCCCAATGGTCAATTAATGCATGCAATTAAATACTCGACCATAAGTCATTTCGAAAAATCCTGACGGATCAGGTAAGAAGTAAGACGCAGCCGAATAACCATCCCATATATTTGGTCGACACTAAGGTGGGTTCCTCCATATTCTACAATGACCTTAGTTTTGAAGAGGATGAAACATCAACCATTTTGAATGTCGATGATGAAGCCACATGATAAGCAGGCGAGTGCGTCGATCTGAGAAACTGTGCAGAGAACGAGATATGGAACATGAGTTTCGATGGCGCGTTCAACAAAGAAGGGGCTAGGGCCAGCGTATGGATAAACCCCCCCAAGGTGGGCTCAAAGCTCTGCTCATACAAGATCTCTTTTGATTGTACAAACAACATGTCTGAGTACGAGACGCTGATTTTGGGCCTAAAGTTTTTAAAGGAATTAGGCATGGAAAGGACAGAAATACACTGAGACTCTGAGATGATTATAAACCAGGTGAAAGGCATATATCAGGAAAAACACCCCAGGCTGAGAGCATATAGAAACTTGGTGTTGGACCTCCTTGAGGAGTTCTCGAAGTATAATCTGTCAATTGGTCCAAGGGTGAAAAATCAGATCACTGATGCATTGGCCACCTCGGCCTCGGTTTTCAAAATCCCCATCTTCCCCCCAAAAAAATATGGGATCGAAGTCAAGAACAAACTAGTAGTGATTAATAATATCAAATATGGGAAGGTGTTTGAAGACGACAAACAGGTGGAGAGGTTCCTCCAAATGAGCGACGAGTTCACTCATACAAACATTGACGATGGATGTTGTTGCGACGAAGATGGGATCATGGATGTGCGCAATAATGACGACCCTTTCCAGAACCAAATAGCGGGAAGGGGCATAGTTCAACTGAAAAATAACATCATCCCGAAGGGGTTAGTGCCAATGGAAAAGTTGTTCGACGAAAAATGACGTGGCCATAAATCCCATGATCACTGCAAATGATGAGGTTGTTGAAGACTCCAACATCAGGGTTGAGGAGAACCTGAAAATAATCAAGTTGTCGAAGACGCTTAGTCCAAAGGTCAAGTAAGACTATGTCAAGCTCATGAAGGATTTCCCTAACGTTTTCGAATGGAGCTATGACGATTTGAAGGTGTATGACACTAAAGTGATCTAGCATGGTATCCCTCTCAAAGAAGACCATAAGCCTTTCAAATAGAAGGTGAGACAGATAAATCCCTTGCTACTGTCATTGATCAAAAAACATGTAAAGAAATTGTTCGAAGCTAAGATTATCGTTTCTTTAATATTCTCAGAATGGGTAGCTAACTTGGTACATGTAAGAAAGAAGAGTGATGAAATAAGACTGTGTGTGGACTTCCAAAAATTGAACAAAGTGTCCCTAAAGGACCACTACCCTCTCTCGAAAATGGACTATATCGTGCAAAAGGTGGTGGGGTCCCAGAAGATGTCGATGTTGGATGGTTTTTCGGGGTATAATCAAATCATGGTCCACCTAGACGACAGAGAAAAAATGGATTTCATGACTCCTTGGGGAATGTTCATGTATGCCAAGATGGATTTCGACCTGATGAATGCCAGAGACACTTTCCAGAGGCCAATGGACATCATGTTTGCCGATGAAAAGGACAAGTTCATTGTGGTCTATTTGGATGACATCAAGGTATACTCTTCCTCCGACGAACAACACCTCGAGCACCTGAAGAAATGTTTCCAGAAGTGCATGAAATTTGGCATATCACTGAATCCAAAGAAGTCACATTTCGGGGTGGAAGAAGGGAAGTTGTTGGGACACGTTACCTCGAAAGAGGGCATCAAGATAGAACCCAACAGGGTTGAAGGAATCCTAAAAATTGGCACTCCCCGCAGTAAGAAGGAAGTGCAATCCTTCTTTGGAAAGGTAAACTTCTCGAGGAGATTCATCCAGAACCTAGCAAAAATTATAAATCACATAAACTGTATGCTCGGGAAGGTAAATGAGATCAAGTGGAATCCGAAAGCCTGTAAATCATTTGAAGATATCAAGGTGGCGCTGACTAAATATCCTGTGCTAGCCAGTCTAGACTTCACGAAATATTTCATCCCTTTTCCATTCGCCTTAGAGCATACGATTGT
This sequence comes from Picea engelmannii, assembly GCA_009831015.1. Lineage (NCBI taxonomy): Eukaryota > Viridiplantae > Streptophyta > Pinopsida > Pinales > Pinaceae > Picea > Picea engelmannii. The sequence goes on along the minus strand of ML780288.1, from coordinate 339,842 downwards.
CAGCGTGATATTGCAGAGAGACGAGTAGAACTTTGAGAAACCTATAGCCTATTTCAGGAGGACGTTGAGGGATTCTCCACTAAGGTATGACATTATGGAAAAAACAACATACGCCTTAGTGAAAGCACTGAAGGAGTTCAGGACATACATATTTCACTCCCATTTCATTGCTTATGTTCCTAACAACTTAGTAAAGGTTATCCTGACTCAACCCGACCCTGAAGGGAGAAGAGGCAAGTGGATAGCGACCATGTTGGAATACGATCTCAAGATCATTCCTACAAAACAAATTAAGGGTCAGGACCTTGCGAAGCTAATGGTGTAGTCGGGCTGCAACACCGTAGGAGTCAATTTCATTACTGATTTGTCAGAAAGTCCTTAGGAAGAAATGATTGCGCGGGTATCTTAGAAGTTCATCGATTCACTGTGGCATGCAGACATAATATATGTGTTGGAGAATCTCCAGGCCCCCCTGGGTGTAAGTAAGACCAAGGCAAGATTTCTAAATATTAAAGCGGTTAAGTTCTGCATCCTAGACAACTCACTCTACTGGAAAGATCCAATGGGAATATTGCTGAGTTGTTTGCTGTAAAATGATCTGAAGTGAGCCATAAAAGAGTTTCATAAAGGTGATTACGGAGGGAACCAATACTGGAAAACCACCATGCAAAAAATCCTGAGAGGGTTTATATTGGCCTACAATTTTCGCAGACATGTATAAAGAACTCTCCAGCTGCCACAGATGTCAGATTTTCGACAAGAGAATAAAGTTGCAGCCCCTGCCACTAAAGACAATCTCAGTCGAAGTACCTTTCATGCAGTGGGGTTTGGATTTCATAGGGGAAATAAATCCACCATCCTCAGCGCAACACAAGTGGATACTCATGGTCACTGACTACTTCAAAAAATGGATAGAGGTGATCCCCATGAAGCAAGTTACCGACATAGTCATCATCCAATTTTTGGAGACAAACATCTTGTCGAGATTTGGATGCCCCTTCAAGATCATAACAGAAAACCCGACCACGTTCAAGTCCAAAAGGATGGAAAAGTTTTTTCAATATTACAATATAACCCTGGGACATTCTACAACGTAATATCCTCAAGGAAACGGGTTAGAAAAATCCTCAAATAAAATCCTAACTAGGATCATCAAAAGTCTCCTGTAAGACAATAAGAAGGCTTGGCATAAAAGATCATCTATGCATTGTGGGCAGACCAGGTCACCACCAAGAAATTCATCTTAATGTCACCTTTTCAGATTGTATACGACGTAGACACAATTTTTCTTACCACATTGGGATTTCCCTTCAGAAAGTTGTTGGAGGAGCAAGAGGCCAAGCTAGATGACATGCAGAGGAGAATAAATCATCTGATTCACACACAACAGATGAGGGAACATGTATACAATCGATCACAACTCCATCAGGAGAGGATGAAGAGAACCTTCGACAAGCGTTCTAAGAAGGAAGATTTTCAGGTGGGGGAGTTGGTGCTGAAATGGGACGTGAGGAATGAAGATAAAGGAAAGCACGAAAAATTTGACCACCTTTGGACAGGTCCATATAGATTCAACACGTATTGTGGGAGAAACACTTATTTTTTAGAAGGATCAAATGGAGAGTGCCTTGGTTGGGGGCCTATAAATGGAAGGTTCCTCAAACATTATTTGATGAAATAAATTATGTTTAAGTCTCATGTCATTGTAAATAGTCGTTTTGTTTTTGCATCGAGTCAGTATGTCAGCAGAAAATTGAAGCCCGAAGTGAAGGCCCTAAGTTTATGCTGAAGTTTTTAGAAATTGTGTCCATAGGTTTAGGTTGTGTTTTGTTTTCCATATTTTAGTGTCTAAAGTTGAATAAATCCCAATGGTTAGGCACCTAGTCTACTGTTCTTTGCTACCTCACGGGGAGGATAGCATCCCCGTTGGAGCCAGCGGTTAGGACCGCCATTTTTCTTTCCATTTAGAGTCGGTTTTAGTCAAGTTATGGCCCATTTGTCAATACGTGTGAAGTCAGGTATGTAAAAATGGAGGGGTCAAAGCAAGAAAGTGGTCGGTTGGCCCTTGGAAACGAGAAGGGATGTCAGAGTCAAAACATGTGTGAATTGTACCAATATGTTGTTTCCATAGAGTCAAGTCCTATTAAAAAGTAGTCTCTATGTGCCCCAGGTTGAGTCAAGTAGTTAATGGAAGTTGTGTTGATCAGTGAAGAATCTATTATCAACTCATTATGAAGGCCGAGGAAATTAAAAATCATGGCATTCGTATCGTGTATGCCCTGCATCTCTCACCGCCTGTACTTTACACATGGGGATGTGCCATGGAAAATCTACAATTTGATCTAAAACATCTAGTCACCATGAATTCACTTTTCTTTGGCACAATTCCTCCCTCTACCCAATCTTTTATAAATTTCAGACGTTCGGCGTCCATTTTATTCGTAAAACCAGGTCTACGCATTGTTTGCAATTTTTCTCGCAAGCTCAAGTTGATCAAATTCTCTGCCTTGCGCATTTGCTGGATCCACTGCATGTAGGATAAATATTGGTCACGCCATGGAGACCTCCCAAAGCATAAGAAAGGGCATTCAAAGTAGCATAATATCCAGGTCCGAGCCCCAAAGCGACTGGGATTCGTTCTCACTCACAATAGGCATCCCAAAGGATCCAAAGGGAATTTTCCCTTTACCTGTGGAAACAATGATATCACACCACGCGGAACATGGAGTGGAAGGACCTGAGTAGGAAGGAAGGATAGAAGAATCCATGTCTCCCCAAAAACAGATTCCATGGAGAAGGGGCAGGGAAAAGAAAAATAAGGAAGCTGGGGAACCAGAATCCCAGACGAGACGTGCGTGAGATCGATTGTTGAAATATTACTTATGCATGTTGTTCGGCTAGAACCTGTCAAAGGTACAAGTCGAGGAAGTGGGAGTAGAACGAGGAGGATGGGTGCTGTGGGCACGAATGATCAAGAGCCATCTCAGTAATTGAAGCAGGCGGAAATAGCTATAGCCGAACTTTACCAAGAAAATAGGGAGATGAGACACCAACTAGCGACAAAGACCATTGAAATGTCGATAAAACAAGGTCGTGAAGGGCATGTGACATGGTTCAAAAGACAACTCAGAGAGGTGTAGGATATGATCGTATATATTCGCGAAGCACAATGACTGTTAGAAGAAAGGCATGCAAATCATTCCAGAGAACGTGAAGCGATCAAGGATGAAGCCTACGCGGCTCTTGCCAGTGTGCAGAAGAAACAAGATTAACTAAGACCGTTATCGTATCATCAAGAAGAGAGAAAATATTGACAGTTTTGAAGGAGACATTTCCCTAAAATATTTTTTCATTTTGATAAACATCCATGACAGTCAACATCCACTTGCTGTGCACATTCCCCCAACAATGAGCGCATGACGAAGATAAAAGTTGTTACAATAAATGGTAGGACTCTGATAGAAAATTGTGCCTTGGATACCTGATCGAAGGAAAACATCGACACCTCACTCTCTCATGACGAGGCCTGGTCGATAACCAAATCCTCATTGCGGAACGCAAGCATTCATGATGTAGCCAGATGTATTTGTTGTCTATTTTTGGAAAAGCCTCATGCGAAAATCCCTTTAACGCAGAACAATCGGTTTCCTAGTTTTTAGAGATATTAGTCAGAAGAGCAGGGTAGCCCAAGTGACGCCCTTGCCTATATATTTGATCTTTTCTATGTAAGCTGGGTTGGTTGGAAAAAAATTAGTACAGAAAATGTCTATTGAATGTAATTTGAGTTCGATTGAAAATTAATGCAAAAGTCATGTAGATTGATGTAAATATTCTAATTGTAGTAGTTAGATGCATTGTTTTCCTTTATGTGTGTATGTACTTCCTCTTCTATTTATTCATATCTTTTTTCTGTCTATCTCGAAACAAAATTTTGAACATGTGGATTCACTGCGCAACTCCCCTTGTTCGTGCCATTTAGACAAAATGTATTTCCTCTAAATTTAACTCTGAATTCATCCTCAGCGGTGCTTCGAGTTGCTTCCTATGTTTTTTGTTCGCCACACACAATGACTTTAAACTAAAGACTGTTTCTCACTTAGCCTTTATCCTCTCAAGTTCAGTCACTGAATAATTTGTTTCTATCATTTGCTTGAATCGACTCCATAGCCCAAAGTCCTACTATATTACGCCAATGAAACCAGAACTTATTATTTGATAGTGTTAAATCTAGCCACAACTTTAAATCCATATCCCGAGCTGAGATAGTGTCTCCCGAGAGAGCCGTCTCCAGATCCGAAAGGCTAGTTTCAGGTCTCAAAGTTGGTTGAAATAGTTACCTTCGTCATATTTTTATCAGCTGAACGGATTTACAGAGTGCTAACACCGAGTATGAATGTATTTCTACACCTTCTATGCACATGGTTACATTGGAAATATTCTTACATGTGAAATATAATTTCTTATTCTTAGATAGGATAGAGTAAAAGTTGCATGTTAGTTAACCTATTTCTAAATAAATGCAACATCTTTTCATGTTTCTTTTCAAATAAATGAAATGAGATGAAGATAATATTGGTGATCTAACATCAAAATCCAAAATAACTTAGGATATTTTTTCTTCTTATTACATACAAATTTCTAACTATTAATAATAACAGTTGCTCATAATCCTAATCTTTAAAATATTATTAGGATTTACAAAATCTTTAAGGTTTTCATAATGATGCCCATCGGTAACTTGTACACCCTAGTTTCCTATCAGGACTTTTTATTCAAGAATTCTTATCAAGTTTTCAGTATTGGGTTGAATATCTCTTGGCTAGGGTTTGGACTATCTGATCATCTTTTTTTGTGATGTGCTATCCTTGGGGAAATGTGCGCTACCCTTTGTTTGGCTATATAGCCTAGGGTTTGCTTCTGGAGTAATTCTTAGTCAAGGTTAAGGTGCTTAGAGGGAGGCTTCGACCTACGGTTGGGTGACAAGGGTATCGTCAATGGAAACATGAGCACACCATCTTCTATATTCTAACATGTTATGGGCCCACACCCCTTCAGTCATCCTAAAACGTTGGAAGGAAACATAGCCACTAGATATTGATCTCGTTGAGGAACTACCGCTAGGGTTACTAGCAGGAGCAGTTTCCAAAAGCATTGCATCTAGGGTTACTAGAAGAAGCAGTTGCAAAAACCCTATACCACTTGTTGAGGCACCTTAAGTGATGAGATTGGCCTAATCTCTGGATAGATCAGTGTGCCCTAGCCCATCGCATCTCATGATACTCTCAGAAGGCCAAGATGCGAAGTTTGGATTTCTGGTCAAATCTAGGGTTTGACCTAGTCAAGCAAGCCATGGAGAACTCTATGAAGTTTGAGAACAAGCTATATGGAGCCTCTAACTTCAGAGAATGGAAGACAAGGATTGACCTCATCCTTGCTAAGAATAAAGTGCTGGATATTGTGAAAGGAAAGATCGTGAAGCCATAGTTTGAAGAAGGAGAAGAGAAGGAACTGCAGAACGTTGTAGCTATGGAAAAGTTCAAAGATGTTGACATCAATTCCATGAGTATCATAGTGGATTCCATAAAATACCACTTGATATCCTACATCTCCCATCTTGACTCATCAAATAAGATGTACGATGCCCTAACAAATCTCTTCTCGGTCAGAAACATCAGACAAGTTATGAGTCTGAAGAATGAGCTATGTGACATGAAGATGAATGATGATGACAACATAACATCATAATTTGTAAGGATCTCCCAGTTAAGAGATCAACTACAAGCTATTGAAGAGATCATCTCAGAGAAGGAATTGGTAAACATAGTACTCAATGGTATTCCCAAGACATGGGATGCATTTTCCACAAGCATGAACACAAGGAAGGAGTACCCGACATTTGAAAAAATTTGGACTTGTTGTGCTCAAGAAGAATCAAGGATCAGTGCAAAAGAGAAACCCCAAAAGAAGTACGATGATCAAGCCTTCACAACAAGATTCAAGAACTTCAGGGACAAAAGAAAGTTCGATTCAAGAAAGAAGCCAAAACAAAGAAAAGATATTTCAGAAATACAATGCTTCAACTGTCAAAAGTACGGTCACTACAGAAACTAGTGTCCCAAGCTAAAGAAAAGGAAAGAGAAACATGAAGCATCAGTTGCCGAAGAAAAGGAACCTATAAAGAAGACTAAGCAGGATGGAAGAGACTTCTTCTGCTAAAAGGTAACAACACTCTTCTTATTTCGTGTTTGCATCGTCTCTGTACATATCTTGTTGCATAGTCTTTGTACGTATCTTGTATATCGATCTCTTGGAAGATAATGTGTTCCAAGAAGAACTATACCTATAGAAGAACAACAAGACAAGAATGAATATCATTAGATAATAAACATGAAAGGATGAAATACAAATCATGTGAAAGCTACTACAAGATCAGCCGAATCAATCATGAAGAAACTTAGAAGTTAGACATCAAGAGGAATTGGAGAAAGACTTATGATGAAAACTAAGACGGGAGCGTGGACTCTGTCAGACAGAAGAGCCAATTATATATTGTAGAAGACAATAAGGATGCAGATGGAAATATGGACTCTATCAGACGGAGGGAGACAATTATATGCACTCTTACATGAAGCAAGTATTAGAAGGTAGCAGTCATGAAAGATAACACGTGTTCAGTTCAGACGCAGAAGGAGACTTCCTTAGAAGCCTTAAAGAATTCTTGGTTGTCCATCTAGATTCGTGATCCTATGATGAAAGGAAGAAGTGGAATCTCTAGAGCATGGAACCTATAAGAAACTCCATGGACCCAAGAGCTAAAGAAAAACATGAATAAGAACATGATGATTCCAATAAAGGAAGAGAAAAATCATTCATTGTATCAAGAATCAAAAGATTACAAAGCCTGATATGAAAGCAATCAACCAGAAGAACTGAAAGTCATGATGCCGAATAGTGTATGGAATAATTATGAATGAAAGCATTACAAGATCCAAAACCAAAGGTTCTCCCAGATGGAGGGAGAAGACTATGATGATTACTTGTTCCAGTACATCAGACATATCACTGCATGAGTCATTATATCATCTGCAACATCCATGAGTTGAATTTCTACATCAGATGAATGTAAAGAATGTTCTCCAGAGAAATTGAATAAAGAGAGTATGAAGAGCAATATCAATACTTTGAGGCATACCAGAAAGAGACTCATGCATGCAGATAAGAAGAAGACAACTTGGTGGAGAACCCCCAGTGCACAACGGAAGCGTGGTGAAGATTTCCTATAAACATCAAGATGACTACTCAGTAGATCAGATCTCATGATGACAGAAGAAGTGCCACATGGATATGTTCCAGTTCTCCAACTATGATATACTCTATCGTCCAGATCTACATGAAGCCTTCACAACGTTCCAGACTAAAGTACAAGTATTACATTATCCATGATGAAGTCAAGAAAGGAGAAAGTGGTTCTCCGATATATATCCCCACTGATGAGCAGACAACAGATATTCTGACAAAAACTCTATCCAGAATCATGTTTGCATATTTCTGAGAGAAGACGAGGATCCTGAAAATAACTCCCTTAGCTCAAAGGGAAGATTATCCAAGCTAAGAGAAGGTAAGGAAAAATATTCTTGAAAAACATTTGTTTCTGTGATTTAAATAACTCTCCAGTTAGGAGGGAGCACTGAAAATATTATTTAATTGAAAAATAGTCCAGATTGGACAGATGCTTTCCTATTCGGAAAGTGGATTGAGATTTCTGACGGACAGTGACTTCCCATTGTGGTTAACATGGGAGGCAGACTGATTTTTGATGTATAATAGACAACGAATTCCCATTGTGGTTAACATGGGGAGTGGTCTAGGACAGTCATTCTTCTTGGCAGTCACTCTGAGTAGTGGTCAAGTAGAATGGTCTGCCTCGCCGGGTAGTCATTCTTTTGAATTTCACAGTTGTGAGGAGTTTCAAAGAATGGTCCGTTTTGGAGGTTTATGCAAGACAAACATTCCTTAGGCTAGACTCATTCTCTCTAGGTTACACTTTGTTTAGTGTCGAAAGAATGGTACAGGGTGGGGAATGGCCCAGATAGTTATTCCTTAGGGCAGACTCATTCTCTCTAGGTTACACTTTATTTAGTGTCAGAGGAATGTCCTAGGGTGGGGAATAGTCTAGGCTCAGTGATCAGGGATAGTCATTCCTTAGGGTTTATACATTCTCTCTAGGGTGCACTTAATTAGTGTAGGAGGAATGGCCCAGGGTGGGGATTGGTCCAAACATTTCTTAGGGTTTATACATTCTATCCAGGGTGCACTTTGATTAGTGTAGGAAGAATGGCCTAGGGTGAGAAATGGTCCAGGCTTAGAAATCAGAGACAATCTTTCTTCCTTGTTTGTGAAGAATAGGGAAGATAGCCCATTGTTGATGAGGGCATATATTCTTTCAGATCTCACAAATGTGAGTGAAATATTGGCTCGGAGGATTCAGTTTATCTTTAACAATATGTTTCTATGCAGGATAGCATCAGATGATTGTTATGGAGACCACCTGTCTCCAGACAGTAGAGATATACTATTGTGATGGATATGTTCCACTATTAGTGAGGCAAATATTCTTTTAGAGCTCACAGATGTGAGTGAAAGATTGGCCCAGATAATTCAATCTATATCATAACATTGTTTCTGTGCAGATTGCTATCATATGTTTGTTATGAAGATTATATGATAGTAGATGAAGACTACTGTGGCATATATTCTTTCAGAGCTCATAGATGTCAGTGAAATATTGGCCCAAATAATTCAGTATATATCATAACATTGTTTTATGCAGGTTGCTATTAGATGTTTGTTATGAAGACTGTATGATAGTAGATGAGGACTATTGTGGTAAATATGTTTCATTGTTCGCAACCATACGTTGCTGATCAAGTACTTGTGTGTTACTTGATGTGGTAGTGAACCAATGGATTGTAGTTATGTACTACTATGAATAGACACAGTTGTGTTCTATCCTTTTTCTAATTGCCTTGAAGACTATTAGCAGTTTATTGGAGATAATGATCATTCATATGAATGATGAACATAGATTTTCCAGACGGAAAACAGTTCAGAGATTTTACTCCTATTGTATCACTCTATGGTGAGAGTGACTTATCCGGCATCATATCTAATTACTTAGATGAAGTATGGTTTCAAGAGATGATGCAGTTGATGGTTATGGTGATGCTCACGATCTAGTCATGAAATAGTCTAGATGACTATATTGATGCTACCGGGTAAATGGTATGTTTTGTGCTCAAGTCCATTACCTGTAAATACCTCTCTAGCTAGGAGGGAGTGTTAATATTATGGTAGTTGCGGGAGGTATTTACCTCCACGTGTGAACCTGACGAGAATAGAAGTCTCCAGGAAGCAAGAGAAACCCTAATGAGTTGGCTAATAACCCTAGAATCCTTGTCGGCTCAAGAAGATATTTTATATTAGGTTATTAGCCTCCAAGAGAAGAAGTCAGCCAGAAATAATAATAATATACTGAACAGACACTTATCCAGAAGGAGAAGTTGGCCCCAACAAAACTAGTAGAACCACTATAAATACAGGGCGCCAGTTCTCATTTGACAACATCTCAGAATTGCAATTCTCAGTTTTGGTGCGCACTGCAGCTCCAGTTTGGTGCGCACATGTGGAGGAGAGTTGTAGGTGCAGCTGCAACAGCAACAAGTTTTCAGTATTGGGTTGAATATCTCTTGGCTAGGGTTTGGACTATCTGATCAAATTTTTTGTGATGCGCTATCCTTGGGGAAAGGTGCACTACCCTTTGTTTGGATATCTAGCCTAGGGTTTGCTTTCGGAGTAATTATCAGTCAAGGTTAAGGTGCTCGGAGGGAGGCTTCGAACTATGGTTGGGTGACGAGGGTATCGTCAATGGAAAAACAAGCACACCATATTCTATATTCTAACACTTCCTAGGGATGATATTTCTTAGATGTCAAAATTATACCATCGCAGTATTGAACAGGCTTGTTGGCAAGGGGTTTTGATTTTGATATGCCTAATCTATATTTGTATGTATGAACAATATACTTGTGTAAATACTTAAGAACAAGCATGCATGGTTGAACAAAAGGCTAATTAATCTCATCTAATTTCCATTTGAGAATGTCTGTAAGATGGTCCTAAGACCTCATCATTTATAGCTAGGATTTCATTGTCCTATAAGTGGGACCCATAAGTGTAGGAGTCTAATAAAATCAAATGCGAACTTTATCAATATCACTTGAATGACAAAAAATCTTTGATAAATTAAACATGGATGACTAATTTTCTATCGGTTTCTCATTTATTAAAGACCACTTATCTCCTCACGTTTTCCTGTTTAAGGATGATATAAAAAAACCCCATCATAATTTACATGGTTTCTTGAGCATAAAATTGTTAATGATTGATGACATCATATGTAATAAGTAATTTAGGAATTTCCTTTATGCTTGTAATATTTTAAAACAAATTTCATTTCCAAATTTGTAAGCATGAATAAAATTTAAGTTTTGGTTGTTTCTTTAAGCATGAAATCAATGTTTATTTATTCTCTCATAATAATAGTATTGGTTTAGTTCTTTTAGAATTTTCTATTCTGGTACTGCTGGTACAGAAACTAGTAGGTTCCTGTACCAATAGTACATAAATTTAAGTATTTTTCGAGGGTAACTTTTTGCAGGATATTTTCAGCAGCTCTTAGTTTTGGCATACTTCATTTCCATCCTTTAGTCAACATGCACCAGTTCCACATAGTCCTCTTTTAGTGTGCAACAATTGTGTGTGCTAATAAGAGTTTTCATGAGGACATGCAAACCAACAGACGTGGGGGAGAGAGAGACATAAGGAATCTCATCATATCAACATTCATCAACTCTCTCCTAGATATCTAGAAACTCTCAATTTTGCTCAGTTTAATCTTTGGTTTCATCCATCATGTACTCCCATTCATCTTCCACTTCATCAACCTATATTTCACATTAAAGTGAAGGTAAACTTGAGGTAAAATTGGTTTATGTAACACACTCACAATGGGGCATAATTTTTTATTTTATTTTCTTAAAGGACAAAAACTCTATTCATGGTTCCTAATTTTGAAAGGTCAAGGAATCAGTCCGACCTCCTGGTCAAGGATCATTCTTAACTCTATTGAGCTAGAGAAGCTCTTTGATTCCCTACTGGAACCTCTATTTAAACAAATTTACAGGTCCTTTCTATGAAACTCTGCCTATGTGACTAAGCACCAAGCGTGAGCTTCACCTCCACACGACCATGGGTTGTGAGCACATGCCTACTCAAAAAGTGTTTCAAGACTTCACGTGTCAAGACTTCGACGTATGAGCCACTCCTGAATCCCCAATTCCCGAGCTCTGAAAAGGGCTTAACAACCATTATCTCCCTGCACTCACGTGACCATTCCCATGACCACAAGCTTAACCCAAACGATGCGTTGCATTTCGCGACTTTGAGACTTTCGATGCAAGGCGCCCCAACTCCTCCAACTCTCGATCTATGAAAAGGGATAACATTCCTTAGCTTCCCCTTTGGCCTCCATCCATGTGACCATTAAGTAGGACCCAGGGCCTAACTCTAAACAATGTTGGAATTTCGCGTATCGCGACTTCCCTCTTTGACTTTTCCACCCTGCGAGTTAGCGAAATGTTGAGCTATCGCCACGTGTCCTCCTTGATGGACGACCATGATCAAATTGTGATTTTTCACATGCGAGTTCGAACAGTTTTGTTCTTTGACCTTATTTCTCTGCGAGTCAGCAAAATGTTGAGGTCTTGCCATGTGTCCTTTTCGATGGACGGTCCTGATGATTTCAGAACTTGTCTCGTGCACCTTCCTCTGGATACAATGATTGTTTGTCCACGTGCTTTAGATCTGAAAACTCTTATATGTTTTCCTCCTGCGCTCACTTCTCACTGTCTTGACGTGGATTTCGACGGTCCAGATATTCTCCTCTACACCTGGGTCCTTAGGGAATTTTGAATTCCCACATACTCCTTGCATTAATCCATTCGTGTCGGATCGACGGTCCATGACCTTCCTCGATATAATGATCCAGATCACATCGCAACTTCTAGTTTCAGAAGTTTAGTCCTGCCAATGTGTGATTCCACCGATGTGCAAACTAGCGAATACTGAAGTAGTCGAGGCGTTAACGCCTGCTCTCCTTGTTCTGACAGCCGTGACAAACCTTGGATCCTCTCGAACGGATCTCATTCGTTCATATTCCAAACAAAAGAGGTATTCCTCTTCAATACCAGAATCTCTCTATCCTTCCTGAGCTTCATCAGTTATGAAGGATTAAGAGCATTGTGCTCTTTCTCCTAGACTTAACACCTAGAAGGGTCTTCTGCACAACTTTTGCGCTCCTTCATCTAGTCTAGAAATTAGGTGGTTCTTAGTCTCTTCTTTCCTTACAGAGAGTTTGTGCATATCTACACTACCTCTCCTGAGCTTAATAGACTCCTTCCTCGTAGTGATTGTGGGATTTGACCTTCGAAATCAGAGAGGTACTCACTCGACTCTAGGAAAATGATAAAATTCCCTGGGGAAGGTGATTTTGAGGAATTATAGTAGAACCTAGGAAAATCAAGCAAATGTGAAAGTTATCAAGGAATGAACATATACTCTTAATTTATTCATTCAATGCAGAAACCATTTACAGGCCTATAAAAACAAGCATGCATCCATTATTTCCAATTTAAAGCTCAAGGCATAAAAACACTTATCAGAACTGTTATGAGGGAAAAACTCTCTATGGCCAAGGGTAAACCAAAATAGACAGATATGACTGCAGAAATCAACTCAATTACAACATATGCTATATAAGCTAATGTGCAAGATAAGAAAGAGGCCTACCTCGATCCAACGTTTGACGATGTTCCACCATTGATCACTTCAACCCAAATCTTTATACCTGCAATAATTGTTTAATAGACGAGCAGAGCAAGTATATAGAGATGATATAAAGGGGTTAACACATTAGATAGAATAATCCATTAATAAACATTACAAACATGCCCATGGATAATAATCATATATTTGCAATATACCAATAGGACGGGAAAGGAGTATTTCTATTAATAATTGATCAGAAAAAGTGACAACATTACAAACTTCCTTGTCGGCATGGTTCAAAGCCAAGAAACCAAGTTCCTTCCAATTGGGCCTCCACCACTTCAATCCTCCACCAAAGGCAAGCTCATAGGAGAGAGTCAATGGGGTTCTCTCAACAATAGGGAAAGAGCTTGGGGGATGAACACTGTGTTCATACTTGAGGGACAAAGGGATGTAGACTCAATATGACGTAATACCTCCAAAGTAACTTTGCTCTCAAAGTTGAATGCTTTCTCTTATTTTCCATAGCTCGAAATTGTTCTTTTATAGCCTTCAGAATGCAACTGAAGAGACGAGTCTGAATTTTTCCAGTATGTGGAAGGCCAAGGATCAGAGATCTTCTTTTGTGACATGGAAACCCGACATCATTTTTGTATTTTCTGGCACAAATCCTGATGTGCGCAGGCTGTAGTGGAGCAGCCAACATATACGCATCTTGCATAACTCATAGGGAGAGTATATGTGAAAAAATGTATATTTTTGGCACTGGATTCATCCAAAAGGGATGACAAGTCTGCATAGGGAAATAGAAAAAGGCCCTCTATGCAAGATAACAATGGTGAGGAAAATCTCGCTATAACAGATGCCCCCTAATGTGTGATATCAGAAGAGTATCTGCGATGGCCAGAATACATTATAAATAATCCAGAAGTGGAGTGGTAGAGAACCAGCTGGATGAACTCAATTGCTTATTACATTATGTACTGACTTTTCATACATGGCTTCCAAGAATACAATGCAGATCCGTGTGGAAAATATACCAAACAAGTGTTCATGGCCATGAATAGGAAAATATGAATGTGGTTACATGCCAAAAGTTGTCATAGTCACAAACAAAGCCCAGTGAAACCAGTCTCAAAATCATTCTGAAGATATATGTATACCATGGAGTACAAACTGATCTCCCATGATCACTGAAGTCAAATAGGTGTTGGTCCAATGAAAAGGAAGCAATAACCTAGGAAAGTTGCAGCCACATAGTGATGTCTTCAAGTCTTCTAAACAATCCGCCAAGGTGCAAGTCTACATCATGTGAAAAAATGAGTTGAGGTTGAACATGATGAGACATTGTTTGATTACCGGTCATTGAGGTATACCGTTAACAAATGCGATACAACCTACCAATAATGAAAGTAGGTATCAAAGAATTGAGTACATTTCTACAAGTGCGAATAAAGGAGTTGGTGTCGAACACTTGAGAAATCCATTGATCAAGAGACATTGATGTATTCCCATCTGTCAATGGTGAGATATCCTACCACTAATGACTGCAAGCCTCAAGGTACTGATAAAAATCTAGGTTCCGTATCCAGAATAAATGAGCTGAAGTCGATGGAAAGAGACACACTGAAAGGAGAGAATTAAGGCATCTCTCATCAGTTAGCACAAGGAACAAAGCAGGAGCTTCATGATTTGGTGGAAATCGGATGAAGAACATGTTCACGAACCAACGACCATGTGCATATTTCGCGTATACCAAATGCAAGCGGTATACAAAAAAGACCCTCTGAATAGTATCCAATGATGAAAACTGCTAGCAAAGGAGAGGATACTACCAATAAGGATAATGGCATCCAAGACACTGCATGGATCCCAAAGTGTGAATAGATGTCTTACCATCGAACATAAGGGAAACCACCCAGTCAACGATCAATGATGAAATATCGATTGTTGGGTTCAAGGTGACCTACCAATGATGAAAGTAGGGCCAGGGTGCATGATAAGACCATAATATCATGTGATTCTGAGACAAACTGAGGGTATGGCCGACATGCAAAGTCAATATTTCTGAGGAGTGGCTGACACAGGTTGATAGAATTCCTTTGAACAAGAGCATGAGACATATGGTGGACTCTTACATCATAGACTCAATGATGTGACTATTATATGCAGGAGGCATCAATAATGTTCTCTATAGGGACTGGAAGAGTAACCAGTTGGTAGAGAAAACTCTGTAACTAGATCATCTTCCTAAGGTCATGCTAAACCCAAAATTATGATGGTGAAAGGACTCAAATAACTTTGTGCTATGTTTAAAGGCGACACGACTGTTTCCAATTACAATATAGTACTCCCTTCCCACCCATTTTTTTTGTTTTTTCATAACAAATGAATGCTATGAGACAGAGGAGGGAGCGAGTGTCGCAAGTAAGAAAAACCAGTTCCAGCAGTGGAATGTACCTATGCACAATGCAGGGGAATGCATGTGGGAGATGGACAATCAGGGTGATGTTCCCTCCAGCGTATAGGGTGTCAAATTGTGAAGGATATAAACAAGGATCTGCTTGGTTGAGGATGAAAAAAATGCTTAGGAAACGGTTTATAATGCAAAGCGAGAACCAGCTAAAGGCTCAATACTACAAGCGAGGGCATGAGATGCAATCAGAACTTAACGCCAAAAAATGTCCTTTTTTATGTCTTTTAGTCAACTTGGTGTGAAAAAGGGGTAAACTTATGCCAACTAGACGTCTTTTCAAATCCAATTTACGAGTTTGAAAAATACAAGTTCACTCGACAATATTTTCTATTTTTGATAACGAGTTGGAAAAGAGCTTAACTAAGACTCATGACCTTTCAAATCCAATTTTAATGAGTGTGAAAGGGACAAATCACTCAGAAATATTTTCAGTTTTTTAGACGAGTCGAAAAAGAGCTTAACTAAGACTTGTTAGGGAGATTCTAGGTGGCAAGTCATGGGGGAGGCCAAGGCTCCCGTGTGGACCTTCTTTGGAATGTCGATGTCTTGAGAAGAACCGACACAGGCTTGGGAAGACCCAAAGATCTCCAAGTTGAGGAGGGAAAAGTGCTAATGGAGGTTATCGTCTCTGTGCTATATCGGATAATGTCTCTTCTTGGAAAACACATAGGTGGAGGCATTGGATACTCCACAAGACCACCCCAATTAAAGGGGATCTCTTCGAGACTTGGAGGCAGCGAACTCAGGAAGAGTAAAAATATCTCTAGTTCAGAAGGTGAAGTAATAGAAATTCTAAGGACATGGCATAGAAGGTATAAAACCAGAACCAGAAGAGCGGGATTGACCAAAAATTGCATTGGTGCGACCGCTTCCTTAGACTTGTCACTCTCCGAGAGAAGAGTGGGGTCGATCAAATATTTCATCGATACGACCACTTCCTCAACCATTGGTTGAATAGGATATGAGATAACAAGGTCAAGAGGTGTATCACCCCAAAAAATAGGAGTGTTGTCGGTCAAAGATGGCATCGACACGGCCATTTATTGAACAAGATGCGAGACAACAAGGTCAAGAGACACATCACCCCTAAACATAGGAGAGGTGTCGGTCGAAGATTGCATCGACATGACCACCAGTTGAACGGGATGTGAGACAACAAGGTCAAAGGATGCATCAACCCCTAAAGGAAAAGGGGTGTCAGCCAAAGATTTCATCGGCATGACTGTTGTATCAACCAAAGAAGGAAAGGAGTGTTGTGAAACCATAGATGCTTTAGAACCTGAAGGGCCCTTAGGTGAGCCCCACACTTCTAGTATCCCAACAACAACGGGACATAAATGAGTAAGGTGACTTCCTTCGCATGTCTTGCAAAGGAATATAGGCTTACGTCTGAGACGTCTAGGCTTCTCAATCACATGAATTCCCCCAACATGACTTGGAGTGGCTGGTTGTAGGTCTTCAATGTGACTCGCAGAAGTTGTCGACCAATATCCAACATGACTAGCAGAGGTTGGTGATATAATGCCAGTATGACATGCAGTGACTGGACTTGTGCCCCCAACATGACTTGTAGTGGCTGGTTGCAGGTCTTCAACATGACTTGCATAGGTTGTTTACCAATCTCCAACATGACTAGCAGAGGTTGGTGATATAATGCTAGTATGACACACAATGACTGGACTTGTGCCCCCAACATGACTTGCAGTGGTTGGTTGCAGGTATTCAACATGACTTGCAGTGGCTGGTTGCAGGTATTCAACATGACTTGCATAGGTTGTCGACCAATATACAACATGACTATCAGAGGTTGGTGATATAATGCTAGTATGACACACAGTGACTGGACTTGTGGTGATAGGGAAATGCAGCATTTGAGACCAAGGTCCAAGGAAAGATTGGTTTTGAGAAATTGCATGCCAGGAAGGATCCTGGTTTACACCCTTTCCGACAGGATAATTTCCTCCTCCATACTGATTCATAGAGTGTTGTAGGGGCATCTACACTGAGGATGCTTCTTGTGAAGAGAAAGTGACATGACAAGGGTTACTCACATAAGGATATATGTTTCCCCCAGACGAAGGAACTTCATGAGGGGGGTTTCCCATACTATAAAAATAACTTCCCCAAGATGAAACACCAGAGGATAGATGGAGGTCATCCATGGAAAAAGTGTTCGTAGGAACTGACATGGAGGAAGAAGGATAAGTGGACGGAGTGTAATAAGTATAATGATTGCATAGTTGGGCACTTACTTCTTGCATAGTGGATTCGTAGGAAGGAATATTCCAACCTTCTACCATAAGAGGTGTTTGAAGGATATGAATCCCACCAAAAGAAGGAGGCATCATGCCCCCAGACTCAAAACTTGTATTCACATAAGGAGGCGAGATAGAGGATGGAAAGTGAGAATACATATCAGACATACCACGAGAAAAATGATTAGAGACCCAAGGAATTGAATGAGTACCATAATTCTGCATACCATAATGCGAAACGGAAGGATCCATCCCCATGAAATGAGTGGACATCATGGGGGTGGTAGCAGTAAACGAGGGAGAAAAAAGAACTCCACTATCCATGATAATGAAGACTCAGTATAGACACCTAAGGCCAACTAGTAATCAAAGAGCATACCAAAAGTCAAATGACCAATATGCATGCAAACGGGCTAAAGTGGCTGAGTGGCCTCCCTCGCTAAATAAGGTATGTCTCTTCCAAGAGGGACCTGAGACTCCCTGCTAAAGTTTGGAGGTAACATAATCAGTTATAGAGGCCCTCGTGGTCTTAACAACTAGTCGGTCAGATCCCCTCAGAGAGGTGATCCTCCATAAAGGCTGTGTGTTGTCTGACCTCTATCTAACCTAGGATACAAGCAGAATAACCCCTGCAAGTAACCTATGAGATACCTAAGTTAAGCAACTAATAAACCACTGTATAACCGATGCACAGGCGATGAGTCGTAAGTCTGGATCACTGTATGGGTAGGGTAGCAAAGCCCAAAATCTTGAAAGCACTGCCTCTCACAGAGGTATGGGTACTAGCAAGATCCCCAAATATGAATAAATCCACAGAAATATCTTTGACGCTAGGTGAGTATCTAGGGGTTATCCCTTTAACTAACTTCACGCGACCTCATGATTAACTCCAGTGTGAGTGGAGCTTCTTGATCTTACCAATTATACAATGGACTTCTCAACTCCCTGTCTCAGACACATATGTTGATTTAATTGCCTTGGAGAAGTTTACTCACAAAATCCTAGACTAGTTTGTGCACCCTAAAAAATAAAATTTTGACTAATCAATTTTAGTTTAAAGCGTAAATTTTATTGGCCGTGATTACTCAAAAGGGTATGGAAGCGAAACTCATGATGTTATGACTTTGCAAGAAAATGAATATGAATATAATGAAAAGTCTATCTTTAACTTTTCAATGAATGATATGCTAATAAAAGCAGTGCAATTTTCAATTTCAACTCTGCAATTCAGAAGTAAAATGAAATATTTCGCTAAATGAACTAAGCTAATGATAAAGGCTCAAAGACAAAAATGTTAACCAATGAAAAATGTTTATTTTTTTTCTATTTTTAATATATTAAAGAGAAAATGCATGGACTGTAAAGCAACTTGATATATAAATTCTACTGTGTATAAATGAAATAACTCAAGCAGAATACCAAGCAACCAAGAAAACAACCCAGGGTTTAAGGACAACAAGGATGAAAAACAAAGAGAAAGACTACGCCCAAAAATTCAACTCCCAATAGGTTTCCTGTCAACCTAGAAAAACTTAACAGGCACTATAGAGGCCTAAGAAGGCTCAACAATACTCAAAACTCACCCAACAATCACTAAACCAAGAAAACAAGCAAAGGGAAGTAGTATACGCAACTATTTAGGAGAACATGGCGTATATACACATCCTGCAGTTAGACAACAAGAGAGTGTTGGATTAATGAGAGGGGGGGTGAATCATTAATAGTGTAATTATAATCCTTTTTCTTCAATTGTTATATCAATGTAGAATTATTATCCAATAATGAGCAGTAATAAATAAACAATCACATACATACACAGTACACTAGTGTTTTACGTGGAAACCCAAATCGGGAGAAAACCATGGAATGCTTTTTCTTATATGTCTTGAAGAATTACATTCATTGGAAGAAAAAACTTCCTTTGTTTTCCAGCTGCAACTGGAAGGAGGCTCCAACCCCCTAGTTTCTCAGGCTACAACTAGAGGGAAGCTCCAACTCCCCGATTCTCTAGCTACAACCAGAAGGAGGCTACAACCCCCTATGTTCTTAGGCTACAACCGGAATGTGGCTATAACCACCTGTCCTTGCCCCGTCTTGCCACCCTGAAGTAGAAGTATAATGATGGAACCACTGTCACACTATCACCATGAGATATACCACTGTAAATCTATACCAATAAATCTGAACCATGCATTAACCATGCATCAACCTGTGCCTCAACCTGTAATCAACCTGTACCATAAACAAGTGCATCGACCATGCACCAACCT